>OZ010661.1:44981339-45518839 GCA_963932335.1 Andrena marginata
TCCCTGAAATATGGCGGAAGCTGTTGGAACATCGACGCGGATTGGTCCACTGCGATGCCCCGGCTAATTGAAATTATTAATTACCGAGATTGATACGCCCGTCTCATTGTCGTTTCCCTTCGTGTCGCCTCGTTATCTCTCGGGCGTCGTTGAAGAAGCGACTACCGAAGAGGAATACTCGCGCACCATTCGCCACGCTGTTTTATCAGAGATCAGTCTATCGGCGGCGATGCGCACCAGCGAATTAAATCTGTCGGAGCCTAGCAGCAAGCAGCTCCATTGTTTTCGGTAGACGCGTGGCCGCGCAAGCGGAAGGAACGGTTATCGCGGACAACCGGGGAACCATCTATCGGAACTCAGAGGGGTTGGGCGGCGAGTAATTGAAACAGCACGAACGGCGCGCACGAATGGAATTTTAATATCGCCGCTGAGAAAACACCGTAAATTCTGCGGCCACTGTGCCATCCTCAGATTTCACGCTGCCCTAACAGCCGCGCAAGGAGTCGCCGTGCGCCCTCAATCTCTCCCTGGAGAAATCAATCGTTTAGGGTAATTGAATTCTGCGAGAAAACGCCAACACGCCTGATCCCTATCGACCATCCTATTCTCCACTTCGATTACAATACGCCCGGGGAAACTATTCAACTATTCAACGTTCAATCGCGCCCGCTTCTTTCGCAATTCGCACAATTCGCCAAGACAATCCGTTAGATATCAAACTAAACGCAAGATTTCTACCATCTCCTGCTCATCCTCCTCCTCATCTCCTACACACGCGTCTGCTTCTTCGCCGTGGCTCCAGTTAATGCACTCCACGTTGACCCACCGGGGGCACTAAAATATCGAAGTTTAGATTAAAATCTACTCGGAGGATATACGATAAAAAAAAAGGCCGATGAACGTTATTACAAAGGCCAAACGGTACGAAACAGCGAGTTAATGCATCCACTCGCTTTTAACGTACACGGTTTTTATGTGCTCGCGATCGGGGCTGATCTCGTTGAAAAAAAAGGCTCACTTTGCCCGTCGCGATCCTAAAAGTACGGAAACTGCATTCTCGCCGATGCGCCTCTCCAAGTTTAGTACCAGGATAAACAAAGTTATTCTCGAACCTTTTTACGGAACGCTTCAAAGTACGGGACACAGCTTAAAGCCACCGCGTTCAAATGAAATTTATGGGGCATTTCACAGAAGTCGATGCTCGGGGATATCTTTACGCGAACGAGCAACAGCGATTCACCCGCGGCGCTTCGCCGAATTAATTAAGAAAAATCCTCCTCCGGTTTATGCAAAGAGCGTTCATGTAAAATTACAATTTCACACTCGACTCGCTTTATGAAATTTCAAATCAGGCGTGCCACGAACTACCGGGGCACCCTACCTTTTCTTTATTAAAACTTCAAGGGGCTACCGCTTTACCTCCGTCCACTTTGCCGTTTAATTAGATTTCAAATGCGATCGGCCGCTACAGCTTTTATCGAGGAATAATATTGTGCTCCTCTTCGGCAGAATAATTGCGATGTTCGCCTGCTTGGTATCGTCACGCCTCGACGAATGTTTCGGAGCTCCAGTAGACTCGTTCGGTTCGTCTGTGCTTGTAGACTCGGAATGGCCGACGCATCCCGTGGTGGATCGTTCGCGCAGCGTGCTCTTCAGCGCGCGAGCTTGCGGAATCGAGCCTCATTAAGGGCTGACGATCCGGACTCCGTGGTCTCTTGCTATGGATACCGATAGGCCTGGCCGAGGTCCCGATTAGTCGGGTATTTCGTCTTCTCGAGTATCACACGGGAATCGCGTATCAATAGCCCTATTCGAAACATTGCGAACGGAAGAGAAAAAGGGGCGAGCACAGAGACGCGGGGGCCCTGCGGTTGCTCGACGGAAAAGTTAATTTCAGTTCAGATTATGCTCTAGCTGGCAAGATACGGTTGGCTTGCTTATGCGCGAGCTAGTAACCAGCAAAATAGCGGCATAAGCAGCTTTTCGTATAATAAGCCATGAATTACGACCTCGTGTACTCGAGCTGGCTCGACGAAGGAGGGAGAGACACACACGCACGCAACTAACGCTAATTATCGGTCGCCTAATTGATATATTCCACGCGATAGACTAGGCAACCGAGCCACTTTGAAAGCGAATTTCGACAACGTATTCGCGCAGCCAGCCGAGAGAACATCGATTACGCGCGATCGAGCTTCTCCTCTATCGCGCCTTCAGATTATATTCAGCTAGATGGTCATTTTTCCATTTGCCTGGTAATCGCCGAGTCATTGACATTAATTAAGCGGTGGCCCGTGTCACGGCTGTGGACTGCTATCGCGGACATTGAAACTGCCTACGAAGGAATGTCGCGGATGTCAAGTTCAAGTGGATCGTGCATGGTCAAGGTTTCCCGCCGAGACTTTTCGCGTTACATATGCACATATGTACGTATGTATGCCGTTGGCAAGTTAAAGGGAAATCTAAGGTTAAATGGTAGCCGCTGGATATCGTTAGCGACGTAGCAGCCAGATAAGAGACCCGCACGTGTTTCCTCGCAATTTTTATCCCCGTGGAATCCGCAGGAAGCTTAGGAACCTAAGTAATCGCGTTAGTTATACGGGGCTTAAGCCGAGTAGCGCCGCGGGCAACAATTTTTTTTTCTCTCCCTTGTTTCCCCGAGCGGGCGAAATGATTTTTCCCTGGCAAGGTAATCCGTAAAAAGAAATTGCCCGAGGAACCTTTCGGCCTTTTGAGAATCACTACCTCCGCGCTCCGTTCGATACCGTGCTCGCCGAAAAACTATTTAACCGCAAACATATCGCCAAGCTCATTATCTCCGATACCAATGGAGACATGCTGTCTCGCGAAATGGAAAAAATTTATTAACAGCCGAAAATTTGTCAGCAGGACGCAGCCGAGTTTCAGCCAAGCGGCGATTACATACAATGGTTTATACGGGATTACAGGCAAAGAGGATTTGTTGAAAATTTACGCGTAGGTACGATGACAGCCGCACAAAGCGTCCAATACAAAATATATGGTGAGTAAATTCAAATACCTCCGCAGCTGCTATTATATCCAACTATGGGTCGTTGTTTATGCCCGTGGAATGTCGCGAAATTGACGTTGAAAGGTAATTTTCAGTTATTCCGCCAACAATGCTAGCTGCGAGCATTCTTTCTCATGGGATACGGGCTATTTAATTCGATCAACGCCTATGGAAAGGAAGCTTGAACGCGTCGCGATCCTTTATACTTTATAGCTTTATACCGAGGTCCGTGTCTGATCGAGCGCTCCAATTTCCGATTCTCCGTTGAACGAGCTATCGGAGAAAGTTCTAAGTCCCTTATCCGATCCCGCGATTTATCCGAAATTTGCTGATCGCCTGGATGGATGGATGGATGGAGCTCGAAGCAGATGAGTCTATTTCGCGAAAAAGGCTCGGGAAGCTCGCTGTTTACTCGTCTCGAATCACAGGCCAACAATGTCTATCGATTTCCACGGGGCGTTGGTTTTATTGACCGATGCTCGTCACGGCTTTTCAACACGATTATAGAGAATAGCCCCTCGAGCTCCCCTCGTTTCTCAAACACCGAATCCGATTCGACCTTTTGCCCGATCGATTTCAGTGTCGATGCTCCCAACTACCCATGCCACTTTTTCCTTCTTCCCGCGCCACCGCCAATCCGAGATTTTAAACTACCGTTCCCGTTCTCGGCGGGGATCGGAGGATGCTTCTGCGGCGCAATTTTCCGACGCGCAATCTTTCCGCGCGTTTGTCCTCGCAAGAGTGAATGGGACTAACAGCGAAGAGAGCTCGGGGAAGGATACCTACGCAACAGCGGGGCGACGGAGAGAAGAGAATCCTCTTGACCCAAATATATTCCGCGAGATGAAAATCAGATCTCACAGTTCCGCGCGATCGCTAGGATATGCCGAGGTTAGACATCCAGGAAACCCGTCTACCGAGAGACGAATAATTTTATATTCATGACGCTGGCAAATGTACTTTCCCAAGATTTACCCCCGCCGCGTCGCGTCCGAAGCCCAGGGTCCGATGCTCCTCTTCCCGTTAACGCCACAGTTGCCTTTCGATTTCAATCAACGCCTCGATTCTTTTTCATTCGATCTATCGATCGTACAAGTTACTAATTTAGGGCCGCGATTACGTTCGGCGCCCAATTCCCTCGACTTTCCACCGCGTCAGAGTACCAGCCGATAATTAACGTCTAGAAGCCGAGCGTTGGCGATCCGAGCCTCGGCGATACCGCGGACAACTGACAATTTCTGCCGAAGTAACTTGTGTTTGTAGCCACGGGCTCCTTCCGCCCGCGCTCCTCGTAAAACACAATAATAAAGTAATCTCGAGACGAAGATTGTCCTGTCTCCTTGGCGCGAGGGAAACGAGTCGAGGAAAGGACGTTTCAGGTGAAAAGAAGGCTCGTGGGAGAGCGGCACGGTTGTCCGCCGCTGAGGAACAGGCTTCCGGTAAACCTAGACAGAGGTCTCGGAAGAAAAATGAATTATTCGGGCGCCGTTTGTGAAAACGGGCATCCACTTGATGGATCCGTGGGAAAAAGAAGGAGCGAGAGGGAAGTAGCGATGGAGGAACGTCGACGACGGAACGCTCGAATAGGGTGGGTCGAAGCAGTCGTAGTCGATGCCGCGAAGAATAAAAGGGAAGATACGGAAAGAGGCAAACGGCAAGCGGTGCAAGAGAAAAGGAACGATCTGATCGATATCCGATGAAATTGGCTGTCGCCGTCGTGGCGTAGCGAAGGGCACGTGCCATTTTTCTGAAACGATCGGCCCGGAGAACGAAACGGCCGCGACGGAGAAAAAGAAAACAAAGAGAGAAGAGGGAAAAGAGAAGGGTTGAAAAAAGAGAGCCAGCCGGAAGGGAGAAGCAAGGCGCAAATGGAAAATTGTGATCGAACGGATCGACGCTACGCTACGCGCCATTCCAACCTACCGGAGTGCTTGCTTGCGGAGCCCCTCGCTTCCACGCTCGCTCGTTCCCTTTAATGAAAGCAACCGGACGAAAATTTCGATTCCGTTCCACTTCGATAATCGCAATTATTGCTCCCGCCGTTAATTAACTGCCGCCGTTTTAATTGTATTTCTAATTAACCCACGGCGCGCGACCCCAAACACTTGCGATCGTCCCAATGCCTAGCGTCCACGTTTCGTGGAAACCATTTTGTCCCATGTAATGTCCCTTTGAACGGTTTAGTTCCTCCGGAATTGGTAACCGCTTCGTCCCCCGCCTCGACAGCGAGGATGCCAAAGGGTGGGCCGAATCGCGGCCACAGTTATCGGTACGACATTAACGCGGTAACGATAGATAGAACCTGAGCGGAGAATTGAATGGATGCGATAAACGATCCTACATACCTACAACCGAATACGAATAGCAATCGTTATGACGCGACACGCCCGATGCGTGCACACGTTTATCTGCTCGCGGTAATAATCGCGATCGAACAGCCCTCCGCCCACCTACGCCCGAAGGATTTATAGCCTGAAATTCAACATCCGCGCGCGTAACTCTGGCCTCCACTAACAAACGAAGTAGGGTCGAGGGATTTATTAACGCGAGGAACAAACGACGGCGCGTCTTTAAGACGCCGAACACTTTCCCCGCGAAATACCTGCGGGTTGGCAATTATAGAGAGCCGAGGAATTTCTGCGGAGAAAACCCTCCGCACCACTGCGACGCCGAGTCGCGCGCACTTTTGCAAAACGGAGAGGAAAGCGGTAAAAAGGGGAGCAATTTCAACCTACTTCCATTTGCTTTGTCGAAGCGCGGCGCGCATACACTCGTCGCTACGCTTCTCGTACTTTACCACGGAGCCAGGCATTTTCCAGGCGCGACACCCGCACCGTTCTCGCCCCACTTTCGTGCGTCTCGTCGATTCAATTAGCGATAAGTTAGTGGAGAGATCCCGCGACAAAGATCCTGCTAAATTATGCAACCAACGAACCAGGCGCCCGCGCCGTAAGAAGCGGCCAAGGAAACGTGGCGAACTTGGCGTAATTTATCGGCGCGAAGAGAGAACTGTCAGCTGGAGAGGGAACCGTTGAAATCAGCGAGCGGCGGAGCATCGGCGCATCGCTGCTGGGAAATTGTAAAAAGCAAACAAACTCGCGCCCATGCACAACGAGTAAACCGCGAAAAAGTTAGCAGCCTTTTTCTACGGGAGCTTAGCTTTTACCCCGACGGATCGTTGCAAGCATTTTTAGCGCGTTTCCTGATATTTTATTCCCACGAAGGCCGACGCACCGACGAGTGCGTGAAGTATCGAGCAACTTTCATTCCCTTTGTCGCGCACTTTTCCCAGCCCGACTCGGTTCTCGCGAGTGGGCCATTTTCCACCTATCGTCCCCGCGATTGCTCTCTGGTACAGGCAGGGAGCCAGAGAGTCTCCTTTATCTCGTGCTTGCGCGAATACGCGCAACTCCCAGAGACCGCGCTGATTTCGTGGCTGTTTCCCCGCGACCGAGGGTACAACTTTTCGCGTGAAACTCCAGCGACATAACGACGGTATAGCTCTCTATTTTTCGCGAATAGGCAGACGGGAAAAGGGGCAGCGGTGGAAAAAGTCTAGAGCCTCGTCGCAAAATAAAAGGAAGTCGAGTGTTGCTGCGCTTCGTGTGCACCGTTGCAACACAACACGCCCAAATTGCCAGCCGCCGGCAAAAAACAATTATAACTTGGAATGTAAACGCGAGCCCCGGATAATTAAGCCGAGCAAACAGAAATTCGCGCGATATGTGCCAGCTGTTTGCCTGCGACGAAAAAGGACGACGGAGGAGGTGCGGGATACGAGAGGACGCAAGAGGCGCTCTCTTAAATAACGTACACGGAAAACGAATCGGTCGTTTAGTATCCGCGGGCCGAACAAATCTATGCTTGAGCGATAAAGCAGCCGTAGAACGGACAGCTCGTTTGTTTCCCGGGAGAGAGGAATTCAATAGATGCCTCGCGTGGTTGCCCGTTTAATTCTGACGAACCAGCGCACGGTTTCAGAAACGGCGAACGCAGTCACGTATCTTTCGCTGCAACCGGTTAATTTAACGACACCAAAGCCTTTCCCCCGTTCGATCGCATCGTACTCCTATGTCGTATGTGGTCATCTGTCGAAAAGCTGGTCACTGCCTCCGAACAAACTTCGACAGCCCTTCGCCCCGTTGCTCCGCAATTATATTCCAGATAACAACCGCTTCGAAATTTGTCCAATCTAGTTCGGGAAGTTTGCTTGCCGGACGTCACGAGAAACTCGCGTAACATCTCGCAACGTTCGGGAGAGGATTTCGTAGGATGTTTGGAAGAATACGAGGGTTCTTCGAAAGCACCTAGAGCCCGGAAACAGTTAAGTGGCCCGGAGTTAAAGAGTGGTCGCTCCGAGCGTTCGACATCGACTTGCCGAATTTAAGCGGTTCTCGACGTTAAGTGCAAACAGTTACGCGTCCCCAACGAGTGGTTTCTTCGATGGACCATCGTCAACTAAATCCTCAAGCTTCAGCTCGGCAAAGTTTCTTTCCCCCCCGGGCTGTTGGTTTTGCTCTGCTTCTTTTTAACGCGGCCGCTGCCGGTGAATTAACGTCGACCGCGGCCCGGCCCAGCTAGGCGCGAGCAGGTGCCCTTATTTTGCTTTTCACCCCTGCCGGCTCTTGGATATCCGGGAAAACACGTCGGGCTTCAGCGCCGGAAACGGAAACAAGAAAAAGCCACGCCGGGAATCCACCTCTTGATCCGGAAAATCCTTTGTCCCGTCCCCGATCTCCGTTATCCCCTTTCTCCTCGTTTCTTCTGTCCCGCCTCGTCCCGTTTCACCCCGTCCCTTTTTGCGCCCCGAGCGAAATCTCCAAGAATTTTCATCCGCCATTCAATGCCTTTCGCCGTTTCGTCTTAACACCGCGCCAATTCCTTTAACAAACCTGACTGGAATGGAGACGAGCCGCGCGGCGCGGCGTTCCGCTGCATTCCGGCTGTCTAAGGGTGCGCTGCTTTTCCTAAAGGACGTGACTGAAGCTGTCTTTGGAGCTGTGATCCGGCGAGTCGAGGGTCACGATCGCGTCGATGAGTTGAGCAACGATTCTAGCTAGGGGGCGTAGTGGCTACGAAACGAGTAGAAAACGATTGAAATTACGTTTATGGACTCGCGTACGATCCAGCAGAGGACTACATTTTCACTCGCCGTGAAATTCACGGACAAAATTCTTGCTCGAGGGGGAAGGGATGGAATGAAAAGGGGCGTTCGATGCGTGTCGAGTGGATAAAGTTTTACGAGCTGATAAAAGAAGAGTGACAAAGCGGCGGCATAGCGGGGGATGCCGCGCAACTAATATCGCCTAGTGGCACGGCGACTGCTCGCCAAAGAAAGGGTACGCAGCCGCCTGGCAGCCACTTCTCGATTCGCTCCTCGCCAGAAGGGAACGCTTTTTAAATTCCTCGCCCGTCCACGAGATTTACACGATAGAGCTTGAAATCGAATTTTCGTGTCCAGGCTGGCAACTCGTTCGCGCGCAACTCCGAGCATTAAGCTATCGCGTTACGCAAAACATCTGCGTGTCCCGTGGAAATTGCCACTCTCCGCGGCACTATCGGGAACACATCGATTTCGCGAGCCGTTGCGATTTGAAAACGAAAAAAAAAATGGGGCGGGGGCATTCTATTACGCGTGACAGATCAATTTGCTGCCGCTACGAAATGCATCACAATTTTACGCTCGTCCTTTTCACGCAACGCAGGCGAACCTGACACGGCCAATAAAACAATCCCGTTCCGACCGAAAACAAGTGAAATCCAGTGAAACGAAAGAAAATAGGAGAACCGCAACGCGACTCCGCCGAATGTGTCTATTAGTTTATCGACCAAGGAACCGTTTACGTTCCCGGCGAGCCTCCTCGACGGCAGATAACGGTCCGCGGTAGAAAAAGGGGAAACACAAGTCGCAACGGAAACGCAAAGTGCCAATTCGATAGGCAAAAAAGCATAGGCTACCGGGAGCCTAACGTTTACCATGTAAGGTATAACAGGTTCGTGCGATCGGCAAGCTGCTTCTTCCCTTTCGACGCACATCTACCGTTATTCAACCCTCTGTTTCATTCTTCTCGCTAGATCAGTGGCAGTGTCGATAGACGAAGGGATTCAAATTGGATTAGAAATTTACATGGATTTGGTTAGGTGCCAGGTCGAATCGGCGAGCATTGGAATATCGACACTAGACGAGAACCACTTCCCCTTTGGAAACCGCGTTTCACGTATTTCATCGCAAATCCGTGAAAATTGGATCGCCGTCGTTAGGGAGAGGGTGGCGAAAGGTTATTATCTTGTTACGTGCATTTGCGTGATCATCGAGCAGAGCTATCGCGCCGCATGCAGAGATACCCGACGGCGAACCGGTGTTATTCAGTGTTATTATAATTCCCCGTATAATGAGCGCTGTAGGACATCGCCACGTAGCAATTTCCACCGCACATTCGCTTTCGAAATTTATAGAAATCCACTGCTCGCGCTATTGGAACGTGACTTCCGTGTTTTTTTTTCTTCTACAATAAAATTAGTATCCGGCTGGATGGACGGCAAGGAGCGGTAATACTATGATTTATCTCTTGTTCGCGGACTTCAGAACGAGTTTTGTAATCCTTCTTTCACGAACTAAGTCGCGCTTAATTCGTAATGCCGCGCGTTTTTCACCTCTTACACGCTGTCTGCCGCAGCTCGCGCGCTAAACTCCAACGAGCAGATTTCTTTGGCAATGCGTAGGTAACCGCGACGTCTAGATCTTTATCAGAGAATGAATTAATCAATCGATCGGGAACTGTTAACGAGGGAAGGCGCGTTAGTTGGTATTCACGGAAGAGGCACTTGGAGAATCAAAGAGATCGCCGAATAATGGAGGCAAAGAGGAAAAGAAAGAAGGGAAGGATAAGGCAGAAAGAAGGCTAACAAAATGGGTCACGTTCGACTAAGTTCAACGTAATTCCCTGTTGGAATGAGTTTCAATTAAAGCCTTTGCGCGGTACAGATCGGCTCGCCCGTCACTCGTTTCAAGCGCAATTAGAGTAACGATGCCCAGCCAAGCTTTTACAAACTTCTCGTACAAATGTCGCAAAAATTTCCGGCCACCAGTTTGAAGCAGATTGAACTTGCAAGCGATGAATCTTCCATTTATCTGCAAAGCTTCCTCTCGTAGCTTATCCCCTTTCGTCGCCGACCTTCCTCTTTTCTTTTCCAAGTTTCTTGTTCTTGCGACGGTGGAATCCGATCGCGAGGCTATCGAGCCTAGGAAAACGGCAACGCGGACGGAGAGACAGAGAGGACAAGAAATCTCGCGGGAGCAACGTTAAGAGAAGGTCGAAAGGAACGGGGGAAAGCTAGAGGTACATTCATCTTGCCTGTCGATTCGATGCTAAATGAATTCGCGAGTCAATCGATTAATCTTGCCGCAATGAATACCTTTCGCCGGAGGATCCCTTCGCTCGGGAATTTCGAGCGTCTCGCGATCAAGTGTTTTTCTCGCTCGATACTGGCAGTCGTATTAAGTAATCTAATCGAGATAATGGAGCATCTGCGTAGCCCCCTGCGGATCGACGGAGGTCCATTTCGAAGCAGACGCGCCACCGTTTCTGTTCCCATTAAATTCTTATCCGTTTATCAAAACCGACTTCAAAAAAATAAAATTGCACAGAAAAGTAAAAAATAATTTTTTCCCCTCATTTAATCTACGACTCTCGTACTTTTGTAAGTCGGCGCCAGATTTACACAGTGCAAAAGAGGAGGCGCCGACTTAAAACATATGAGAGTCGTAGATTAAATGGGGGGGGGGGATTTTTTTTTTACTTTTTAGTGCAATTTTATTTTTTTGAAGTCGGTTTTAATTTTTTTTTTTTTTAACTTTTTAGTTTTATATATAGACACAGCATACTGAGGTGATAATACTCTTCATTATTAACAAAAACTGGCAAAATATTGTGCCAATGTTGATGCAGTGTCGGATGGGACCACCGGGGCATCTCCCCCTTTCGAATAAAACATAAAAAAAAAACATACATACGGGTCGAATCTATAATCTTCTCCTTTTTGAAGTCGGTTAAAAAATTGCTCGGATCGCGCGCCACCGTTTCTCTTCGTTTCGAATCGCGGCCGAACAAGTGCCACGGTTTCGCAGCCAACGAGAAAAAGAGGCAGGCGCAGACGATGGCGATGGCGATGGTTTGCCGTAAACTCCGAGACGCAAACAAAATTAGTCCCGCGAGCTCTTAAGAGCGGCGCGCTAATTAAACTCAATTTACGTAATCACAGTTGCCAAGAAGTTCCATCGTCGTTTGCGAACTTCCCTCTGTACGTAATTTCTAGTCTACCTAAGGCGGATCAGTCGATATCACCATTATCCACCACCTGCAAAAATCACGCCGCCCGTTACATCGTACGTAGGTATCCTAGAGGAGTGCCGTCGAATTAATCGATATCCGTGCACGCGACCGCCGCGACTCGATAACAATCGGAGGATTTTTCTTCGTGACGAAAGTGTTAGGAGCGAGTTGTTAGTTACAGGTGGTCGATCAAGTAGCTCGCGAGAACACGAGCAAGCAGATAAAATAGCAGGTTACAAGTACTGCAAACGCACTCAACAGATCCCGGCGAAACCGGCTTCAAATTTATTAGCACTGCCATTAACCAATAGTTATAATTCATAACGAGCGCGCACGGTATCGCTTGCCATTATCGTAATTACACATTCCGCAGCGTAATGCGATCATCGATCGTGCCGATGTTACCGTAAAATGATGAATTTGTTATAGGTACTCGGTACCCCTCTCTCGGCTTTAAAGCCGAACCGGGAGGATCTTGGAGAAGGTGGTGGTAGAAGCCTGTGCGCGAAACGGGGTATGTATCGATCACTCTATGCATACCCACACCCCAGACCCATTCGGTTTCATTCCCAGACGACGCGACCGGTCCAATAGGATACGCATAAGCACATTAGTCCCGTTTAACACGTTCCACTAGCTTTAGCCACGCTATTGGTCCAGCTTGCGGTACAAACGTCGAATAATTGGGTTGCAGAGTATGTTTGCGCTGGCATAGAGGATCGCAGCTGACTACGAAGGGACGTAAAGGGAGATAAATGACAAACGAGCCTCGCTGCCCGGCGCGTCCATGCGTCCATCCATCAAATCTCCCTATTACTTTCTACGACGTCCCACCGATACTGACACTAATTACACGCTAGCTACCCTGCTAACCGATCGCCCGAAATCACGAGCCGATATCCCGCGAGCTTTGCGTTATTATAATAATACGTTATTAATACGCAACGCCAATCAATGCCGGGGCACCGTGTCGGTCCACCCGAAAATCCACCATAGCTGGGGAGCGAGGCGGAAGGAAGGCAAGGAGAATCAGCGTGTCTCGTTTGACGAGCAATAAGGGTGGCAAGGCGCGTTCGTTAGCCAATCTAGGCGATGTGTAACCGAGGTAGTTACGCTGCGATGTCGGTATAAAGGAGGAACCCGAGGACGTGCCACGACAAAGCCGTACAAGCTTGTCGACCGGCCTGTTACGGATGGAACACACAGTATCTTCCTGCTCGTGGAATATGTCGGAGATCTAGCCTCCTCTCCCTGTCCGCCGCGATATCCACCGCGTATCCGACGGCACAGCCTGTTGGACGCTTCCCAAATTAACTAACCTCCAGTCAGAGATCGTAGAGCCGACCGTGCAAATAATTACCGCTTCCATGGCCTACCCCTCGATTTCCATTCCTCCGTGAAATTGTTTCGCTTAGCGCCGACGCGCGATGTTCCTCCTACGAGTTGGAGGCATCGTTTCAATGGATGCGGGCAGAAGATTCGATAGGATGGCAACAGCGTGCAATAAATAGAACTCCTCGGCCCCAACGCCCGCATGTCACATTCCCCGGCTGAAATGCTGAGGATCCGCGCGGTTCCTTCGGGCATATTAATACCCGCGCAAATATCCAGGCTGCTGTGCAAACCGAAGCAGACTTTACTCGTGATTACGTTTCAATGTAAATAATTCAGCTGCCGACTCGTCGCCGCTTAACCACGCACGTTAATTAAGCGCCCGCTACATCGTTACTTACAAACAACTGACAACCAGAGGCGCAGCTTACAAGCAACGGGTTGCGTAGGTGCCCGCTTCATACTTTCTCCGATCCTCCTCTTTCGCACGCTGACGTTTCGTCGGAGCGAACTTTGCTCCGAGGCGAAGTCGGTAGTTGTTCGTGAAATCGCTGGCAAGCAACGGTGTGCTTGGGCTCTGGCACGAAAAGCGCGCGTAACTTTCCGAACTTTGTACCGCAGCGCACGTTTCGCTCGCGTTCGTGGCGCGCTCGTTCGATTTCCAAGCTACCGAGCTTCATGGGAAAGACAATTCCAATTGAAAGGAAGCGTCGACGCGGAGAAACCGAGTCCGATGAAAGCTGCGCCCGCGAGACGCGTTAGAGGCGCGAAATGAGAACCGCGACGACGGTGATTTTCCAGTTAACTTCGAGTTGTTGGGAAATCCTGGCCGTGTCGATATTCCGCTCGCCTAAGGTAAGAAATCTGTACGGAAAAACACAAGTAAAGTACGAGTTCGATACTTTTCGAGGGAAAACGGAGGGAGAAACTAAAAGAAGCGCACGGACGAGGCTGGAAGTTGGTCGAGGTGATCTAAAACAACAGTCTGGCGAACGGGTCCCCTCTTTCTCCGATTCCGATCAAGACCACCTACCCTGTTTGCTCTCGGTGTTCGGCGCGGCGTTCCTCGCGCCCCCTCGGATTCTTTAATCGGTTCAACTGATTCGTATCCCAGAGTTGTTCAGCCGTGCAGATGGTCCGTGCTCTACTCCCTCTATATCTCGCCCGCCTTCTCTTCCCCTCGACGCCCCTTTCTTCCAATCCTCCCAAGCCTTTGCTTCGGCTTTTCCCCGAGACTGATCAACTTTTCTCTCCGACTGACAAGCGAACCGATACCAACGGCTATCCTGCTTACGGGCTCCCTCTACGCTCGCGAAACAAGCGAGCCTCGCGATAAACATGGGCAAAACTGAGGCACCGCGAAACTTTGACGATAGCGGCAGCCAGTTTTGCTAAGTCAGCGCAGCAAGCTTCCGCGTTATCCGAGGAGATTCAATTTCCTGCGATAAGAAAAACAAACTTGACTGGCTCTGTGCGCTTACAAGTAATTACGCAACGTTGAGTAACGACGGAATGTTGGGCACGCTCCGAAAGTAGAACAAGTTCGCTACCCTCGGCTTTCCTCTGGCCGCCGAGAAATTTTCCAAGGATCAGTCGCGACACAATTGTCGGCGCGCCAAGCTTGCCGAAAATTTCCCCGAAACCTCTACGAGCGATCGGGCTATCGCGTTTTGCCGTGTGCGCACTGTGCGCGCACCCCGCCGAGATGCTCGGCTGGTTTCTCCCGGGCGTCGCACAGTCCAAGCACGAGTTATAAACACGTTACGCGCTAGGCAAACTTGTGCCACTCTTAAACTTACTCCTTGAAATGTTGCAGCTTGAATACCGAGTAGGTTCGCCAACCGTTTCCTCGCCGGCGACCTTTTATCGATACACCTTCGCACGCAACTATGAAAAGTGACTCAAGTGTATCGCGACACGTAGGTATCGTTCGTTCCATTCCGAATGCCTCGGTAGTCGGGGCTCGAACTGATAGCGCCATAATGGAATAGAATTAGACCACGCCGCCTCGTGTACGCGGCCGCAGAGTATGCGGTGCAATGGCAAGTGAACGAGAGGTGACATACACGCTCCGTACAACCCTACACCAGCCTCGGGCCTGTTTATTTCCCCACGTTTTTTTTCCAACGGCCTTGCCCTGTCGCTGGAAACCTGTTTACCTTCGCACCTGGATCGTTTGACCCACTTCCCTATTTCTCTTCCACAGGGCCCGCGTGCATGGTCAGCGAAATAGAAGTAGGTCAGCTCGCGCAGGTGCTCGGGTAAACACGTCCGGAACGGCGAGACAATCGGTGCGAAAAAACGTGGGAAAATAGGCGCCCGAGGCTCGGTAGGGTCGTAAGGAGTGTGCCTCGCTCGCTTCCCCCAGTTCCATTCATGCTATCGAAGGATGCACGAAAGCCTAAAGCGGAACACCGAACATCGCGTCCATCTATTCTGCTGAACGTGCCCGTTCCAACGCTCGGTGTATGATTACTGTCAGGTCACGTCTGTTTCAGTTGCGCGGTCTACCATTGCTGAATTCCGCTCGGTGCGCGAGACTTCTGTCCTCTGTCTTCTTGGCTCCGCTGATCGACATGTGCGTGGCTAACCTCCCACGGTAGCAGGTAAACTTGTCGTAAGGCTTGAAATAGTAAAGGGGTGTGAAGGTAGAAATTCAATTAACCGTTAACGTAAGAATCACACTGACGTCTAGCTGCCACCAATGGCAGCATTTAATTTTCAACTGGCGAATTAAGCATTGTACAGCTGAGAAAGATGGTAGGAGCGAAGTTGTTTCTAACGTCAGACATAATAGGACGCTCGTGTCGCGCACGGACACGAGATGAGCACGTGGGCTCGTGTTTCGTGGCACGCTCTGGCCGCGTGCCTAACGTGTGCGCGCACATCTACCGATACTTTATAGTTACATCTCGCGGTAGCGTTGACCCTGAATCGATACAGCACGTGGACATGAAAACCGCACCTCGGCTGACTCACCATCTACTATTAGATTAACCAAGCAAAAACAACTTTTCCAACGGAGGTTATCATTCGTCTCGAATAATCAAGCCCCGAATGCTTTCCCCGGGGCTAGGTGCCCCCTCCATCGAACCTACACCTCGAGTATTTGTGCCGCGATACATATAGTGCCACCGATGAGTTTCACGGTGCAAAGTCTAAAGTCCAATCGAAGGCGCGCACCTACACGTATAGGTACGTACACAGAGCCGTCCGCGCGAAACACATCGCTTACATAAATATATAATCCTCGAAAGCGCGTGGATGCAAGGACCGACTCGATAACGACGGCGAGCCTTCGGCAAATAACGTTTCTGCGGCAGATGACAGAAACGCGAGTCGCGGAACGTGACATTCGGGACCCGTGCAGCCGACACGCTGCTAACATTTCACGCGCAACCCAATTATTTCACGTATTTCCTTGTTTATCTCCCGGAGAATATATATTTCGCGTTACACGCGGAACACTCGCGGCTTTATTTATCGGCGGGATCGCCGAGGTAGGAAATTTCCGCACGCGCGAGAGCTTCCATTTCCACGGGATCAAACGATATACCCGATCCAGATGCGACTGCGAGGGAGAAAACTCGACAGCCGAAAGAGCCGGCCGTTTCGATGAGTTTTCCTTTCGAGCAGCCGCGTCGCGTCCCCAAAATTTCATATCTATGCGAAAATCCCTTCTCGATCTTGTTCCGCTCCCTGTTCAACGATCGAATAGCCCAGTCTGTACACCGTGCGTTCCAAAACCGTATTGAAACCGCAGTCGCGCACAATAGCCGCGTCTCGTTCCGCAAAGACTGTCTAACAGCCACGGCGCGGAGGTAGCAGCAGGTAGCCGCGCAATTAGCTTGACGAAATAAGTACGCTACGAATGAAATTGCCCGGCACCCGTGTCTTGCCTCGGTAAATTTTTCACGAGGCCAAACCAGCCAAGGGGGAGCCGAAGAAAGTGTACCGGCAAATGAAAAGATCATTTGAAAAGGGTCCAAGCGGCGGTTGACCTAAGTAATTGCCTGCTCCTCTGACGGCCTTTATATTCCTTTCATTCGACAGCCGGCAGCAGCCGGTAGCAGCCGGCCGCTATTGACTCGAAGAAAAGTCAACGAGAATTTTTCTACCGCTTTTTTACTAGCGGAAAAATCGTAATACCGCCAACAGACGGATCTTTCGGTTTTCCCTGCTCCCTTCTCCGCTCCAACGATGCGGCGCGGCGGTCTCTCGAATCGCCTTACCTTTCCCACTGTTTTCCCGAGCACGTCGACAGTAAAGAGGAAAGGATAAACTAATGCCGTAGCTACCCGGAATTACACGTGTCTGAGATTTGTGGCGTTGAAGCGTGTTAGCTTTCTCTTTCGAGACTATACCGTTCGGTGCAGTAATAACGGGGTTACCGATGCTTAACGAAAGAACGTACGTGTCGGCGTGGCTCGCGGAGGGATGGAGGCAGAGCTGCGCGATGCCTGACTCACCCGCTGCAACATTTCTTCGGCTCCTACGGAATACCCGCTGCATCGAGGCTACGTGCCCGAGTTCACGTTCAAACGCGCATTTATGCGGCTCTTACCCGAAGCAAACAAAACGTTGCGAACGTTAGAAAAGTTAACAGGCGAGAACGTAATTTCAACTTCGCCCGAGTTCTCGACGGGCTTCGCCCCCTTTCGTAAAAGTGTCCACGGCGCTTCGTAACTGTCGCTCGAATGCATCGAATTGATAAACGAAGACTAGAGGCTGGTGGTCTCGTATGACGCGCACATTTCCGGCCGATCCGTGATGCAATTTCCTGACCCGGTTCAACGGCACTGCTCGCGAGTTTCGGTGCCGTTAACCGATGGTAAAATGCAATACCAAGTTGTTCACGGCATAGAAACGCTCCCCGTGCACGCGATTCTTGGCCGGCAACGAAACGCTATTTGCATTTACCGGCGAAACGATTGGGAATAATTCGCGACGATCGCATCAGCGGGCTGAAACACTCGGCTACGTCTCGTTAGCGGAAAGTCGCTATCAAAGTTAACGGGGGCCCGGTAATTAAAGCGACTGGTTAAATATCGAACGCCGGCTCCCTTCATTTCTGGCTTTAATATCGTTCCAGTTTGTTACGACTCGTTTGCCGAACGCTAGTCGCGGGGTTCGCTGCAGAAACGCGTAACTCGGGTATTCCCGCCGCTGCGGCGAAATCCGCGATATTTACTGTTGCAGAGGCTGCTGCTGGAAATAAATTCCATAAAAAAAAAAGAGAGTTCTGTTTTAGCGTGGCTGGGAAATACGAGCATTGTAACCACGGGGACCGCGAGTTAGCGTTCGATTTGTTATCGGTCAATGAACACTGAGCCGTGTTTCGCCTCGACCGCGAAAACGTCGTTTCCGACGAGTTCGACGAGCACCAACGTAATATCGCGGTCCCGTGTACGCTCTCTATAACCGAATCTCGCGTCAACCGTGATGCAATTCGTGGCGAACCGTTGTAACTCCGTCGCTGCAAAAATCTGGCGTTTGCGTCGCCACGTGACATCGCGAGCGTTTATTTGTTGAGTGTAGAAGGTAATAATAGGTACTTTGGAAGATGGTTGAGGAATCGCTTCCGCACAAATCGTCGGGGAGCTGAAAATCTGTTAGCGACCGCGCTCGGTTATAACTATTTGGCTAATCCGCGTCTATCGGCGTGTCTGCAATCGACAACTATTGTTGCGCTATATTAGCAAGATTGCGCGAGAGTGGCTGCAGGTTCGAGGAAGCCGTAATGGACCTCGACGTCGACGACGGCGTCGGCGTCGGCGGCTCTGCATTGATTTCCCATACACCGAACAGTCGAAATTGCCCGTTACGTTTTCCAGAAACGCTCTCGACACTCGCGTCCGTTGGATACGCGATATTCTGACAGGTTATATTTATTGCGCGGCCCGCAACCAACTGTCCAGATATTATTTGCGATGGGCCTAGGTCGAATTCGCACGCCTTTCTTTCAAGAAGAAATTTCACAGCAATATTCCCCATACCTAAAGGGGAGACTCGGTGATTTGTCACTCGCGTGCTTATACACCTTCCATCATTTCGCCCATTGTGAATCGAAGAGGAACGGCGGCCTCGAGGACCGCTCATGGAAGAAATAAATTTCAGTGACCGAGCGAGGCTACGCGGGCGAGAATCAACGAGCTTTTTCAAAGGAGACCCACTTCGCGTCTCCGACTAGCACAGGTCGAAAACTACCGGCAAACCGGATCTTTTAATGCAGGTATGATTTAGGAGAGTACGTGTCACGCGACACGGTTTAATGTCACGGCGCACGAGCACCCCTGAACCTTCCCACGGGAAATTTCGAAAACGATACGTGTCCCCGCGGGTCGGATCAAGATTAATCAACGTCGTTCCTATAGGACATTTTATGAGAAATTCCCGTGCGCCTCCGCGCAAAAATGACCGACCCATATATTTGTTCGCGCGGAAACGTCCAGATAATCGCGTTCAAAGCGGCTCACGGAAATTTACGACGGGGGAAACGAGGGAGCCGCGGCACCATACGTTAGATAAATCGAGACTTCTAATTACGCGAGGGGCGAGACGATACGATATGGATCGTTAAAAGAGATAGGTACCCCTTTAAATGTTTGGCCAGCACGAAATCCGGTGGGTATGAAAACTGCGGTTCAATGGATAGAAAAGAAGAGGAGCGAGCTGGAAAACACGTGGAAAATCATGGAGCGAGTCGGAGCGGGAATATAAGAGAATGTTATTTTCGAAGGGGGATGTTCCAGCAGTGATTTAAAAAGCAAGCCGTACCCGTTTCGAGATACGAATAAACAACCGCATAAATATTCACGATCGAGCGAACGGGTGAGTCGGTTTTCTACAACCGCTGAAACACGCTCGGTCTGTTTATGAGACGCTATCGCGAGCAACGAGAGCCCCGTTAATTTCATTTATCGACGATAAGTTAAAACCGGTAACGATAAAACGCCTACGGGTTGCGCGTTCAGGCTTCGCTGCTCGAAGCTGGCGCGACGCCAAAACACCTCGCTCTTCTTACGATACCTCGGCGACGAGTGAAACCGGAGACGACCTTCTGTTTGCGAGAGTATCAATAATTTCTGCTCTTGGCCCAGCTAAAGAGGCTGAGTTTATCGCGTTTATAGCGTTTCCAGACGCGCTTTCGTCACCGATTTCAGAACTCACGGCCTCGGGAAGCTTTTAATCGTCGCGCTTCTCCACGTCGGCCGAATCTACTTGGAGTGAATTGAAAAAATTCGATTGGAGGCGGGGCAGGGAAAAGGAAGCGACGCGAGATGTGACGATTAGTGGATGCGACAGAAATGAGAGCTCGCGATATAAATCCTTCGCTCGAAATACAGTTGCAAAGTCCAATTTGTGTCGCGGGTATGTTTTCCAGGTCTCGGAATTCGGTCACCGCCCTGCTAAGAGGTGGCGGTGAAATTGCTTCGTGACGTAGCGTTTCGATTGCCGGGTCGCCGAGAGATTTGATTAAAAAAAAAAGCAAGGGAAGGAAACGCGACATCGTTTCGGAAAAAAAATCGCTGCGATCTTTCGGTGACACTCGCGTATTTCCCTCCGCATTCGTCGTAGCAAGGCAACACCGCGTTATCTGTGGGTATTCTAGCTTTTATTCCCTTATCGCGAAAGAAACGAGCTTTCAGGGAACTCTCTTTACCATCTTGTGGTCCTACCGAGAGCAGTCAGGTGGATCGGATTATCTTGCGTAACATCGCGAATGTCCGTTTCACCGAGAAAAAAGAAGGCTGACAGCGCGACGCGGCGTGGGATTTCCTTGCCACGAAATCGCATAAACAGGAAACAAGTCCGACTTGCGCATCGCTTCAGGTATGTTCAACTATTGTATTCCTCTCTGGGCAAAACTCTGTCCGAAAATGTATGCCAACAGCGAGAAAATAACTAAAGGAATCTCTTCTCCCACTTGCGATTCGCCTTGCAGCTTTGTGACGCGACGGGTGCTCGTAAAAGTTAGCAACCACCCATCCATTAATTATCTCCAAAGCAGTGGAAACTTTTCTAATTCCAGGAAAAACTGGATCGTTGTATCACCAGCTTTTCAGCCGAGTAACAGCGCGTCACTTTCTGCTTCAAAGTGGTTTACCTCTCCCTCCCGCGGCTACCAGAATTTCTTAAAAAACGACCGAGAGGAACTTCTCTTTGAAAAATGTAATCCCAACAGGGTCCAATCACGCTACCCGGTAATTAATGTGCAAACAGCGAAGACTTCGCAAAGTCTACTTACAGCTTCACGACCGAATAGATGAGCGTGATTAAGGGGTTATACCTAGTCAGGCGGCCGAAAAGAGGCGAATGTTTGATTTTTTTTTAAAAAAGCGGACGCATATATTTTTACAGAACTTTGTGCACTTAAAAGAGCAACATTTAAGGAATATTTGGTAATTTTTTTATTGAAAAATATTTACGTCTATAATAAAAATACAACGACATTCGAGAAGCCTTTTTAAAAACTGTGAGCAAGATATCTAAAAAAATCTCGTTGTATTTTTATTATAAATATTTTCCTACAAAAAATTACCAAATGTTCTTTAAATGTTGTTCTTTTATATGCAAAAAGTTCTGTAAAAATATATGCTTCCGCTTTTTAAAAAAAAATCACCTCTTTTCGGCTTCCAGACTAGGCATAATCCGAGACTTAAGCGAGGCAATTTCTATGGATTCGTTGTTTGAGAGCTCATCGGCAAACGTCTCTCGTCTCCGCGGTGCAAAGTATGGCTAATCGTTTCCCCATTTACGTGACTCCGTTCAGCTTGAATCCGAATTTAACACCAGCAGAGTAATGCCACGTTTTATTAAAACGAAGATGGCCCCAGTCACCTTTCACCGAGTTCCGCGTCGGTGGAAATAATCAACGGGGAGCTGCATCGCGACTAAACCGTGGATATCGTTAGTGGTGGAAACGTGAACGTGAACGCGATGATACTCCTCTATCCGTGTTGCACGCGCAAACCGTTTCGCCTCCTCGGGGAGCACGCATTACGCTTAGCTATTACACGCGCGTCCTGCCGTCCCGAAATTTGCCTACACCAGCACACTAGCTTCCGGGATGCGTTTCGGCCTCCATTCTGGCCACCATTCTATCGTGCCCCGTGCGGTTTGCCCTCGTTTCCCCAGTTTTCCCCATAGTTGATGCACGCCATTCCAGAATGTTGTCAAACATACGGACGCGTAACACGATAACCTGTGTTCCGTGGTTGCGTACACCGATCCTTTACGTCCCAGTTAGCTACGGGGCACCTAACTGCCGCTTCCCTCGGCACCCCCTGGCGTTACGTTCGATCGAAAGCCATCCGCGAGTGGCTGAGAGTCTCCCGCTGCTGCTACGAGTGCTTTCATCTCGACGACATAGTTTATTCTTCGTCAACAACTTCTGCCGCGCCTAATATTAAAGGGGCAAGAGGCTGGGTACAAGGAGGAATGGAAATTCTCTGTAGCAACTCGTTTGTACACCGGGCTAACGATCGTTACCTTCGCGTGACACGGAAACCCGTTTTTCAGGTTCCTCCTTCTCCCTAGACTCTAGATGCTACGCCTAGAAATTCTCCTAAATCGTGAAGAGAATTTTGGAAGGAGTCCATCGAAGGCTCCCGGCGGCTTCCTTTCCCCTTCCATCTCCTTCGTGGCGCAATCTCGCTTCGGCGACTATAATAATTCTGCGGGTGCTTTCCGTTCGCAGGTGAAATCCTTTGGCGAACGCGCGCTACGCTTTCTAAGCTTTCGCAAGCTCGTCGTCGCGAGCGCGAGATAAATCTGACAATACGCCATGGTCAGCCTTTACCCGTACACAAAAATCGAGTCGCCTCTGATAATGAACTCTCGGCTCTTCGACAAACGACGCACAGTGGCGATTGCGATCGGCGCAGAGACGTGCCGCTGGTTGGTGCATTTGCTCGCGGAAGCACGGCTCATCTGTATGCGCGAGATCGCTAATCGTCCCAGGAAAACTATTGGCCCGATTAAATCGCGAACACTTTATCAGGCGAACGGACAAACCTATTTCGCTGAAGCGACAGGCCATAAATGCAGTTCGTGAGCGCGCAAATTGAATGCTTTCGGTGCAATCGAGTACCTGCTGCCACCACCGCGTTACGCATACCTGCAGACTTATCGAGCACCCGAAGTACACGAAAGTAACGTTTAAAATCGAGCGCACACATCGCATAGACGAGACTAAAGTCTATACGCGTTAAAGAGATTTGAAGGTGTCGTACTATTTACGCTCAGAGGATATTTCTACAGTGAATGCATGTATGTACGTTATAGCGAATTCGTGGACGCTGTTCGTTAACCTCTGCCACTTTTGATTTATGTGCATTGGCAAATAGCAGAGTGTGTTGTGTCATTGTTGCCCCGCTTCCTGATATTTCCCCGGTGGCATCGATGCACTTTGATTCACACGGACCTGGGCAAACATCTCGCGTACTTTCTCCGTTCCCATACCTACGTACACGCAAATACACGCAACGCAATACATATTTCTCCACGTAAACGTCCGTCAAGTTCCCATTCATAAAGAAAAACGGACGTGTGATACATGGCGGGCCGATCCACGATCAACGTAGGTATCGCTGCTATTTATTCGGGCGATTTCGCAGCTGCCGTCTGCGACACGCGCCTCCCGGAAATCGAGTTTTATTTTCATTGTTCCTACCTGTTTACCATAAATTCTATACGTGCGCGGGACCGTAATGGGGGATTGGAAAAATGGCCAGCCGTTGCGCTGTAACGCTTGTAAATCCTAGCAATACCGCGCCTCTTCACCCGCTGCCAATCCCTCCCGCTTCATCTGCAGCGATTTCAAGCTCGCAATACCTTCGCGGAGCTCTTTGTTTTTTCCATCGATCGGACAATTTCCTGGTTGCCATTAACGTCGGATTTTCTTTTATCCAACGTCGCTCTCGCGACCTTGGAGCACTTGGCGTAGGCCCGGGGGCTGCTACCGCGCTGGGAACGTCACCTCTCCTTCGAAACTCGCTCGCTGTTCTCTGACAGAAGCAATTTCTTACGATGTCTCGTGGCCTCGACGCATAACGTCGCTGTACATCGCTCCTGACGCTCTCCTCCGATGGGGGATCGGCCCATTTAAGCAGGAAGTTCTGCCATTTCAGCCAATTTAAATGAATCACGATCGTAAAGGGCGGCTCGGATCGAGTACGACTCTTGTCAGTGACAAGTGCGCCCGTCCGGCACGCTCGCTGCGAATGTCCGCGAACTCGTTGCTGAATCGTAGATGCCTGTGACGCCGCTAGAAGAGAACAGCCACGCGCTCGATATTTCAACGCGCAATACTGTTTTTCAAACCCGAGCCACTTTATTTTCCTTCGATGCAGTTTCCGCGACATTCGGGCCGTTTAAACTTTGAACCGGAAATGAAACGAGAGGAGCACGCTTTAATGAACTGACCGCGGCCAGTGACGGAGTGACGCGCGCGTGGAATTTTAAAAATGCCGATGCCTCGGCGAATATCGACAGGGAACGATTTATGTACTTGTATGTCGGTCGGTCGCGTCACAGGCACGCCGTCGCTCGACATTTCAATGCCGGCGCAGCTTTATCGCGAAATTAAGATTTTAACGGCGTAATTTCGAAAGCAATTCCGCGAGACTCATAATCTTATCCGCCCTCTCGCGTCCCTTGGAATCTCGTTGGAATTTATTCACTCCGAAGCCGCAAGAAAGCAACTGCGATTAACGCTTGCGCGATTACAAACGGTATTAACGCGAGTTTCCTTCTTGGGAGCGTAAAGTGACTTCGTTCAACCATTCGCCTAATGAATCCAGATGAACCGGCCCGGCCCGGTGGAAAAATAGAGTTTGCTTTCCATTCCGTTTCCATTATGCAAACCCCGCGATGAAAACGGTCGCGATGCCGACGTCTGGCTGCCATCGAAACGGGCGTTCGGAGGATGCGCGGCTTTCGTCGAATAAATCCTCAGTTTTCTTGCTCCGGTTGCCTTCAACCTTTCCGACAACTCGCGCAACGCGTCGAGCTAATTGAAAGCGGTACAAACTATGCTCGATATCGATAGAATTCGCTTGGAGTCGACCTGCCGTGGCCTCGAAACCTCCGACAAAGGATTCCTTCGACAAATGCTGCACTCTCGATCAACAATTTAAAACACAGTCGACGGCGTCCATGCATCGGGCACGTTCAGACAGTCCGGCACCGTAATGGCTTGCACTTTATGTCACCGTTTCTATTGTAGTTCGCGTCAGGACTAGGAACTAATCTCGGCTACGGATTCGCCGGCGCCTGGAATGCCGCCAGTGCGGAAAGTATGATGCAAGTTAAGCCCCTTTGTAAAACGCTACAATCCCACACCGTCGAAACGGCAATGCGCTATTCTTCGGCTCGCAATAATCGTCGGCCACAAATTTGCCAGCAGATTCTTGGTCGCTTCGTCCATTTGTCCAGCGGCCGATCACCGTATTGGCAGCAAACACTCCCCTTCGATCCGTCATAAACCAGATCGAAGCAAGAATACCCAGTTTTAAACTCGGAAACGGCCTCCGCAATGAAATTTCCTGGCTCCATTGTCACCAAGGAGGGTGTGATTAAATTTGCTCGCCCTCCGTCGCTGTAACCCACTCGAAGTACCTAATTACGTTTTCATCGGTGAAACCGACGGATAACTCCACAGTGCCCGTATGGTTAACCGAAGCTAGATTTAGCCTCGCATTATGCCCGTGCAGACGTTAGTCGATCGCGCGCGCTGATACACGCGTACTAACGGGCGTCACGACAAAACGCGACGCGACGATCGAAAGCTCGCTAAATCGCACAGTGCTAGGCGCTGCCACGTCCGGGGCAATGTTTGCGTTCTTCCTCGCATTGTCCGTTTCTAACCGAAAGCCAAACTATCGTGATTCGATCAATTCCACCGCCCAATGCGGACTAATGAAGCTTTCACGCGCCAACACGTGTTTGCCTTGCTCCGGAGCACGTATCGGCCAGCGAGGAAAACGCTCTCGTTTCGCTGGCTGCGAGAAAACACGCGAGGCGTGTGCTCTCGAGCACGAGGAGAGCACCGATAGCTATACGCATAGCTACGTATCGTTCTGGGACATTTCTTCGCCATTTCGATGCCGATTTCATCCAAGGAAATGGCATTTCGCGTGGCCCGTATTCTCTTTCCACTCTGGATATCCCAGTTTCGCGACACGTTCCACGGCGCGCGCGCGTGCTCCCCGCGAAACGTTCCGCGTCCTCGTCGTCGCCGTCGCCCCGACCTCGAAATTACGCCACGCGATTAAAACGCGATCCGTTGTTTCGCAAGAGGCAAACGCTCGAAAGCCGAGCGGGGCGACATCTTAAATTAAAGCGGACGCTTTACCGCTGTCCTATCGAAATTTATCGCCGGCAAGTGTTTACCGCAAGCCTTGCAGCTCCCGCAGCCGGTGGCTTTCGCAACGAATTCCAGCGCGCAATCAGTGTCAGTGGAACGAGAAAACATTTATCGACAGACGCTTCCGCGAGACCTCGATCCGCGTCGTTTTTGGCTTACAAAAGCTCCCGGGCGGGCAATTGCCCGCTGCATTCTGGACAGCGCGCAACGTTAATGAGGCAGCCGCGCAATTAACAGCCAAGTCCCCGCCGCAATTAGCAACTAAGCATTTCTCTATGCAGCAGCCGACTGTTACGGAGGAATTAAGGCTACCGGCCGTTTAATAAAATCCCCTTTAATCGGCAGACGAAATAATTTAATTCCCTTTAACCTATTCCGAACGCTTCCATTTATTCCATGGCGAGTAACGAACGTGTTTAACGAGGTAATCCGCCGATCAACTCTCGCCTCGGAAAAATGTTTCACTCCAATCCACGCGAACCGTCGGCTGAGATGCTCTGAAAGTCTCGAGTAGGCAGATACGTACCGCAGCAGTGGCACGGCCGATAAACTTTTTAATTTGTCGTCGGGCAACGGCTCGATTAAAGCGCCAAGGCGCGATGCAAATTCGCCAATGCTAATGAACGCGTTAGCACCGGTCAGTGATATCGTGGTAAGACTATCCTCGAAACGGAGCAAAAGTGAGGCCCCTCGAATGAAACTTCCGACCGCGTACAATAACGTTTATCCGACGATCGGGCTTGGATTACACACGACGCGAAGGGAAGTTACATTTCCATGGATCAGTCTATTGCCATTGTGGGCATTATTCCTGCTCATACGCGATCCGTATCTCGATAACCAGATTATAGGAAGAACCAGCATCGACGGCTTGCGACGCGCACCGCCTGCTAGATCTCTCGGTCCGCAATTTACGACTTGGAATTGTTGGAGCAGCGCGTTCCCTCCCGCCAGATAAACAGTTATCGTCGTAGCGGGGAAAGCTTCGTCATTGTCGAAACGGAATGAAGAAGAATCGCGGAACCGATGCTGGCACACCTGGCTCGCGTTACGGAGTATCTTCAGCGCCCTGTATATCCGAATCTGCGGAGAGAGACATGGGCGGAGAGGGAGATAAAAGAGTGAAAAAGAAGCACGGTAGGAAGCTATTACCGTATAACTCGATTTCCCCTTGAACGAAGAGAAACCGTCCCACGTCTCCCTTCCTTCCTAGAAAACAGAGCCATCTCTTCCTCCGGAAAATCGTCAAGAAACTGTGCTTGACGTAAAAACCAACTGTCCGCGGTTCCTACCGAGTAAATAGTCTTCGGACACTCAAGTCCAGCCCTAGCCCCGAGCACTTGCGCGGAATGAAAGCACACGGTTCGTCGTGTTTGCTCGCAATTCTACCCGTTCGCTTCGATTTCTCGGATTCGTCGGATTTCGCGGCTATATGCAATTCTGCCGCCGAGGGCTTGATCGCGCTCCAGACAAACGCAATGTTAATCTTTCGAGATGAAGAAAAAAGAGAACGCTCAGCTGCCCACGTAACAGCGCCGAGTGCTTACACCTCGTCGTAGTGCGACGATGTAGCATGCATTCTCCGTTTCGTATGGCGCAGGCTCGTAGAGCGGTTACATCTCCGTGTCTGTTGGGGTGCCGGCGCATAATGGGCGTTCCGTGGATGATACAGCGTACGTTTCAGCGGCAGGCATCGGCGGAAGAGATAATAACGCCGCGGCGGCAATGCGGGCGATGGCGATGTTGCGAGGATCCCAGCGATGTGTAAGTTCGCTAACGCTTCTTGCAAATCTCACGGGGGTGTGTAACGTGGGTATACACGCGACCCTGCCCCTATTCAGGGATGCCTGCAGCTTTCGAGGGGGGGGGGGCACGTGTGTCTCCGAATGGCGCGTGTTCGCGACATCGAGGTCGGATTAATACGTTCCAACTCGTAAACAGAAAATTCGGGATCAGGAAAGTTTCGGCTTGTTCCGCAGAGACAGCTTTGGCCGCGTGCTTCGCCAAGCTCGGCCGCATAAGCGAGTTTAAAAGTTGTGTCATTTCCTCCGCCGTTTTTTTGAACTTTGTTCCGCCGCCTGGGCTGGGCTTGGCTCGATGCGATTCAACGAACGGACGATAATTCACTGCATATCGAGCTGGCGAACTTTCCGCGCAAGTCCGTTGACCGCGACCAGGGCGCGATAAATCCTTCCAGTGCCTAATTAGTCAAATTTGCCCGTGGTTGTTCGGGACAAGCATCCTGCACCGACGACTTTCTTCCCTGCTTTCGGGTACGTTACAGCTGCCTGCCCAACGACGGGACATTTCGAAGGCGCGGACGCCCGTCTAGGAAGATAACCGGGGCGATAAAGGGAGGCAAGGTATGCGCCACTTCCGCTGCAATTGTATCGCAGAGTCTTCTACGCTAAGGGGGGCGCGTACGGTTTCTAGCTTCTCCGATCCACGTGGAAAAGATAATACCGTTGCAGCTCCACGGCATAAACGTCAACGTAAGCGTTCCACGGGGTATTCGTATGTATGCCTCTAAACGAACAGTACCTATTTATCTTTGAACGTGTTCGTTGGAAGATGCACGTACACGTGTGCGCGTAGCGAACGCCGCACCAGCAGCCGCATATGCATGCGAGCAGGAGAAAGAGAAGAGTGGGCTGCATTAAGCCCGTTCCCCGTGGGCTAAACTGGTCCTGAATACGCTTTATGATTCTCCACGAGCTTCCTATAGAGATAGAGTATAGACCGAGTTTCCTCGCAGGGACCACGCTCCGTATCTATCCCTTCTCGTCCTTCGCGTCCCCACGACCCAGAGAACGGGCGTGTCGGGCATGTATCTACCTATGTATGTACACGGCTATTCTCGACGGACGATGTTAAGAAAGTGCCCGAAAGAACTTTCGACGTTCGACGACTCCCGCGACCAATCGTATCGGACGGCAGTCGACCGACGTCGGTGGCAGCCCTTTACGAATTCTCGATTCTCAGTTCGAAATTGTCAAACGCTTTCGACGCGTGGCCGAGGAATTACGATTGTACATGTCACAACGGTACGTTTCCCTGCGCTAAGCTCGGCTAGAAATCTACCCCAGGTCACAGCCGTGCGGGGCTTCTGGAAGACGAAGCCCTTCGCACGCGACGCTTCGAGATGCCGTGGCATGGCAATGCTATCGAGCGTTCCTCTCCGTCGGGCTAAAACTCCAACTCCAAACTACTCGGCTATCAGTTACGATGTCATTATTCCCTTCTTACGTAACTCGTTGCAAATTGAAGCGCCTCCTATCTGTGTAGGAGTAGTACGAACGAAACAGAGATCCTGAAAATAAGCTTCGTTTCCTTCGAATTTCTTCCCCCGGCTTTTGCGTCGCGTCGTCGTCGTCGCGCAGAAACACGAGACGGAACGGAAGAAGATCGCGACGGGTGGCTCGAGAGAACCGAGCGTCGTCGATGGATTCTGGAAAGGGTTCGCGATCGACGGGAGCCCGAGCTATCGCGACGGCAATCGAAAACGTTATTGTAACGGATCGTTCGCGAGATCCCTCGCACGACGTCCGATACGTCGTGTCAAAGATAAGCAAGAGTTATAGACGGACGTAGACAGCGAATGTGCCACCAATATGGCACACTCTCGATACGATAAGCTTCTCTTGATATCGGACAATCGTTCTGGATTAGAAAGCTGGCGGAGCTACCTCGAAATAGCAGTTCCCTGCCGCCAAACTACCGGCCTTCCTCTCCACATAGCCACCTATGTACGCCTACATAGGTATACCCGCGATATACCCAAGCACACCGGTCAAATTCTCAGCGACTCGCAACCGTCCGGTATTATTCTTTCATTTTCTCCGAAACATCTCTCAGGCGACGCTCGAAAACTGCCACTAAAGTATTTAGTTTCACTTCGAGTAAAATTCCCGTCGTACGCGGTGGAATACGTTACTTTGACGGAGGCTGATTGCATAAACAAGTTGTAGCTTGCACTGGCTTGCTCGTATGTACGTAGTTTGAAAGTAGCATTACACAGGCATGTAACACGGCTGATGAAAATTCCGTCACATCGGCAGGCGAGAGACAAAAGAAAGGACCGACGGGGCGCGACGGCGAGACAATGGACCGCAGAAGTACGGGAGCTTCCACGGATGGAAAAATGCGAGGAAGCCGCGCAAAGTTGTCGACGAGGCAGGCATTTCGGGACGCGGTTCGGCGTGCGCCGTACAGTAATGCGCAGAGATTGCGGCCGGAGAATATAGTTGACACGATGGGACGAACGGAGAAAGAGCGCTAGTGGAAGCGGGCCTCGATCCGAAAGGATGCTACAGGGAGATAATACGAGAATAGGAGCCGCCGAGGGTTGCACAGCTGCCTGTTTTCGTCCAGCACCGTTTCAAATTGCTGCCATATTCCGGGGCAAATGAGAGATGCATAATCCACGGCAGTCTTCTGGGAACGTGCGCGCATAGTCTCGCGGTGTAATGAAGCGTTTTAAATGCAGCTTTTAAATCAGCAGAAAAATGCAAGCCAGATCTACCGCAAAGGGTCGTCCTCCGGTATTCGTTCTATGGAACAGCGGAGCATCTCGCAGGGATTCCGCGATACCGCCGCATAATTCTGGCCTTTCAATTACATGCGACGCAACTCCGCTGAGAAACAAGAAGCCGCCCGCAATCGCCTCCTTCTCATCATCCCTTGGCTTAATTCCTAATTTCGACCCCATTTCCAGCTTCGTCTAATTTCGCGGTTGCCTTCACGGTCCGCAAAAAATTACGAGTGTTTCGCGGCTGCTGCGATTCCCTCCATAAAACAACACCGACTCTGTTCGAGGGAAGAAATTTGAATTAAACGTTGAAACCGCTGGCATTAATTCTCGCCCGTGGACGATCTTCCAGCCTGCCCGTACGCGTAAACTATTATCTCGAGCTAGATGCGAGATTAGACCGTTAATAGAAATCCTTGGGATATTCGTTAACGAAGGGCATTGAGAGGCATTTGACCGGCGTTTCGTCGCATCGGTCGGGAAATCCGATCGCTGTGCGACATCCTACCCAAATGTACCACGAATCTCCTCAATGGACGTATACCGTAGGTACCTATGCTCCTTCGACGCGTGTACGAACGCGTCCCCGAATACTCCTAATACTTCGTACCAACAATCCTGCACGAGGTATGTTCGATTCGCGAGCAACGGCCAATCGATACCGGGATGCTTGCCGCGATACGAATGATTGCTTCTCGAGCAGGGATGCTTGTAAATCGATACGACATTTGTTAAATGAATTTCCATGCTAATTCCACGTCACTGGAATCGCGGTGGTTCTTGGGATCGCGGTAGCTCCGATGCTAGCAGGAATCCTCGTTCGGCGATTCCGCGACCGATTCTTCAACAGTGACAAGCTGAAATGGAATCGCAGAAACCGTGCCTGCGATCGGAACAACGAACGGCTGCGAGTTCATGCACCGTGCGGAACGTAACGATAATAACAGGCCATTTGCTTCCTTAATCACACCCAATCGCGTACGCCGGAGATCTTTATTACACGTTGCCGCGCCTAACGACGTAATCATACATCGCATAATATCCTGTCGCGAATCGACGTTGTGGACAAGGGAACGGACGAAGGAGAAAGAGATCGGAAACCGAGGGACGGAGTCTTCGGACCTCCTCCAACGGATGATCGTTCCTCGGGATCTTTCGAGGCAACGATCCACCCGCGACGATTAGGTAATCTTTAGTAGCTGAGACAAGCGACGCGTGGCGAAGTCGGAGACGAGAGTGACAAGAGGGGGCAAGAGCGACGGAGGCAATCTGAAAATGAACTTCCCCAAGCCGCGGAGGAAGAGGAAGGAAGCTCGTCGGACCGAAGTAGAAGGGCAGAGAGGGAAACGTGGGTCCAGCAATTTCCCGATGCAATAACAGGCCCTTGTTCGCGCAAAACGGGCACGATAAAGCCCCGGGATATTGCCTTATTCAACGGCCGTTGAACGCGACGGAGTGGCTGCAAAGAGGCTTTGTTGCGCTCTCTTCATTTTCCTTCGTTGCGCGAGAAGGAAAAGCTCGTAGGTCTACTTAACCCTAGCAGACAAAAGGATTCGCAGGCGCGCGGGGCCTATGGGCGATGGAATGTACGAGAAGAAAAGCATAAGGAGGGACGGCGGAGGTGACTCTGAATCCAACGGAGAAAGAACAGATAGAGATTCGTTCCTGAAGATTTCAATGGCCCGATCGCGCTCTCTCGCTTTCTCTAGCTCCCTCCCGCTCAGCTTCGCGTGCGCGCATCAAGAACGTTCGAAACAGGCCGACATACTCCAAGGGAGGAGCAGCCTTCTAAATGAATTCCATTACACGAGAACCGTGAATATTCCCACCGCTGCCCGGAGATTTATCTCGAGTACTTTTCGCTACCATTCCCTCTACGCCTTTTAGCCTCCTCTTCCCCACTCGCTAGACAGCTACAACGATATTTCTGATGCCTCTGGCTCTAACGTTCGCGCCGGTAAGCAAAGAAGATTGGCTATGAGAATAAATTCATTACAGACACGGGCGGGGAAGGCTCCCTTGATTCCACCGGTAAGCACGTGCACAGTTGCAATGGTTTTCGAGCTCCCGCGGCGAGTTTTTTTCGGTATTTTTAATAGAACGAAGGACGCGAAGCGACGGGAAATGCGCCAGCATGGTCGGGCCGTAGCGTACGCGCGTGGCGTCGCGTCGGAACAGAAAACAACGGCAGCCGAAAACCCAACAAAGGGCCATTTCGGATGATGGGTCGCTGCTACCGAGCATTCCGGAGTGTATTTTTGTTCCTCTGGCCCCGGAGGGCAAACGAATAGAGAAAGAGTAACGACGAGGCTCTCGATTATAGAAGGGACAAATCCCATAGGTCCGTGCCGCTATAAAACAATCGATGAGATACTTCTGGGCACGGATACGACCGCCACTGAAACTTTTAAAACCCACGAAGGAAACATTTAGGGGTGGCAGCTAGTGATGAACGAGCTTGCTACCCCGTTGGTAGCTCCCACCGCTGTCTTCGTGGTTCCTTTCACTATTTCTCTTTCTCTCGGCGTCCATTACTTTCCTAACTCACCCGCCAGGCGCGTAACTTCAACGACATTGCTGATTTAACCCTTTATGATGTTATTATTTTCAAGCTCCGTTCGCAGCCCCATCGCCTGCTTCGTCCCCTACCCTGCTAAAGGGAATTAATACGTATTTCATTTTCTTCGCGCGCGGCAAGCGTCGGGGACGCGAGTCGCAATTCATAACTCCGTACACACGGTGAATTGTGCGACACGGTGAAAAGGAAAAATGGTAGGGAAAGCCGGCGGTACTTGGCGGAGTATGGTGCAAACTTCTTAATTAATCCTATTAATTAGACACAGAGTTGCCGTTACACCTAACGACGCACCACGCCCGACGAGAACTCGTTGAGATTATATGAACTTGCGACCTGCACAGATTACCATGCAACAACTAAAACAACTAAGCCGAAACTGCGATGTTCCATTCTTCTACTTGTTCGATAGCAGTAGCCGTGTAATATGAACTGGTAAACGATAGTGGATGAACAAGTTCGGCCTCTCGTAATAGACTGTGATGCATAGCGAACTCGTTTCGCGACGCTGCGGCAAACGTAAGAAAAGCGGGCCGCGATCGAATGGACTGATTTTTAGCGTGAAAATCGTTCTACCGCGAACGGGCGGGTCGGAAAAACTTGAGAGCGGGATTTCTAGAGATCAGCCACGAGGAAAGAGAAAGGGAGGTGGGAAGGGAAAGGGAAAGGAACGACGGGAACCAGTGCGAAGGAAGAAAATGGTTGGAAGCGCGTTCGGAGACGGAGAGGATTCCCGCGGAACGCAATTAAGTGGCGTAATGAGATTCCTGCGACGACTATGCTAGATCGGCGTCTTTTCAACGTATGTCCGCGGCACCGCGGGAAATTCGGAAATGGTTCGAGTTAAATGAACATTCCCGCGAGCACGAAAGAAGATAGGATATCGCCCCTCCACCTAATTAAACTCCAAAGTTGTGCCTGCAACTTGTCCCCTTTCCTTCTTTGTCGAAGCACACTGGGAAAGAAGAGACAACGATACACTACGTGCGCAAAAACTTTTAACTAAAAAGGCCATTATATAGCGGTTCATAAACTTTGCTCTTCGAATCTTCTCCTGCCTTTTAACGTACCTCCAACAAAGGCAAGGCGTATTCGGGACGTCCCTGTTTATTTTAAACGAAAGCAGAGGCGAAACCGTTTCAATTAATTACGCTTCGCAGCGCGCGACAATTTCATTTCTTTCTAGTTACGTCAATTGGTCCAGCGAGGCAATAAAGACGCGTATTTATATCGTCTTTAGATACGACGCCGGGCCGGAAATTTATATGCATTTTTCTCGTCCACGTATTGCATATTTATGAAAAGAGAATCCAGTATTCCGTAATTAAAATTTCACCGATTTAATTTCATCGCCACCGACGTCTTCTGAACACTGCGCGGCGGTTCAATCTCACCGGCGCATACAAGTGCACAGGCATACAAGAAAGTACCATACTTAAGGGAAATACGAATGGAAACATTTGCATTTAAAACGAGCACACTGGACAGCGCGCATTTTTATACGCGATATTACAGCTTGCGAAGAAACTTTGAACGGAAAGCACAAATATGAGCCAGATACGGCCTTTGAGCGTTCGCCCGACCACTCCATTTTATACAATCCTCCTCTTTTACCGATTACCAATCATTTCCACTCTATTTTAATTTTAAAAAGTGTGCGCAAGACGGTTGGCAAAACTATCGCATAATAGTCGCCGAAATTCTTCGATCGATTCGTTTTATTCGTTTTTCGCATAACGGCAAAGTAATTTGGAGGAGTTTCGCGCAGCTTACTAACCGGTTGACCGATTTCGCTGGCAACCTAATGGAAATTAGACAAGACACAGCGGAACCAGGGACTTAAGTTGGACATGGAAGCGCATTATGAATCTGACAGGAGCTGTTTCAACTTTCGGGGATGGTTGGTATACATATATTCCACTGCAGTACACTTATTACAGCGGCCAAAGGCAATTTCCAGCTTGCTCGTCTCCCTATGTAAGGAATGTACGCCGCCCGACATCTCCGGTCGAGGCACCGGCAACCTCGGATGTATTGCGTCGCGGAATCGCGCGCTTCCACCGAACTTCGATTGTTTTCACGCGACGGCGTCAGTCGCTGTCGAACGCCGAACCGAACTATATCTAATAAACGTTTACAACTATTGAACAGAAACGTGATTTTCATAGCGAGGCAAGGCGAGCAACCCGGTAGGAGCGTCCTGTTGAAATTAAAATTCGATAAGGCGACGATAATATAAATTTAAAAAAAAAAAAAAAAAGTAAGACACCGACTTGAAAGGTGCGCTAAAAAGGAGGAGATAATTTTTTGTTTAAATCGGTGCTCCGAGCACCCATACGAAAGTTATGCGGGAAGTCGGACGCATAACATTCTCCTCCTTTTTGAAGTCGGTTAAAAAATGTAACGTGCTTATAGTTAACGTGCATCGCCTAGCGAGACAGAGGCGCGGCACAGAAGACGCGCGGCGCCGCGTCGGTAAACGCAAATTAGATCTTGAAAACGCCAGCTACGCGTTGATCAGATCGAGTTCGAGGTACAAAGACGACGTAAATTGAATTCTGGAATCGAACTCCTGCTAGTCTCGACCTAATTTCCACGGAGCTGTCTCGCCAGAAAATCAAAATGGTAGAAGATTTTTCGCGGCTAGACGAGCGTGTATTTCCTTTGGAACATGCTCGGGCGAATTGCTTTCCACGGGATGAAATGAAAGTTTCGGTAAAAGTAACAGCCCAGTCAGCATTCGCATTCTGCTGGAGGAAAGGGCCAACCTCCAGGATCGAACTTTTAATCTCGCGACAGAGGGATTCTCGTGCTTGTAATTAGGTACAAATGGCTCGAATGAGGAGTCCGATGAGGATCCGACCTTCTCAAAGGACGATTTCATCGCGGAAATATATCAGACCGACGGCCACACGCGGCTCAAACTAAAAACGTGTTGGACAATTTTGTCGTGGTGGGCGCCCAGTGCCCACCAAGCATCTAATAATACGGTGCTCACTGAAATTGCGACCCAGTTAGGCTCTGACCCACTTGGTTGAGCCGTAATCTTCGTCGAGTGCTCTACACGGATTGATATTAGAGGTAAACATGCCACCGGAAGACAAGCTGCATCTAGGGTCTCGTTGGCATGGGACCATCAGCTTGCTTGATTACCTTCGTACGCTTCGAACGTGCACACCTCGTTCCCGAGGCATTTTCATGCAATTATTACGTATCGTTAAGTTCGAAGGGATCCTCGCGTTACGATAAATCTCTTTAGAACATGGCGCGACTTGCGACAACGCCATTCTGTCAACGAGATTTCAATCGAATGCTCTATGGGTGAGCGACTCGGTGACACAGTGCGGTACCAACTAAGCGATTTACCTTATCAGACACAACGACGCTACCTAGAGTAATTGTTTACGTAAGAGGCCATGGTTATTTTCAATGCGAGCGGCAAACGGGTCTTTGTACGCCAGGTATACAACAAACAGGGGGTGGCATAAGGCTGCCTCGCGTAGCGCATCTCGTGCATACACGCTACACGCGCGCACCGATGCATCTCGCTTCTATAAATAGAGCTAAACCCCGAAGGAGAACGGAGAACGGAGACGTCGGTCTGGGGGAACGACCACCGAGGTTGTTGTCAGGTCACCCCAGGTCGGGATAAATTAAATACACGATCGCCTCGATATCGTCGCTACCTCGTCGCCCATTCTTCTCTCCTCGATCAATTTCGACACGGTACGCCCGAGACCAAGCACGCCGGTTTGTCAGTAGAGAATGGTTAACGAACTGCGAAATAATCCTCAGCTACAAACGCCAGAAAGGTTACGGGGCCAAAGATGCGATAAGCAGGTACGCGCGTTGGTATCTGCCTCAACGTACATATATATATATATATATATATATATATATTGCGTATACTTTGTTCGGGTCTGTGGCAGGGTCGACTCGCAACTCGCAATACGAAAAAATAACGTTCCATTCGATGGCGTAAACAACATCATAAATTTGAAGGGGAACAGAGTGACCTTGCTTGTTTGTCGCTAGCAGAAGATCTCGAATTTCGAATTGTATCAGCAAGGTAGCCGAATGTTTTCGGGGCATCTGTTGCGCACGTGAGTTACGACCTAGCCGTAAGGCACCGTTCACACTATCTTCGTTACGCGAAATATACTTTACGTTCTGCGACCTATTCACCTCTCCAGGCGAATTAGTCACGCCGCGAACCTTTCCGCACGAGGATTATGAGACACCCGAAGTACCGTGAGACATTTCTTCTTTCGATACGTTTCGGTATCTGGACACTGTAAACTGTAGACTAAAATAGACGGTACCAACAGAGACGGCAACACAGACGCGATAAGCGATTGCTTTGTTATTGTTTACACTGGACGCGATACCGCAAGTGCTGGGACAAAGGTGTGCTCCAGCTTATTCGTTTCAGACGCGTCCAACGAAATAGAACACAACACGAAGGTTACAGGGATTTTGATCCAGCAAAACCCACTGTCGCGGGTAGATTTTGATGAAACCGTTACATTCGCGTTTCAACGTGAAAGTGGCGCGTATGTGCGTTGGATTTTGTACCCCGTCAAATGTTTCAATAGCGAGGGAGAGCAATCGCAAAAAATTGGGGTTACAAAAAAAAACACGACATGAAAGTAATTCGTTCGAAAATCGAATAAAATACGTTGACAGTCGTCGTTCTTTTTGCTCGATCATAACGATAACAGAGGTAAAACAATAGAATGACTCACCTTTTCGAGACACTCCTGACCAATGGCTTTGGGGTCGACCTGTACCTCGAGGATGAAGGAGTTTGCTTGGCTAACCAGACACCACATTTTCTTGCAGGCTGTATCCAAGGGGGGTTCGGTAAACACACACCCTCTTACCCGGCAAGACTCGAGACACGGGTTCGAGGAGGTAAGAGAAACCAGAAACCAAAATGCACCGTTCACACAGAACTCTCGACACGCGTATCTACAACGATTTTGTCTCCTGAATCACGACTGGTCGGTGACCGGTCTCACCCGGTACGTTCTTAATCATAACAGATTTAAAACGCGTACGCGTGCACAGCTGTCACTGCGTCCTCACACACGACCTCGTAGATCGGCAACGTGCTCACGCTCCTACTACCCGAACGCGTCTCGTCGGCTTCCATTTCTCGGTGCAGAATGGCACACGTACTGACCGCTCCGCGCTGCCACGATTAGTTCGCGAAATCGAATCACCTTTCGGTCCCTATACAGTGGCGCTAGTGTTGTGAACGTACGTCGCACACACTCGCACAGCCCCCCACCCCCAAACCCCACACTCGTCGTCCGTGAGCGCGATTCCTCGAGTAAGGTTAGGTTAGATTTACACAGCTGATTCCCCCTCCCCACCATCTCCCGAAGCTTTTCTTTTCTGTTTGAACGTACAACCAATCGCAAGCTACGTAAACGGAAACTACCAATTACGTTGCGTTCGAAAATTGCACCGCAATTAGATATGCGTTACGAAATGAGGGCTACCTTGAAATTTAGATTCTAAGAAAATGTCTCGGGTTTCACCGAATCAATGCATGCACGAATAGCTTCTTTATTGTACATCCTTCCTAATTTACAATCGTCCTACTTAGCGTTTCATTTTTTGGCAAATATCGGAGCAAATGTGCTTTGTACATATGTACAGTCTTGAATGTTACCCCGCGAATGCTAGACAATTGTGAAATGTTTTCATAATGACTATATTTACGTAATAACGACGCAAATTACGCAACAGCGAAATTTCACGCGCTTTCGTTCCCCTTTGAAGCTCCAAATACAATACATTTAATATGATGTTTCCGCATAGTAGAGGTATGTATGATTAAGGCTGCAATAGATTTTTGCGGTTTTTATTGTTGAACATTAATACTGTTATGGGGTCGGAACTTCCATACCCATAAGAGGAGTCCGAGAGAACGGAGGAACCAGACATACCTGATAAGATCGCGAATTCGTGAATCCCAGTACTCTCTCTCTCTCTCTTGGTACTCTCATACTTCTCTTTTTGCGGCCCCTACACTCTACAGATTAACCAGCTCATAGAGACAGGGTATACACATGAGGTATATCTATCGTTTCATGTAACTTAACAAAGCTTAAACATTTCAAACAAAACAAATATTGTATTTGTTTGTACATCGTCGCGAGAACCACGTTTGGCCGGGAGCTTGCCAGTGATTCCTGGGAGGCTGTACAAGTTAATTTAATCACATTTCGTGTCCTCGATGTAACAGAATTATGGAATGACATCTACAACATACATTTAGTGTTGTACAATTTTTTGGTCATTCAGCCCCGAAGATGGGGCAAAATCCCAATAATTACGCCCGGGACGGAGAATCCCGGGCGTAACAACAACTTCTCTTTAATACATTTATACTACTATCGTGTTGCAACTACGATATAATTCTTAAACTTTCCAACATGGTGGCAGAAGCTCAGCATAATTACGATTACATTTATTGTCGTGTAGCAACTGCGGAAAAAATTCTAATAATTCGAGTACCACCATCTACGATTAAAAGGTATACGCTTTTTTCTTTGATAAAAGTACAACGTGACGGCAATGGATACACTTTCAGAAGTATGGTAAAGGAAAATACTTAATGTACATTTATAGCATTAGATATAATATTTATAATTAGCCGATGAATTTCGTGCGATTTAAATTTCGAAGCGGTAATTCTTGTGCAACTCCGGTTTAAGGTCGCACACCAAGTCCAAGATATTAAGCATAACCTGCGCAACGTAAATCACAGATATCAAAAATATCCTCAGCTGAAAAGTATCGGTACTATCTATGTACTAAATTACATTCACTTACGCTCTCTTTATGAACAGACACAGCCTGATTCATTTCTTCTATTTTCACTTTTGTGTCAGCCTCTATACGAGCGGCAACGTCTTCTTTCGATCCCATGTACTAAACGGCAAAGCGGAGAAAGTATTAAGCACGACGCCACGGCAATCTTTAGGTGAAAAGATGTTGAAACTTAGAAGTAATTACCTTAGCTTCGAACTCACGAAATTGTCTTTCTCGTTCTTGCCTATACTTCTCTATCTCGTCCTGAGCTTCTTCCTTCGCCTGCTTCAATCGGCGTGCTTTGCCTGGAAGAAAAATTACCTTATAGCCTCAACTTTCTTAAAATAGTTTCAACAATCTTACAAAAGTCTGTTAAAGGAACGTTACGATAATCTTAATAATGGCTAGGCGAGGCTTATCAAAGAGAATTGTCTAACGCTATAATTGCGTATCGCGTTGCCCTTCTACTTGCACGTATAATCCAAATAAGACACGAGTGTCTAAGCGGAAGACGTAATCTTGATAGATATAAATTGAAACATCAAATTTTAGTGTATTTGAAAGGTTACACCCATTTAAACTGAAGTCTCAGGGTCAGAGGAGAGTCGAGCATAACGCGTTCCGCGCGACACATATCGACATTAAAATATGAATTATAATGCTTGGATAGAAACTCACGTTTTCGGGCATCTGAAACTTTTTCCGCAGCTCTTTTCTCGGCTGTCAGAAGCTGCTGAATACCTTGCGTCTGGCTGGCCATCTTTGCAACGAACGGACAGAACTGTGTTCTGAAGGCAAGAATCACAAATCGATCATATGACTTTGGAGTTTCCGTTGTTTGCCCCGCCTTAAACGGTGGCGCTCTACCTTGCGCTCTCACGTGGTTAGTCGCCTCACACATTTAACGAAGCGAAATATAATTAATAGAATACGAAGGAACACTCAAAATCTATAAAAAAAATAACTAACGTAACAAATAAATACACAGATCATGCAATAGTATATTAATTTTACTATCCAAATTTTGTTATAAACTACGCGCTCTTTCTTATGAAATACATTTCAAATCGTTTCTCGCGTCATTCGATATTTCGATTCTCGAATCAGTTTTGAAGTTTCAATTATCGATTTTTTATCAGTTCAGTTTCGTTGTAAATGTGAGTTTTCTTATTATTTTTTGTTTATACGTTCGCCGATTTTCGAGCTGATCGTTTCTCAGGGTTTCTATATTCCGAGCGCGGGGAAATGGTACATTTTCATTTACTAATTACTGTTTCGTAAAGGCAATCGTTTAGAAAGTTCTATTAAATATATTTAATATGGATATAGATAACACATTTAATGTACAACGGGTATAAATGATGGTAAATTATCTCATTTACAAAAGGGGAAGCACAAGAGGATTTCCATATCTTAAAGTATACGATTTCCTTGTACGTTCTGCCTGTTATTCAATACAATCTTCTCTTGCCGTTTCTTTTCCTCCTTAAATGCTTCTGCGTTTGCTTTTCGTTCCATTCTTCTTTCCTGGAATTAACATTGAGGTGTTTAAGTATTACCCTCCCATCAAGAATATTGAAAATTAACAAACGGATCGTACTTTTCTATACTCCTTAAGTGCCTGCTTTCTCTCCTTTCGTTCGTCGGGTGTTTCTCCTTTTGGTCTTATACTTAATATGCTTAAAGTTGATTTCATAGTTTCTGCAATTGACTGAGGTCTCTTCGATTCGGAGCTTTCATTCTGCTGGTCAAACTGGGCTAAACTTTTAGCAGTTAGTTTCCCAGAGGATCCATCTAAAACGTTTTTAGGAATACCAGTTCTCGGATCGACTTTTATCTTTGCCGGATGCTGCAAAGAAATTTATAAATTACGATTCCACGCTAAATCGTAGAAACATTGCTGTTAAATTGCATACCTTGGGTTCAGGAATTAGCTTCGGATGATTGTAAATATTGCTGTATGTACTAATAACACTTTGGCAGTCCCATTTATCCCTTTGTCTCGCATCGACAACAAGCTCTTCTAAACTATGTTCATCCTCGGAACTATCACACTCCGTTTCTAAAATTTTCATTCTATCTTTCATGAGTTTTGCGACATTCTCTGCCTATAAAAATAACGTAACGACAAATTCGTTTCTCTTCGCTGACGCATTCGTCGTACTTACATCTTCGTTCTGTTGTTTCTCAAACTCTGCCGCAAACTGAAGGACTAAATCTGAATTGGGTGCAACATACCCTTCAATTTCGTCGCAATCTAAAGCCCCTATTTCATTTTCATCGTACGCCGCATACATCTGGGACAATAAGAATATACAGTGAGTCTTCAGTCCATAAAAGAATATTCTTTAGTATGAAATACTGACCTTCTCAAATTTATTATCTAGGAAGGTCAGTTGTTCGTTTCTTCTCATAACGCTACTGCTCATTGAATATTCTGTAAAGCGAGACTTTGTTTCTTCCTCCTTAAAACTATACTGAGGGCCATTTAAGCTACACACTTCATCTCGCTCCTCGTCAGATAATTTCATGCGTCCCTCGGATGAAATATCGGACGATCGATCTAATTCGTACAATTCATAAGCGACATAAATTAATTGTTACGCGCAATTTAATATGTTCTTACATACCATCTTCTTCGTCGTCTTCGTATTCTTCGTCTTCTGCCAACTGGTTGTCTCCATCGCCAGCATTAGCTAGGTCCATGAAATTGTCTTCCAATTGATTCTCTGGATCTTCATAATCGAAATCATCGTCCAACGCAGCCACTAAATCTGGGTCCAAATGTAATTGCAGCCCCGATACAGGTGCCGCTTTATTAAGAAGTCCAACTTTCTCTTCGACGTGCGAAGCAAACACGGAAGATGGCAAATTGATCTTCGGAGCATCCTTTTTGTCATCCTTCTTCGAAGTGCTTGTAGACTCGACTCGTTCCCATTCGGTTGTCAAACAATTGACATCTTTAAGATGCTGCAAATAGTCATAATCGTCATCGAAATATATGCCATATTTTCGTTGCTCCTCTTTGCGCTTGTCATCCTCTGGTTTCTTTTTCTCGTGCTTAGCAGCTTGCGCGTCTGCAGCTGGCACAAGAACGTGCTGAGGCGCCCTTTCATCAGCGATCAATGGATCTTTTTGCGAACGATGTACTAACTGAAATGTTACCGAATTCTTCTTGTCGATGAATTTCTTTGCTTTTCCTTTCGGCTGAAAATTGATCAATATTTTATACGTACAAGTAACCTATCATACGATAGTCCGATAGCCTTAAACGTCGTGCTCAAAACTCACCATTTTCACGATATCTCTTTTTTAACGAGCGAAACTCAAAAACAAATTGATACGAAGACAGTTGACTTTAAACTGTTCGTGAATCGAATTTTACATTCATGCCTACGATAAAATATTCTTCGTGCAAAACATGACATGTGCTTCGCCAGTGATCCTCAACTTCATCGGAAAGTAGAATTTGTAAAATTATACGGTATTATAATATATCGATGCCGTTTTTCTAGAAAATATAATTTCAGTAGATATACTTTGTTTTTGTTAATGGTATCCGAGATATCTGTTAAAGTTCATTAACGTTTCAAAGAGAGAACGACTTCGTTTTGATTGTTATGTCTGTCCTTCTTCTTCTTTCAGGCTCCAGGCGGTCAATGTTAATAGCCTTGACTATTGATGTTCGATAAACACGTAGGAATCTTTTAAGGGAGCATAAAGAATGGGGCTATTTGACCGTTTAGCGAATCTTTTAGGTCTTAGGAAAAAAGAAGTAAACGTTTTAGTAGTGGGCCTTAACAATAGTGGTAAGTCGACGGTCATAAATAATTTCAAACGCGAGGATGACCGTTGCATAGACATAGTGCCCACTGTCGGGTATAATGTTCAAAAATTCTCATGTAAGTTAAATAATGATGAGTGAACGACGTTGCTCGATGTTTAATTGACGTGCTTGCAACAATATATATATATATATTACTTGCACTTGCATTGGTATGCTGATCAGTTTGAGCACCAGTTCTTATCGTACGATCAAATGAAATGGATACACAGAGTAGGAAACAAGTTTATTTTTACAATTGAAAGATATATACATATACACAAGATACGCAGAACAACACGTTATATTTTGTCATAAATTTTATCAAATATATATATTTCACACATTCCTTATGTTTTCTTTACTTTTTTATGGGAAACATTTTTCTTCTTGGTAATTGGCTTTGATCGAATCGAAGACTTCGCATTCCTTTTCATTCCGCTTTTTAGCATTTCTGCTGTTACTTTATTTCCAGATTGGTGTTTACTTAAGGATTCAGTTTGTTCAGGGACATCGGTGTTAGTTTTAGTTTTTGTATCGTACGAATTGTCTTCCGTCGCTGGGATATCACTGATATTATCCAAACTTATCACTGAAACAAGGCGAGAAGTACTTGGACGACTTTCATGTATCGGAGTACTAGTAAATGGTTTGCGTAGCTCCGCAATTCTCGTTTTCTTTTCAATAGCCGTTGCTCTAGAAGTATTAATACTATTATCTGTGTGCAATTCTGAATTATTATCTACTGGAAAACTTAATTTTGTCTGTTTCAATTTCTGTAGTTTTATTTCTTGTATCTTTCGCGTAGACTTCGTAGCGTCGGTATCCGTATGTCTCGTAGAATGCCGATTAAGATTTTTAACTGGTTCTTTATTTTGTTGCGAAACAGATTGGTTATCGCTTTCAGAACTTCCTGAAAAGTCATAAACACTTCTCTGCTTTGTTCTGTTAAGTTTTGGTTCTGACTTTTTCTGTCTTTTACGAAGCGTCAATCGTTTCTTTCGTATGTACGAGAAGTTCTCTAAATATCCCTCTTCCTCTGAACAGCTTAAGCGCTAAAAAGAAAAATGATTCTTTAATAAAACGTGGAGTGATTTTTTTCTTTAAACGAACTAAAGCTCTCCACATACGTTAGTTTGCAATGGACTGTCGTCTTCGTCTTCTCTCGACCACGTAAATGGTTTTTCAATTAACATTTTATGAAACGCTGTTTCTAAATCAAACATTTTAAAGCACTTTAAAGAAGTTTTTAGCTGTTTTTTTGTACTTGCATTTAATTTATCGCCTGTTTTCGAATCCACTTCAATTTTCTGTGGTCTGGCTTCATCGATATTATACATAAGATATAGAATTATATTTATATATACATCATTGTTCGCGTCGTGTACTTCCGTTAATTCCAGATTAATACAGGTGTATCCTAAATTTGTTTGTAAAGTGCAATTTTGTATTCGACCAATAGAGTCCTAGAAAATTAAAATCTATTTAATATCCTGTCATATTTGTATTAAACAGAGCCATACTAATAAGAAATATGCACCTTCAATGCATTAAATTGTTGGCATCGTAACATGTAACAATCGATATAATGTTTACAAGTTCTTACAAAACGAGGTACATTTTTCACCTTGCTGATAGACAATTCAGATTTTAGATCGTCTAGATCAACTGACATAGGCATTATCCACTTTCCCAAAGTTCCTTCGTTCTTTTTATTTAAGATTTGCACGGCAAAAGTATTTCCTTTGTCGTATCTATTTAGCGGTGAAAAATTAAATATGTATTGTTCGTGTGAAAACTCTACACAGTATAATCCAGAATATCTGTATAATTCAGACTGCAATTTTATATTAACGTTCGGAACTCGATAGATATCTTTATCGATCGGGGAATCTGGGATTTTCAAATCATAGGCAGACTTAGTTTTCCCAAATTTCACAATATCCGAACTCCACTCCATTTGCAAGATTATAGACTTCAATTCTTCTATTTGTTTCTTCAATCTGCTTTTCATCTCGTCTGCAGATCGTAAAATCGAATGATACGTCAAAGTTGTTTCCACCAGAAATAGTATAGGGTTAGATCTTTAGAACCAACATTTATCTCACCTCTATCTTTCTTGGAATGCTTTTCATTGCTATTAACATTGCTAATGGGCAACTCCACCTCCATGTTTAAACTTAATGATTGCTTCTTGGAAAATAGTTTAATACTATATTTAAATAATGTCCCGCCAAGATACAGCTACCCTCGTAACGTTCAGTGGTTCTCATTCGTTTCTCTAGACTAGAATGAAACACATTCATCGTTCATACGTCACACATTAAATGTATGTGTATATATGTTCCACGTGTGCCTTGATTTGTTGTCTAATTTATCTCGTCGTTCTACTCTACATTTCATAGTAATTTCATGCACGAGAAAAATGTTGATACGCACGACTGCGTGTAAGTATAAAGATGCAATGTTCGTTTTCAGTTAAAAATATCAGTTTTACGGCATTTGATATGTCAGGTCACGATCGTCATAGATCCTTATGGGAGCATTATTATAAGGACTGCCATGGTATTATCTTTATAATCGACAGTAGCGATAAGCTACGATTGGTTGTTGTCAAAGAGGAATTAGATATGCTTCTTCAGCATCCAGATGTAGCAGGTACAAAACATTTGCGCCTTCTTCCTTAATAGTGGCAGCAAAGAGCTTTTCAGAAATTAAGCTCCTTGTACCGAACGTTATAGGTCGTAAATTACCTATACTTTTCTTGGCAAACAAAATGGATCTGCCTGATTCCCTGACCACTGTTAAACTCGTTGCTGGACTTGGTCTTGATCGTATACAAAACAAGCCTTGGCATATAAGAGCAACAAACGCAATCACTGGAGAGGGATTGCAGCCAGGAATAGAGTGGCTCACGGATCAAATTCGTGATATATATATTAATAAAAGATAAAGATAATCCTAGTGGATCGCGGAAAATTGTTCATCACGGAAATTAATCGAAAGCAATCGCGGTCGTGTTCTCTCTTTTGTTTTCGATATTTAAATAGATTGCATCGATGCAACATTATCTGTTCTATGCATCGTAGATGTCGATGACGTCTGTCACGAATCTTTCGATCGCACTCGAACATCGGAAACTAACATTATGAATGGAACTTAGTTTATGAATGGAAAACACGTATTCGCGTAATCTACGCAGGCATCGAATCGTAATCCTAAATAAATCCGTCTCATAGTCATATTTATATAATAATTGCTTGTATCGTTCGATTGCAATAATTGTCCACTTAAATTATTCTTCAGATTGTACTGCATTTGTATGAGAAAATATTAATAAACTTGTGTATACCTCCCAGATGGCGTTTGTACATTCTGTTATCATTGTGTACGTCACACCGTTAGAGATTCTCCGTGCATGGAACTGTATAGTATCGACCCGTAGCAGCCGTAGCTGGTCGTAGCCAGTCGTAGCAGTTGACAGGTGGAAGTGAATTTCTGTAGATAGTCACGCAAAACCTTTTAAAAAATTAAGCAGAAAAATGAAAGGGACTTTTACGTTAGCGACTTGTATTTTACTGGCAGCTGTATTCACGTTTACAGAGAGTAACAGCGTGAAAAAGTACGCGCTACTTATGCCGAATGTTAGACCATACAGGGTAAATACAATAAATAATTTACGGAGATAAATTACGGATTTTTAAAGTCCGCGTAATATTAAAATGAGAAATTTGTTATACCATACATATTATATTTAAGTGTATAGATATAGCACCTATTCTTTACAGGAAGAACTGTATTTATGTACTCCTGTTAAAGTAGATCCCTCCCAAAACTACTATGTGATAGGTTTTGAACCGAACGCAACCATGGACATTGCTCACCATATACTTTTGTACGGTTGTGGCAAACCGGGTAGTTCGAAACCAGTATGGGATTGCGGAGAAATGGGGCACCATACGAGCAAGAGCGACGACGCGATGGTTCCTTGCGCGGAGGAATCGCAGGTATACGAAACTTTATAATACAAAATGATAAAAGTATTAGGTGCTTAAATTCTTCACAGTTCTTAAAGTATTCAACCGTAATTAATTCGTTGCATCCATCTTTCATACAGATACTATATGCATGGGCCAGAGACGCGCCGATGTTAATTCTACCAGAAGGAGTAGGCTTTAAAGTTGGCGGGGACTCTTCGATTAAGTATCTAGTTCTGCAGGTCCATTACGCCCATATCGACAAGTTCAGGGATGGCAGAACGGATGATTCTGGCGTATTTCTTCATTACACGTTGCGCCCGTTGAATAAATTGGCCGGTGTGTTTCTTCTGGGAACTTCGGGTGCTATACCTCCTAAACGTACAACATATATGGAAACAGCTTGTATGATAAAAGAGAACAAAACCATTCATCCTATCGCGTATAGAACGCATACGCACTCGCTTGGAAAAGTAGTGTCCGGGTATTTGGTAAAACCGGATTACACGTGGATAGAACTTGGCAAAAGGGATCCTCTAACTCCTCAAATGTTTTATCCTGTGCGCAACAAGGTGACAGCTGGGCAAGGAGATCAAATAGCGGCTCGGTGTACTATGCAGAGTACACGCAATAGCTGGACATATATAGGTGCAACTAAGGCAGACGAAATGTGCAATTTTTATTTAATGTATTACGTCGAGAACGACGAACCATTGGCTATGAAATACTGTTTCACTTACGGTCCTCCCAATTATTATTGGAAAGATGCCGGACTTTTGAATATTCCTGATATAGAGGCATCTAGTTTATAGTGCAATGTTAGTCTTGATTGTCTGGGATAGAAATTGATGTACATGCAAGACTGTTGACAATGGAACAGAGTCTAATACAAATATTTTATCTAGTTGGTGCTGCATAGCGAAACTTCTTTCTCGATCATCTTGGAGTCTATTAGATAAATAGTCTATTAGACTACTAGACTATTGGTAACTGCTAACCTGATTATGGTTTCTAGTTATACTTTGTTCTTCCTGCCAATATGTATATACTTAGTTAAATTATTTTTATTTCAAATACTGAATTATTTAATAACCGAGTATTGGACTGCTCACAATTCTGTGCGATGTCTACACGAGATCAGACAGAATTAAAAGCGAAGATACAGGCCTATCAAACGCAAGGTTTCATATTTTCAGTAGTCTATCCTATTTACTCGAAGTTAATTCGTGCTAATGATTATTTCCCGCGCACAATTAACCATCGCATTTGATACCTTTAGCGAAACTTACGTCCATTATACATAATTCTTAAAATAATTTACTTCATATACCTCTTGGTACTTGTTTCCTGATTTATTATTCTAGAAAATATAAAGAGTAATCTATAAATTACTCGTTTAACTTGATAAAAATTTCCGTACGATCTGTTGTGTTAATCTGATATACTTTCGGAACAGTGTCCACTTGTTCAAAGAATGTACTTAATTATTTATGCCACATCGGCTCGTTACTCTTTCTTATTTAAAACGATTAATTCTGTATGAAACATTCAATTGCCACTGCTTTCGATCTTTTTAAACGATTTTTTAAAAAATAAAAATCGAAAGCATCACTTGCGCGCAAACAATGTACTTTTTTAAACTGGTCGACACTTCGAAACTGTACATAGTAGAATCTTCTTAGTACTACTCGACTGAAAGCGAAGCATATCCACAGTATTCCCCGATGACACTCTACATATAAATGTAATTAATAAAAATTATTTTGGAAAATATACAAAGGATGCGGCAGGTTCGTTTCTATACACTTAAATATATTGTATCGATATATCAATAAATTATGCATATATTGAAAAGTGTGATTTATCTAATCCTCGCTATTCCTTTCTTTATACATCTCTCGTTCAGTGTATCGTAATGCCGGTATCTATGGGTTATCCTTAATCGACAGATTCTTTATTTAGTTCTCGACCTTGCATACCCCAATAAAGAAGAGCCACTGTACAGTTTTCAGCGGTTACGTTACTCGTCTATATTAGAAAACAGATTATTGTCGATTATCTGACCTTCGATCACCGTTACAGGATTGTATTTGATGAATATATGATTACATTCATCAGAGCCGGTGAAAGGAGGTTCTGCAAACTGTGTTCTTATTGTTAGATAGGTTTGCTTAGTCGGGATTAATTGTTCCGAGATGAATTTATAAGTGGCTCAATTAATTACCATCGAATCATTACGGTCGTTCGGTTGGTTGCAGTTGAGTGTAATGAGCGATACAAAATTTTATCTATGTCGTTAATACGATAGAAAGCAATTGTTCTCTGTAACTTGATACATATACGTACAAGTATTTCTGCAAGGTTTATTGTCCTGTAAATTGGGTCCTCGTTAAAAGTATGTCGAGGAGCGCGAACGTACGTTTTTTGAAAACAAATGAACAGAGAAAGTGCAGCAAGCATGCCGAAGAATCTAATGGAGGTGCGTGCGGTCGAACACTTTAAAATCTATCGCTGCGTTCTTCAAAGAAGCAGTACATATTTTTTTAACCGACTTCAAAACGGAGAAGGTTATAGATTCGAATCGTATGTATTTTTTTTATATGTTTGCCCCGCATAACTCCTCAGCATATGGACCGATTTTGGTGATCTTTTTTTTATTCGAAAGAGTGCGATACCTCGGTGATCCCGTCCTACACTGCATCAACATTGGCCCAATATTTTGTCAGTTCTGGTTAATAATAAGGACTATTGTCACCAAATTATTATTATTTTATGTACTTACGCGCATATCTTCTTAGCATGTTGTGTCAATATATATATAAAACTAAAAAGTTAAAAATAAAAAAATTAAAACCGACTTTAAAAAAAAAATGCCCTAAAAAGTAAAAAATATTTTTTTCCTTATTTAATCTACGACTCTCATGTTTTAAGTCGGCGCCTTGTCGTTTGCACTGTATAAATCTGGCGTTGATTTAAAAATATGAGAGTCATAGATTACATAAGGGAAAAAATTATTTTTTACTTTTTAGTGCATTTTTATTTTTTTAAAATTTTTTTATTGTCGCTTTTTTTATTGATGCACGACCAAAATGCGATTAATTGTGAGAGGAAACTTCCGTTGGTGCTTGAATATTTTGCACCACATGTTCACGCGAATCTTTGCAACTGATCGTTGAAAAAACACTTTAGATTCCCTATAAGTAAACTATGCCAATTCTCGAGTTACCAGCTGCAAAATTGGAACCGGTTTCTCTCATTACGTCGGTCATGCGACTCATCTATTATCTCTCCATGGAAAACAAATTATTCCTTTTGAAGCGGTACACGCATAGAGAGATACTTCTTCATCTCCTTCTCTGTGCACCGTTAAGCAGAAGAATTAATTGATTTGTTGGTTCGTTCATTTAATCGGAAGAACGGTATCGAAATAATAATAGCCTTGTGAAAGTAAAATTGACACGTGGCTTTGTACTTCCGGTCCTTGGCACCTTCGTCCTTCCCTTTCAAACGAAAAGCCAAGGTCGTGATCGACATTCTTTTATTCAGAAGTACGAGATCGTTAGAACGATCGTACCGTGGGCCATTTCCTGTATTCGTTGTATCTAAAAAGTTAAGAAGAAGCAACTGGCGCTGTTTAGACGAAACGAGGATCCTACAATTAGTATGCGCTTGGCAGCGTACGGTGTCGTTAGTATATATTTAAGAGAAAGTTAGACAAATATCGAGTACGTTGATCGCGGCGAATTTTTCTGAACGAAATGTTTAACTTTCGTTCCACATTTCGTAACGCGTAACGCTGAAACGAAAACGAACTTTATTCCGACGGGAATAAATAGCCGGAACTCTCTCCGCCAATGGAATGGGTTCTCCAGATTTCATTAATATTTTACGGTTTGCCGCGTGACAGTGATCCCGTTGACGGAGTCCGTACGTTGGTCGTTGGTAATGCGTCAATGAAAACGGCACGTCACGCGCGCATAAAAGTATTTATCGTCTGTAAAAGCATGTCTCGTCGTTAGGAAAGCGACTGGAGCACATGCAGCCCGATCGACCGAACGCTCTGCAGTGAACTTCGAAAGTAAGGCCTCGATCACGTTTTGTTCGACGTCGCGTCGCGTCGGCTTGCCGCACACACCAAGTAGACGCGGCCCGAGCTTCGTTGCCATTTTCTCTCTCTCTTATCGAGCTCCGCTTTTTCCACCTGCCAATTTCCGTTCCATCTTACGCAATTCCAGCTTCCACCGCGTATCCTCGTCATGCGTCGAGAAAAATGCCTGCCAGCTAGAAAGCTCCCTGCAAATCGAAGTCTGACTCGCGGCAACTCGGTTCTAGATTAAGTTTCGTTGAAACGAATCGAGGGCACTCTGCGCCTTTCAATCGCATATTTAATAACGAAATCATTGCACCGCGGTCAGTTGCCCCTTCGACGGTGATCTATGCAGTATACGCACATCGCAGCGAGTCGCATTTTAGTCGGCGAACTAGAGTGTTTAGTAAGTTTCGATACGAAAACATATCTTGTCCATTAGCGGCGAACGAGGCTACATTGCGCGTATTTGTCCATGTGGCACATCTTCGAAGAATTCTTGTGAGAATAGACGACGCGCATTAACCGCGTGGCTCTCGAAAACGTTTACACGTTTCCTCTTTCCTTCGAAGCCGACAAATCTCGAGTACCATAACTTCCGCCCCCTTGCGATAGTTGGCTAATTTTTCGAGTTCAAGTTTAAATAAATAACGAAGAAGTAACTGCTTATTCTTTCGTGGCTGGAGGCAGGCAGATTTTCAAATTTCATTCGCTCCAGTTTCGCGGAGTCGTTCTTTCCAAGATGGGAAGGGGCAAAAAATAAGGGAAAACTATCTATGCATTTTGCGGGGAAATTTATCGGACGCGTGGCGATTGAAGACTCCCCGAAGGGGGGATAGCTGGACTGCGCCAAGGGATGTAGCCGAAGCTGCCAGCGATAACTCCGCGGAGAGTGCGAGATCAGAGCCAGAGGGGGTGATGGAAAGGAGAAAGAGAGAGAAAGAGAAAGAGACGCGTGGGACAAGAGAGAAGTCGCGATTGGTTAAGCCGGTTGGAAAAGCCCGCCTGGCTGCTCGACCGGCCGGCACTTCGCTCAGTTCTCCACTGTGCTCCGAGTGAATCGGAGCTTTCGCCAACCAGATACACGGAGAAGACCCTCGATTCCTTTGCGCAATTCTTCGATAACCTCACGCATCCATCACCCCCATCGTCAAACGGCAGAACACCAGCCGCACTTGCACCTACCACGGGGAAAGTTTCTTCTAATTTTCTTTGGAAACGTCCTTGCCCCTCGCGGTACTCGGAGGACAAGACCAAAGAGGAGGGACGATAGAAGAGGAAACTATGCTTGTGAACGAGAAGACATCGCTGCTCACGGTTTAGGACACGTCGGGAAACCCTAGCATTATCGCCTGGGAAGAAAAGGGACCGCTGTTTCGAGGGAAACCATTCGCCACGATCACGGTCAGTCCTCTGCTGTTTGCTATTCAATTTTTATTATACATTCGGTCGTATCGAACGGGGCGGCGCGGCGTGCTAAGCGATATTAGCGTTGGCAATGCTTTCGGTGAAAGCTGCCGATTCAAAAGCAAGACACTTTGTCGAAAGTATATAACGACTACGCGAGTGTTTTGCGAATGAGAAGTAGCAGTAACGCGAAGTAGAGATACAACGAGTAGCAGGTCAACGAGAGTCGAGAGCCAAAGGTGTGCTTGGAAAAACTTTGTTTCCCTTTCAAACGCTCTGCGAACGGACAATAGGCTTTATCACGGGCGGAACGAAAACGCGGCGTGTTATGTTTCGCGAAATCGTTCTCTGCCAGAGTACGATAACGGATACGGGGCGTACGCGTGTATTTTACGCGAGTGAAAATGAGTTCACTCGGTACTAATGCTTCTCATTAACGAGAGGTCTTCGAGACACGCGGAACTCGTGGCAGAGGATCATTCGGGTCATTCCACGCGAAGTCGGACACTTTTCGGAGTAACATTTCGGATTTTGGCGCAACTTGGATATGTTGTAGTCTTTAGGGGTATATAAACATATATCAAAGGATTTTTCGAAATGTCAAAAATTGTGTATGTTACAGCTCTTTGAAATATAGTGTTTACTATTTTTCCAAAAATTATAACTCTGGAACTAATAAACTGACAAAAATGACCTTTTGGGTGCTTACAGTGAAGATATAAGAGTACCTAATAAAAATTATTTCACTTAATAAAAACGAATATTTGACCATTTATTTAGCAATCGTTCTTAACAAATGCAATTTTATAGGTGAAGGCAAACTTTTAAAAATTTGGAAAAATTATGAGGATAAAGCCCTGTTTTTCCTCTTTACGGACACGTTTCGAAAATCGTGGACGTTTTAAAATTGGCCAAATGAAAATTAATTGAATGTAACGCTGCGTCAAATCACACCGGCTCGACTGGTCGTTCGGGCCGTGCGGTACTCGCAGCGGCCAAGCGGCTATACCTGCTACTTTTATATAGGGTATTAATGAGGACCGCTGAAAGGTTTAATACCGTTAATAATTACTGGAAACGTCCACGATTTTCGAAACGTGTCCGTAAAGAGGAAAAACAGGGCTTTATCCTCATAATTTTTCCAAATTTTTAAAAGTTTGCCTTCACCTATAAAATTGCATTTGTTAAGAACGATTGCTAAATAAATGGTCAAATATTCGTTTTTATTAAGTGAAATAATTTTTATTAGGTACTCTTATATCTTCACTGTAAGCACCCAAAAGGTCATTTTTGTCAGTTTATTAGTTCCAGAGTTATAATTTTTGGAAAAATAGTAAACACTATATTTCAAAGAGCTGTAACATACACAATTTTTGACATTTCGAAAAATCCTTTGATATATGTTTATATACCCCTAAAGACTACAACATATCCAAGTTGCGCCAAAATCCGAAATGTTACTCCGAAAAGTGTCCGACTTCGCGTGGAATGACCCATTCGGGAAGCAACGCTAATTCCGTTCTTCACTTTGAACTTTCACTCGCATTTAAAGGGGTAGTTTCTACTCGGTCCGCAAACTTATCGTTAGATTTCAACGAGCGGTAATCGTAAAGCTGACTAGTTTCTTATCGAGCAGGTAGGTTGACTCTGGTTGTTAAAAGTTCTCGAAAGCGGTGCTGGACATTTTCGAAGGTGGCTACGTTAGGAATGCAAAACGGAAACCGGCTGTCGCGGAATTCTAGTCTGCGGGCATTCAAATCGAAAGCCTCGCTCAGCGTTCCACGATTTGCGGTTCGGTTCGCTCGTGCATCGTCAATCGTTTCGGTCTGCGGGCCTATTGATTTCTCGCGTTAACACGATCTCGAATTCAGAACGCGGAACTACCTCCCGATTGGCATTAATCGCTTCGGCGCGTGTACGCGCTGCTGGTTTAGATTCGCAGAGAGCATTTACTCGTCGAACGCGACAAAAGGGTACGTGCGAATTTCTAGGTTCCAGCGATTTGGTATTTCCCTGCCGCGCCGCGCCCGGTCCGAATGGTTATCGCGCGAGTTAGCTCGCAGTTCTCTTGGACGCGGGGAGACGTTGCCGAGGCGGAAACGCGTCGCGGCTTTTCACAATACGCAAAAGTTTCTTTTATGTCGAATATGGCTCGCGACACGAACCGTCGCGTCAACTTGGCACGCTTTTACTGAAATCAGCTCTTTCATGTGGATCAGCCTAAACGGCGTTCACGGCTAACACATATAGAAACTATTCGAATTGGGTCGCCACCTTTTTCCCCTCTATTCCGCGATACTCTCCTTGTATCCGATCCACCCCAACTGTTCGCGCGCGCGATACATATTGCATCTGTTTCATCGGCGTTCAGGAAGAGTGCCAAAGTCTCGTATACCTTAAACCTTTGGTTGCCCGCAGGAAAGCGCCGCGCCGCGCGCCGTTCCTCTTCCAGTCGAACTTCTTGCTGCATCGTATCGACCAGCAATGTAGATTGATCTCGTAACTTTTAAGATGCCCCGCGGTAATACCTTGCCCTCTGCTTGCCAGCCAAGTTGCGCTGCAAAGTCTCGCGCGTGCATGGATATTAATGGATATGCACGCTGCTTTCAGTTTAGTACACGGTGCGATGGAAAATAAATTTCATTCCGCGACGTGTTGCGAGTTTTAAGTCTCGCGTTTCCTTGTTACGCGGCTACCATTAAAGTGGAAAAGTTGGGCTTCTCGCGGACGCAAAGATAAGCAAAGCGTAGGAACAAGCTGTGGTTTGATAGGTACCGGCGTTTCTTGTACTCCGAACGAACGCCGGGATACGTTTCGGTTGTTTCGCTTTCGTGCAATCGCAGTCGAGATAACTTTGTATTCTTTCGGCACGGTGCGCGGTGGTGCATAATACGTGCAGGCTCATGCACAGACTGTTCCCGGTTTAATGTACGGTGCCCCATAAGGTTCATATATCTCCCTTTACAACCAGGAAACGCGCATGGTCCCTTTGCAGCGAACAGCATTCATAAATCCAAAGGGAAGTTGAGTGGAGAGGAAGGGCACTCTCGTCCCGTTGTCGGGCTCGTGTTTTTCTTTTATTTTATACGAAGCGACTGAAACGCGTGTTCGAACAATATAGAAAATACTTACTTGGCACGTCTGGCGATCGGTATTTATCGCGCCGAGAGGCGTGGACGGTCGTGTGCCAGTAGCTCGTAGAAGAGCTCGGGAATTTTCAGCGACTAGGTACGTCAAAGCGGAAGGAGAGTATTAAAAAATACTACGTTCGTATTCGCGGGCAATTAACTTACTTTCACGGGTCTCTTTACGGTTCCAACGCGGCGGCTCTTCATCCTCGTTAAACGAATTCTTAATGAATTCTCGAGTTAAAGAAGGTGGACTAGGGTCGCGAGCGCGGGACAAACCGACGTTTCCATTCGAGTTGCCGATTTCTGTGGGAATGCTCGTCCTCCGCCACCTTGGACGAGGCAGTTAGCGAGTACATGGCCACGAATCAATTATCGAGGGCACAGGATATACGCGACTCGCTCGAGGGACTTGCACGTTTCACGAGAATCGGTAAATATCCAGTCGAGAGGTCATCGGTTGCATCGATTTTCGTGGCCGCTCCGAACGGCTCGAGTGCAGCAGCCGCATCGACAAAAATATGGAGGAGCGTGGCCGTTGCATTATTTATGACAGAATTCGATATCCATGATTAGAAAACGTTCAGGAATAACAGACCATTCGATGATTGGCCGTGCATCTCCTCCAGACTTATTTCAAGTCGATCGGCCAACCCATTTGCAGAAGGCTTGCCTCTGACCTAAAAGGCGCTCGTCGGGCATTCGGAGCAAAGTGCATTCGCGCGGCGGAACGGAGAGCTTTGTATAATGTATACGATCCGCGTTAAAAGTTAAGTGTTAAGTGTCGTTGAACGTTTCGAACATACCAGCGTTGTTAGTTTAACGAAAATAACAGGGAGGCGGGCACCGGACTACGCCACGCGAACTATTAATCATTTCGGTCGGGGCATCGGTCACATTTATTCTAATAAATATTCATGAACCGGATGGCGCTGTCGCGTCTCCAAGTCTCGGTTGGAAAGTATATTTTGAAACGCAATAGTCGCGAGCGAAATAGAAGCGCGAGTTCAAAGAGAAAATTGGCAAGAGCGTGAAGCCAACGAAAGAGGTAGAAAGAGCAGGCAGCTATGTATGTAACTACGTAGGATTGTACGTACGTGTGAAGGGGGTTCTTAACGCGCGCACCTCTGTCTCGTTGCTGTAATTTATTTGATGGGATTGATGCCGCTCACGGGAGCCCATAACTTTCGTCATTTCTCGAATCAGGTGGAAGACCACCTAGAAAAGATCCGGAGAAATTCTCATCGATGTAAGAAGCGAACACATGTAAATCGTGTGACCCCTATTCGGGACCCGATTCCAGCCCAAGTACAGCAAATCCTTGCGAACTGGATGAAAGCAGCGTGCTCTCTTATTCCAAGCCGACTTTTAGGTACTTGGTTACGTTGGCCGCGGAACAAATCGTGGAAATGGATTCGATGTTGAAGGGGAAAGTACGGTAAAAAGAAGGGGATGATACGTTTCTGTTGGCGCGGTTACAAGCGTAATCGCTGTTACGTTAAGTTTAAGCAGTAACGACAAGCTGAGAATCGATTTCTCGGATCGAACTGTCGAGCTTATCTCGATGGCTTGACGGGCCAAGTCCGTGGCCTGCGGACCGACTACTTTTTCTCGCTTTTGCGGGCTTTTATTGCTCACGCTATGCCGCCGAGCCGAGGCGCGCCGCGCGTTGGCCCCACCGGCGAACATTCGTGGGACTGCGTATCGATACGGTTTCGCATGCGTGTATCCCAGGCCCAGGTAAGGCCCAGCCACGATGAAAATTTCATCGCACGCGAGAAGAGGAGCGGTAGCGAGACCGAACGGCCTGCATACGTAATACACCTTCTTACTTAGCTAATATAGGCCGGTTTCATTTCGTTTCGTTTGCTTTTGGGGCCACGGCTCCCCTTTCGGCCCTCCTGCCGATATCTCGTTAAACGTTTCTCCTTTCGATTGAAATAACAGCTGTTTCTGCTGGGATCTAGCCACCGGGGAGTCCACCATTCAACATTTCCTCCACGCATCCTTCCCCTTCCCATTCGCTCAGTCCCATCGCGCTAGGCTTTCCTAATTGCGATCGAGATCGGTGTGCATCAGACTGTCCCCCGTATTCCCACGAAATTCTGCGGATCCACGGAACGCCTAAGTAGCGAAAAAATTCAATCGATTAACGCGTCCCGTAAAGATGCTTGCATGGAAACGAGAGGACCGAACCTTACGTACAACTTCTTTACACGGCTATTAACCTCGATAATTTGTGATCTTCGGCATCGGAAGACACCGAAAGACCACTTTCGTTCGATACGCGAGGGCTCCGTTTCCCGGAAACCCGTGGCACAAGTCGACGGTTAACGTCGATCATTAATTCCCATCAACGTAGTCTCGATCGTGGCCGAGCGTCGACGTCGCGCCGATACGCTCGCACACCCATACACCGGCAGACTTTGCATGCGTTTACACGCGTGTTCACACGCGCACGGTAACCTTGTGTGGTCCGCAGGAGAGAGAGATAAAGTGAAACCATGGGGCCACGCTGTCTCGCGATTCAACCTCGATCTCAGGGCGGTTCGCGCCGGAGCGCCGCGCCGCCGCACGATCCTTCCCGCTCCGGTTTTCCCCTCTCCCCTCCTTCGCATAAAAATCCCCTTAATTCGCCTATATTATACCTTGATAGTAAGATTTTGTCAATTCGATCCTCCGCACTCGCCTTTTTTCTTTCTATAATTCTATCTTCTCTTCGAAGCGCAGCTGGCAACAAACTCTTACATAATTTCCAACGTTCTTCACTTAAATTCATCAGACGGACTAATCGCCATTTACCGATCGCTAATTATCTTAAGCCGCGATGTTAAGAGTACCTAATTGGTCCAAGTTATTTTACTAGCCACGAAGAAGCACGTGGTTAGTTAACGAGCAACATGTTCGCTGTCCCGTTCGGAGCGTGAGTGCATAAAGATTGGTCAACTGCGTTCGGTCTATCGACGTTAAGACCGATTCGCTGGCAGCGATCTACCAGCGACCACGAGCACTGCCAATAACTTTCTAACGATGTAAACGGTAATTATATGTGTATCTGTATTGTGCGTGGCCAATCGAGAAGAATCGTACATACGCAGGTCGCTTTTTCCTGCAGCCTCGTTTCTTCCGATCGATCGGTACCGTCGATAATACGATGCACTGCGTAGAGAAGATTCTGTGATATCGTAGGACCCGGTCGTTGCGTTGTATTCATAATTTCTTCATCTGTCGACTCGAGCGAATTCAATTGGCGAGGAGTAAAAAAGTGTTTCCGTAACCTTTGAGGCACGACGCGACGACGCATCGATTGCTGAGAAATATTCCGCATAGTTGATTGCCGTGGCACGGGGAACCTTACGCCGGCATCTCTGTCTCTACTTTCTCCGCTCTTCCTGTTTTCCTCCTATATCCTCCAGGCATTTTATCTGTGCGTTCATAAATTATAGCTAAGCAGAGATACGACCCAACCAGCAAGGTAAGAAATATTTAAGGGAGTGGAAGCAAGGGGTCGCGGAAATTCACATAAATTTCCCAGCGTCACGCCCAGGAAAGCCATGAAAAAGCTTTCATACGTTGCTACTCGTTGACGAGGAAATATTTGCCCGCGAACCTTTTACGCGATTGGCACAAGCTTCGATCCTCCTCTCCGCTCGATGGCGGCCGTGTCGATTCCACCCGCGATGGCAAGTTTTTAAGAATAACGGCTTGCCTGGTGCCCGCGTGCTCGGAAAATTTCAACATGGGCGTTTCCTCCGGTGTTCCTATGCGAATGCTCAAGGCCGAATGTCGTCGAATCTAGAGGCGATGTGGTCGCAGAAGGCGGCATTCTTTGCCCGCCCGTCCGTGCCGGGCACGCTCTTTCTTTGGGAATCTTACTCCAGAGAGAGAGAGGAGATCGCCGCGGTGCGGCGTGGCGCGGCGTGGCGCGGCGTGGCGCGGCGTGGCGCGGCGCCCGAAGCATCGTCTACCGTTACCACGTGTCTCTCGATATGCCACGATCCCACGTGCAAATACGATGGAAACCGTTTCCAGCAGCAGGCTTTTCGAAGCCCGTCCGAACCAACCATCCCTCTGTTTGACCTCCTTTCGGTTTCCGAACCTCCGAAATCTTTCTATTCGTCATTGGCGAGCGACCGATGCGACGGGGACGCGACGCGCGACCGCTATCTCGGCATCTTTCGACTCGGCCGCTGGAGGAACGGTGACTGGAGAATTTAGAAATTTGTCAACGGCCCGATGCTGCGCAGAAACTGTTGCGAGATGCTCGAGGATATTCGAAGAAGATTTAAACGATTCCTAATCCCCGTTTACGACGTCCTTATCGGCAAATAGAAATCAGGAGGCGCACGACCACACGTAGACGGCGAGGATTCGTGGATGCGTGACCCTTGCGCGTTGGCAAAGTGATTTGCACGTGTCTCGGGTGAAAGTATTACCGTCGCTTCCACAGTTTTCGATTCGAATTTACGGACGACATTCGCGCGGTTCAGAATTTTGAATGTCCCCCGGCCCACCTGGACAATCTCCTTTCATTGAATATATTAATAATTTGGAGGCAAACGCGAGCCGGAGGATCAAGTTTCTAATTTCTCGGAAATATACATATAAAATTGCAATTAACAGTTCCGTATGGAAATCCTGAGCGTTAGTCTCGATCGTTGTCATTTGCAAAATGTCGCGCGTCGATAATCTATCGATACTTGTCTCGTCCAGTTGACAAGCCCCTTATGACTCACGCGCTCGTATACGTAGACATTGTATATAATTTCCATGCTAACCGGCACCGCTATGACAGCACTAATTAGTCCTACCACTTATCAGCAGACAGGATCGACTTTGACTAGGTAAACGACCGTTTTACGCTCGCTCGTATATCAACCTAGCGGACGTACAATTTTCGTGATTAGCGAGAGTGAGATCGCTTCCACACTACCAATCCTGTTTAGCCTTGAATCCATTAGACTACTTCTCGACGTAGTCGCTGACAGAACCGATTCAATTCGTCTTATCGAATCCGCGAAACTACTTTCACCGATTTCCAGCCGGAGATTTTTTTTAGCAAGCTTCCCTGCCTCCCACCCCAAGCCAACGTTGCAACCTCATAGCAATTTTCGCCATCGAACCTCCCACTTTCTCGCCTCGCCCCATTCAAATCTGTTTGCTGGTTATCGGCTCTATCTCGAATGATCGTCGATGAAAGGTATCGGTCGAGCGGAACGGTTTCTCGACGCTCTCGAAAAAGGACGCGCCGCCGCCGTTGTGGACGTCCCGATCGTGGGAACGTAATTCGTGCCTCGGTTCGGATAGGTCGCGACCTGTCTGCAAGTATTCGAGGTCCTCGCGTGTCCGCGGAAACAATACACGGGTGAAATTGCGTGGACAATATTCCATCGATCGCCAGATCATTAATCCACCTATCTGGCTGTTCAAAAAGAAAACCTACCTATTCGTTGAACTATTAATAGAAGATCGAATTATTGTTTCAGATGAATCGGAGAAGATCGACGGAGCTGTGTCGGTGGCTACTTCTGGCAGGATTCCTATGCTGTTCGTCCTGCCAAAGCGTATCGTCCACCTTCGAGAACAAGACTGGTGAGTCGACGACGATTTGGTGTCACCGTTAGCAGTAGCAGATATTAGCGGTAGATTATTTTCAGATAAAGTTAGACACCGTGGATTTATCAAACGTTAGATTACGTAGTCACCGAGGTATCGCATGCTTGCGCGTAGATAGACAACGAAAGCTTTGATCGATGGCCTGCCTTGCGGATACTTTGATCGCCGCGGGTAAATGTTGAAACCGTCAGGATCGTGGAAGCTCGAAGCCAGCTACGTGGCTTCCGGTGCCAGAGGGGGGCAGCCGCCCCCTCAAAACGTGCGATCCGCGAGCTCGCGATTTTATTTGCGCGAGGAATTTCCGCGGCGGAAACGTATTTCCCGTGTTCCCGTATTCTCGAGGGTGTAGGCGCGAGGTGAAGTATTCAGAAGAGCTATCGATCCGAAGGATGATTTGACCCGCGAGCCGATTCTTCCGTTCCCTTTCGGAACTGTTGAACGCCCGGACGATTCTGCTAGTGAAATTTCTCGATCGCCCCGTAATATTTCATAAAAATGTATCGCTATCGCCGAGAAATTTTGTGTGCGCGCGTACGCTTGTGGCCTGAGCGTGTGTGCCGGGTCAGTGGGTCACTCAGCTCAGTGCTAAAAGAACACTCACGCGTGTCGATACACATACGATGTAGGAAAACGCCTGTATTCACGCTCGTGCTAGCGTGTTTCAAGTTTCAACTCATTCCGCGTATGCCTACCTTGGTTACCAATTAGCTTGTCCTGCTCGGTCTTCACTGAAAATTTCAGCGTCTTTAGCGACGCAACGTTGGTCGCGCGTATACCCGTAACGATTAGTAGCTGGACGTCCGTTGACACGGAATTAGTTTCCGATAAAGTACAGACTTGTCCCTGCGGTACGTAGGTATACTCTTTCAGTCATTAACGCTTAAAAGCTCAAACTAAACTGAGATCCGCGACTCATAAACGCGCATTCGTTGCCTTTAGCCTGCCTTTAAAGAATCGCGTATGAACCAGACGTTAAAGCGCGAGGAAATAACGCGCGAAGCTTTTAAAACGAGAACGCACTCGCGCCACTGAAGCTTACGTTTAATATGATGCGTGCTGGCGTCACTCCTGCACCATTTCTGCCACGTATTTTCCAGCTTCTTTTCTCTCGAATGTTAAAAATTTTCGACGGAATAAGTTCTCGCAATGAGAGATGAGAAGACTGAGAGAAAAGAAAGCGACTGCAGTCGTACGCGTATGTTACACACATTTTACGGCCCGTCCTGGAACGATTTCGGCTAGAAAGGAAGGAAAAGTAAGGAAAAGTAATCGAGAAAATGGAAGAAACATTCGGCACGGCAATTAAGATGGCATCAGCGTACCCTTTAACGGCAGCGGTTCAAGACTCGTAACAATAAATCCGGGACGCGGAAGAAATTCGTTCCCCTCGTCTCGGCGACGGCACGAACTGCAAGCTCTTAACCTTAATGAATCTTTGCTCAGTCGTCGACGATAGGAGCAGTTCTCTCGAAAACAGCCAGCTCTGCGTACCTTCGTTTGCTTTAGCGTGCGCGCAATACCTGCGAGCGATCCTCCCGAAGCGCGCTTCGTCCGCGATTATCGCTGAGACGCGAGCTTCTTCAGTTTTTCGCGACTTTCGAGATGCCGAGTTCTTCGCGCCCCTCTGTTTTCACGACGGTGCCGTAGATCCCTTAAATCGACAGCTCTGCGATAACTCATAGAATGGCATAATCTGTCAAAAACCCTTGAAGCAATTACTCGAACATAGCGTTGGTGGTGCGTGGAGTATCTCTCGGTAAAATATGCATCGTGCAAGCTGCAAAACTTGGCAGATGATACATCTAGCCATGAATTATGCACAAATGGGACGAGAAATGTAGCGAGGGGGAGAGACAGGGAGAGGAGAGGGATAGTGTGCCAGCAGAGTAACCGTGTTCGCCGTCCGTGTGCGTTTCCGTGGCTATGGATGTGTCGAGCATCCACGAGCAATACGAGCAACCGTGCAACTGTGTTGCGTCGCGTGACACGTGTATTTATGCGACATGACTCGAGTACTGGCGCCTGCAGGCCGTTTTGCCCCCGTGGGACGTTCAGAGACACCAGCGTACCTCGGTCCACTCGGCTTACCGATGAAACATTTATCCCGTCCGTCGGTGCTCGTAACGAGAAACGGGAAGAGGGGAAAAATAGAAGCTAGGAGCGACTCTAGCCACGCGACTTTTCCTCTCCGAACCAGAATTTTCCCTCCTTTCGCAATACCCGGCCCGCCGACCGCTGACCGCGAAATTTCCTTCTCGACCACTCAACACTTGTTGTAGTAGATTCACTCGCGAGACTTAGAGTTCGAATTAGAAAATCGACCACGCACTCCATTCCCATTCGATATCCCACGAGGAAGCTTGCCGATAATGGCTCTCGAGAGCTCGCGTTTTCTCTTGCATTATCGAGTCAGTCGACGTTTCTATTTCCACTATCTGTACCGTGTCCATGGCGGAGGAGAGCATCATTAATGCTCGCGGACCGAGTACGGCTGCATAGGAAATGCGCCAAGCCGCGTTACCTTTAAACCGAGACAGAGCAGAGAAATCTTCTTGTCATAATCGATACAGAGCGTTTCCCGAGCGACCAGTGAACACACTTGGGGTTCGCTCCGTGGTGCTTCAGGCTTTAGACACTGATAACTTTAACTGCAACCTGTTCCCGTCGCAACTTGGATCCGCGAACGCCTGCGACGAATACGATGCGTATGTCGGGAGGCGTAGAATAGTTTGAAGCTGGATAAGGGGAAATATCGCGAGTGGCCAATGAAAATTTATAGCTGGCGTACGAAACAGCTATGCAAATCAATCATCCATTTTCACATTCTACCAAGAGCTATGGAGCCGCGTGGTGTTCGATAAATTTATGATTATTGAGGAATCGCGACGTTAGTAATACGGCTATGATAAATCAGTCGAAGCACGAGTCCGGTAGTAGAAGGAAACGTACAATAAAACGGGAAGCAATTAATCAGCACGAGCCGCGTCATTATTCAAGATACTGCCAATTTATTTACGCTGGACCTTGGGTGGTATGATCGTTCGTATCGAATTTATCCCATATTCTATCGAAGCGCTCGCTCTATTGTCTGTTGAGTCACGAATGTGAGCGGAATATTTCTGTTCGCAGGTCAAGATGAGAGCAAACCACGCGTCTTTTCACCTCGAATGGACTACGACGAGTGGACGCCCCTCGGCCGCGGAGATCCATTAAAGAACAATCCGACCTTCGATTACGTGCCTCCCGTTCTCGATAGAGTACAATACTGGCTGGATTCTCACACAACCGAGCCGTCTGCGAAACGCGACATTCTCGTTCTGGGCGTTACCGCGAAGAAGACCAGCCCGAAAATACCCGATCAGTTCCTAAAGTTCGTCGACGGGCCAAAGTTCGCGAGACCGAACCACGAGCTGTCTTTCAGAAATGACTTCACCGGTAGCACCGGCGCGGAACCGCCGAAAATCCTGCGAACCACGAGTTTCAGAAACGGGCCGATCGATTATAGGAATCAGAACCGGATACAGTCGGTGCCGGCTAGCTATTATCCTAGCCCGTACTTTAACCAAAAAGCGAAGCCGTACACGATGATGCTACCGCCGCCGTTGGTCCAGAAAGATAAGCTGGCAAGCTTCGTAGAGCCGACGCAACAGTTCAGCACGCAAACGGAGGAAGGGCCGGTGATCCAGGAGTCGCAGTTCTACGCGATACCCCCGAAGAGTTACAACCAACCTCCGCCGTCGCAGACTCCTACCAAGCAACAGCCACAGCCGGTCAACTCGTCGAAGCCGTCGAGCAAAGGCGTCGTAGTCTCTCAGATTGAAACGATAAAGAGCGTGTACACTCCGTCCTTACCGCAATCTACGAAGTCGCGATACGAAACCATCACCACACCATCCGTCTCCTTCGAGAAATCCAATTTGATTTACCAGTCCACTCAAACACTTTCCGGTGGCTGGCCAGGCAGCAACGGTCCCGTCTCCACACCTACCACGTCCGACGCCAACCAATCCACTTGGCAGCCACCCGACTATTCCCGCGATCACTACGACATCGATCACCACGTCGCGGGGTCGTCGCATCACGAGGTGGTTGTCAAGCAGAATGCGAACATAATCGTCGACGGGGAGAGCAACGAGAACGAAGAAGTGGTCGTGGGCCAGAAGGAGGCCGCCGCCACGTCGGACATACTGACACCGACCGCTTCAAACGTCGCTCGTCCGTCGACCAACTCCTCGTCGGGCACCAGCAACGGAGAGGACGAAGAGGAGACGGCGGTCGGGCAGTCTGGCGAGAAGATGCACATCGTCGTCGCTAATTCTCCCGCTAGCCTGGACATTGAAACGCACAACGCGAAAATGGCACCAGTGGCTGTGGTGATGCCGACCAATTATTCGGAGAAGAAGCTGAATCTCACCTCTCAAGAGACGAAGCTGTTGGAGTCCAACGTACCGGAACAGTCGACGACGCCCGACACCGAAACAACGAGCGAAAAGACCTCTAAACCTCGACCCGAGCTTGTGAGAAACGCGGTGACCGGGTTCCCGATCTTCCTGGAGGAATCCCAGTCTCCCCAATTTCCCGCTATTGTACCGAATAAAATGATCCCGTCCCATCATCAACACGCGCCTCCTCTTTCCCGACACCCCGCCAATTCCGTTCACGCGTTTGGATCCCCGCAAGCTCCCCTTCAGTCTATGATGCATCCACAATCTAGACCCAACCACGCGATGATGCACTTCCTCGGCAGTATGCGCCCAAGTATCGGCTTTCGACTGCCAGGCTCGATGTCGATGTTTCCACCGATGACGCACATGCACGCACCGCCGCCTATGAAACCCATGCCGAATCAGATGGGATCGTCGATGGCCATGGATCAATCCCATCGACAAGCCCCGCAGATGCCAGAGTTCCCCGTGGCATTCACCAACCTGCCGACCCCCTCGCCCTTGGCGGAGGATCACACGTTCGATCATCATCGATCCCGTATTCCGGATATGACGACTCTGATCACCACCACGCCTACCCTCTTCTTGCCAACCGTCTCCTCGACAGAGAATTCATCCTCGTTCGTTACCATGGACAACCAGGACCCGGGAAGAATCAATCATTCTCCTCTGGGGACAGTGCTGGACAAGGAGAAAGAAGAGAACTCTAGGGACGACGACGCGGCCCGCGTGGTATCGACCACCATTTCCCCGCAGGTAACCACCTTGCCCAGCCTGACCACGGATCCCATTTTCTCGCACTACAAGCAGCCAGCCAAACCTATGCGAGGACCGATGTACCTTATCATTCAAGGCCACTCGAAGGTGAAGACTTACAAGCCCACGGTGACCAAACACGGCCACCCTGTGGCGAAGAACGAGTTCGCGGAAAGCGTGACCGAGAGGCAGCTGTCCAAGTTCGAGCAGTTCGTTAATGAGAATACGAAGAGCAGCGCTGCGACTAATGCAGCGGCTGGGAAAAAGAAAGCGGAGGAGAAAGCGCGGGCCGAGAAGCTCGCGCAAGCTCGGCAGGATAATCTGATGAGCCTGGTCGCGAGCGGCCTAGGCAGCTTCACCGTGTCGCCTTCCTCTTCCGTTTCCGTTGCCGCTTCCGCCACGGAGGAGGAGCATCAGCCGAACTCGGTGACGATGATAGAGATCAACGGCAACTAGGGCCGTTCACCTTGGAGAAACATATGTTACGGCCGCTCCGCGTCGGCCGAAAGGGAATCAGCCGTAGACGAACCAGGCTGGGCATCGATTCTGGTACTTGACCCGGAAATTCGGTTCAGCAAAAGCGATTCGGCGAACGCGCGGATCTGAACATTCGCGCGGCTATCTGGCGAATCGAAGCGGCTGAAAACCGACGCGCAAAGTGTCTTTCGCTGTTCCGCAGCTTCGGTTTCGAGATGACGATCGTATTTATCGGTGAATCGCAGCCGACGAGACACGTTTCGCTGCTTATTTCGTAAGACTCTGTTGTTGTTATTATTATTATTATTATTATTATTACTATTATTACGTTTTCCTCGTTATTTATTATTTTATCATATAATTTCGCAGTCACCTTCGTAGAGGCTCAACGCGGTCGGTTCGCGATCAAGCATTCCTGCCGCGGTCTCATTCTTCATGAGAGAAGCGCGCCAATTTCTAATGTGCCAGTATACATATACATATACATATATTTATATATACTATACGTACAGGGACATACACGCATACATATACTATATGAGATATACATATGTGACTCGTCGTGACGGGTTAGCGGTTAGCGGATTGCTCAACGAATTTAGACGGATCGTGCAGCAAAAAAATGGCTGCACGGCTGATCGTCGTCGCCAAGATCGATCTTTCACCCGATAGTCTCGATGCCACTTTCAGCGCCGAGCTGTTGGTCCTCATTCGATGCACATTAATTACTGAAATATCCGAGTAGTTAACGGTGACGATCTTGCCGAGGCAAGGCCATTTGGATATTTATCGAAGCTGAACGTCAGGGACGAGCTTCTACTTAGGATCATATTTATTGTAGTAGCTAATAATTATTGCGATCAAAGTATTTATTGCATCGTTATGGTAATTCACGACACGAGGAAACTCTACGACATACATACCTACATATACAGATATACATACATATGTGCTCTCTCTCTCTCTCTCTCTCTCTCTCTCTCTTTCTGGGTTTTACGTAGACACGATCGACGCAACGAGGTACACCTTGCTCGCGGTCTCGGTATTCATCCGTTTCTTCATCGATCGGGGATCGGTATAATATTTCACGAATTCAAAGTGTACGGTAGCCAGATTAGCGTAGATCGTTCTATTCGAAAAACATGTTATTTATTGTTAGACGAACGAAATGCTCCATGTGACTTACATTATATTACTATTAACACTAGTCTTACGTTCACCAGTTACCACACATATCGCGTATACTATATCTACTAACATCAACTTTGTACCCTTCCCTTTTCCCGTAGAAATTGGTAGCTGTCAATCTTGTTCGCGATACCGCCGAACAAAAGAAAGGAAAAAAAAGAACTGCTCAAGCGTATCTTCGCCATCGTCGATATACATACACGAGACACAGACTACGAGCACTCACTTCGTACTTACTATAGATGTGTACTGTGTTACATACGATAATTGTACCTGACGGTCACACGTTCTGTTGTTTTCTTCCGTTTATCAATAAACTAGCGCAATACCGATATTAATGTGCTGCAGAATTTATCGCTCGGGGCTCCTTAGATTCGTAGACCCGTTAACGCTACGAATTATCCTCGCCTCGTAAAAAGTTTGCTGCTCCAGTCGTCCTCGCGGATCATTTTAACGCCGTTAGATAAAATACTACCTAAGTAGGTAGGTTGATTAAAAATCCTGTGGCGTCGCGTGAGCGATGTTTGTCAAGCAGCAGCGTAACGCTCGCGTCGAAGAAACGACAATCGATTTCACGCCCATCGTATTATTTATCGGTGGGGGGGGGGGGGGGGGCAGCTCCTCGGGGCCATCCGTAGGGTCAAAGCTGCCGAAACGGTACTTGGTCTCGATTTATCGCCACTAATGATCCTTAATTCTCGCCCTCGAGTTCTCCCTCGGTGTCAGCTTCGCGTTTCTCCGAAGCTTCTCCGGCCAAGAGTATCCGCTCCATCCTCTATAATCATCATGGCAAATGAAAAGTTACAACTCTGTACATATTGTGTCGCGCGGCTTCGTCAAAGACGCGCAGAATCTCCGTTCTCCTTTGAATCCCCCGGCTGGTGCATAGAGGAGAGTGGAGTCAAGGGATTTCGCTTAATCTGCAGACGTTTATTTAAAGGGGATGGGGATAGAGGGCAAGAGAAGGGAATAAGAAGAAAAGTACCTATGTATGTGCGTGGCGAACTAAGGAACGCGAACGTGAACGCGAACGTGAACGCGAACGCGAGAAACGTCTGGCGAGGTTGAAGGGTGGCGGAGTGAAGCCAGAGGAAGCTGAAATGGGCAGAAGGAGGAGGTCGGGGTGCACCAAAAGCACGAATTTAAGGTTAATTTATGGCGTAATTTAGTTTCAATGTCGGTAGCATAAATCTCCCGCGGAAGACAGGGGTCCGGGCCCCGCGACGTGCGTGCTGAGAAAAAAGTCGACGAAATAAAGTTACCGGCACGTAGAAGCTGGCCTGCAACGGACTGCACCGGTATCTCTCTTCTCCAGACATCTCCCTTCTTTTTCTTCGTTTCCCTCTTAACGATTTGGTTTCGCTTAGCTCCGTTCCCATCGCGCCTCCGCTCCAATCAATTTAATTTAATAATTAACCATTTAGTACTCGGTCGGGCTGTTGGCCGGCATCGATCGAGACTCTTCGCTTCGCGTCCCGATAACCGATTCGTTATCGATTCTAGATTAACGAGCGCCGCGGCGCGAATATCCGGCCGCGGCGTTGAAAGGACGGGAGGAATACCGAAACACTACCGAACGTAGATTTCAGCGGAGATTAACCGATCGAGACTCGAGAAAGGGTGTTTCCCGACAGCTTGAAAAATTACCCGATCAGCAAGAAAAATGTTCTCGCAACAAAGTTACTGGAAGAAAGTGGGGACCGGTTCGCACCTACAGGTATCCTTAAGGTCCCTTTCTTCCTTTCCCTTTGAAGATGAATAGCGTCGGATAAGGACGATCGTCTCGCGACAAACCCCACGCTTCGCCGTAAATGCTAATCGAGTGTTCGGAGATTTTTCATCGGGGTGCGAAAGAGGCGAGACCGTCCTCCTCTCACCTTCTATTGTAACTTTCGACAGCGTTCGTTCCGCGCGTCTATTCGAAAGGAAACAGCATCGTAATGGTGGAGGCATCGAACAACGAGTGGTGTGCAAAGTGGGTCGTATGACTCGAGTTAAAGCGACATTGTAAAGCTGGAAGGATCGATCGCCGGCGTTGCGTTGCGTCGCGTCCGTTCGGAAGACTATCATCTTGAACGAGGATACGGTCACGTTCCTGTACGGTGTACACTCACGGCGCGGTGTACCTGTTCGGGGCTCGAAGGGAACATGCGGAACGTGAGAAAAATTTCCGGCTTTAACGCGTTGACACGTAGATAGAGAAGCACGATGAAAAGGTCATACCTGTCAACCTTAATGAAAGTTAAATCCACGGGGATGGGTTGGCGCACGCCATTATCTTACCGTTAGGAGTCCTTGCGTGGGTATCGATGCCGAGGGACCGAACAACACCGTGGAAAAATCCATCGCGTTCGTCGTTGGATGATTCACGATACAGCCGTTCCGGCGAAATAAACAGACATTAACCTCGTGATTCGTCGTTACCGGAGAAACGCTAAATTTCCCATACGCGTGTCCGTTTTCTCTGGTTTCCGTCGCCGTCGTTTCCGAGCCTCCGCGCGTAGGAAATTTTCAAGCCGCACACGTCAAGCGATTCGTGAGAAACGATCGAGCCGAAGCTAAATCGAGAGAGCGTTATATTTATTTCTAGGGGAACGATGGAAAAAGTTGTCTGGCCATTTGCGGCCGATCGAATGCGCCGCGCCGCCTGCATTCTCTTGTAGTTCAATCTATTCTGCGCACCCTTCGCTCCGTTTTTGCGCGTATTTTCGCCGATAATGGCGTCTAGAAATAACGCATTATGCGACATCATCGATGTAACCGATTTATCGCCCGAGACATTCGCAGCGTCGGCAATTTGTACGCTAGGATGTACGTCGATCGGAAGCGTGGCCACTCCCGGTGGAACAGCGTTTTCTTCCATCTTTTCCGAGCTGCTGTTCCGGCTTAGGCGCGGGGTTAGTTAAATTCGTCGAGATTAGGCAGGCATCGGATGTAAATCGACGGATTTCCCGTAACGGCAGATCCATCCTCGACAACTGGAAAACGACAACTTCTTTTTCTTCATCCTACGTCCTCGTCTTCGTCCTCGCCGCGGCGCGATCCGACGCGAGTTTAATCTGGAACGTGGTGATCGTCTACGGGAAACGCAGGCCTCATTGCACCACTGTGGAAACTAGAAACTAGTTGCAAAAACTAACCCAATATCGTTGTCCTCGTACCCCCCTTGGCCTCGCTTCTGTTCTGGTACCTGGAACCCACGCATCTGGCATCTGGCTCGGACTTGTTCTTACGCAAAGGAGATCGCGAAAACCGTGCAGGAAATCGAGGAAACAAGGAGAACCGAGACAAGACTAGAGCCAGGCGTCTCGAAATCTTCCCAGTCGGTGCACGGTGGTGTCGAAGAAAAGAGAGAGAGAGAGAGAGAGAGAGAGAGAGAGAGTGCCATTAGGTGGAACAATCTTTGACTGTTTCGGCGATCTTGGAGCGTATCGGATCAGGATCTCCAAGTTGCGATTCGACATACGGGAGATGCGATTGCTGCACCGAGGGACTCTCTACTTACAATTAATCGTATTGATTATCACGGAGCCGGGACCATCTGTTGTTGGAACTATAGGCTTTTCTCGCGAAACGGTTGTGGGCTTTCACGGTCGTTTCTTGGACTCAATTATAGGCGCGGATGTGGCTACCGTGTTTCACGGTTACTCTCTAGACTCTAGACTCTAGGATTTCACCCAGACAGATCGAACATTTGTATGCTATTCGCGGCGACGAGCGTATCCAGGCAGTTTGTCATTCGCCGTGATAGATGACAGAGAGTTTTGATCGAATCGTTCCGCTCGACCGGTACGGGTTCAAAGCTTCGAAGGAATCATCCACGTCGTCCACGTAAGGCGCAAGGTGCGACGCGCAGCGTGGTTTTCGATTCGATCTGGAGCTTCCGGATGGCCATGGAAGTCCGGGATTATCTCGGCTGGCGAGTTGTTTAGACTGGTAGGTGAGCCGGTGGAAAGAAACGAAAGCAGGAAGGCCCGAGCGCGAGTCGTCCGAATGGTACGTGAGTTCCAGAAACACACTGACGACTCGTCGATTCCTCGTACCGATAGATGCGTCGCGACGTGTTGCAGTAGCCTTTGCTGCCAAGTCCCTTGTCCGGCATGCGAAACGCTTCCTGTCGCGCGAATACCGTCCGATTCTTTTCTCTTCCCTCCGACCCTACTCCGGTATATCTATCTACTAGCCTTACCAATTATTTCGCCCGTGCTCGATTCCTGATCTCGGCAACGGTCAAATCGGTATCGACCAACGATACGCTCTTACCCCTACCGCTCTGTTGCCAGGATAGCCCGAAGCACCGGACCATGAGCATCAACCACGGACCACGGGCCATCTCATGAATGGGCATTGGGCAAAGGTCACGACTCGACCGGTCGTTTGAAAAATGAATCTCCCGTCAAGATGTTCAAAGGCGGGCGAGTACGCTGGCGAAACGAGGGCAAGAGAAGCTACCGCCTTATTCTTCCTATTGATCAAGGTTATTACTTTCTTACGGAGAACAAGTTACAGTTATAAGAATCGACGGAACTACCAGCGTTTCTTCACATCCGCTGTTAATCTGCCCATGTTTGGGCTATCGCGTGGAATGGAAAAGTAAGATACCTACTCGGATCGCGTAGAGCCCAAGTGTCACCGCGATACCTGCGTATGGGTCGCGGGACGAGAATACGTGATGGAACGCGACGCCACGGCCCCTTTCCAATCCTTTTCATATTTCCCCGATACCCCCGTCGCTTTTCTTCGCCTCGCCGCGGAGAAGCAAGTCGAAACTTACTGAACCCCCTTGCACTGAAATCTATCATTCGCAAATCTATGCTTGATAGATTTCCCATTAAGGTCCCCAACGGATGAACTTTGCCAACGACCACGACGATTCCTTCCCTCGTCTGTTACCATTTCTAAATAGCTCCGATGCAACTTACTCCCGTCCAGGGTATTCATCAGCGGTGAAAGTGGAATGCAAAGTACATCCTGTTCCTCGGAACCGAAATCCTTGCCGCGTGTCTCTAACTACATACGAGCGTAGCTCGCCAACGAATTGTAGCCTATACGCGCGGGACGAATGCCAATGTAACTTCAACTGGCTCATCCGTTTCACTGTTATCCGCGCCGGATATCGGAAGAAAGTTAGTCACCGATTTGGACGGCGATGAAAGTGTCGCCTCGGTTCCGGGAACGGCGACCCATCGGCCAGCGTTGCATACAATTGATCGAGATGCGACGATAATTAGATGAAACCGCGTTCCGTTTCTTCCACGTAGTACCTATCTCGCAGATAATTTGCGGATTCTTAGGGATTGCAGTGATCGGTGCGGCAAGCGAATGTAAAGCAAGAAGCAACGTTATGAAACTCGTCCGGCCAGAGTCGAAAGATCCAGCGAGGTACCTATTAACTTTACGAGGGTACGTACACGGCATCGATAGGACCAGTCCCCTAAAATAATTGCTCCAGGCCGCTGACATCGAGCGGCATACTAATTTTCATGCACGTACAAGCGCGTGGATGGTGGATGGTGGATGGTCGACGGCGCGGCGGGTGTACCGTGCATCGCGTCGCTCCCGCAAATGAACCGTATGATGCAAATGACCAGCGCACCACGAGTGCATTCTTCATGGAGTCTGGCATACGAGGAACCCTCGCGTGCCAAGAATATTTCCTGCCGACAAACTTTCATCTGCCGTTGAACATCGCTAGGTGCTGCCTTTCCTCGTTCAATCTCCTACCCCTGGAGCAGGGTTAAACCACGCTCGTGATCTCGATTGAAGTCTGACGATTCTCATAAACAAAGCAGGGGGCGAGAACCGAAAGGCGGCTCGAGGCCTCTCATTATGTACTCGATCGGAGGTTCAGGCTCAACAACCGGCCCAACTCATATCGGACGCATCTATCTGGAGCGACCACATGTACACGTAGACAGCCTTTTCGGTAGGGCCAGCGGCTCTGCCTCGCAAAAAACACCGGTTCTCGTTAGATCGGCCACGTTAAGCTGCTCGGATCCCGATCTTGTCGACGCTTAGATGGCTCGCTACATAGTAGAGTGGACGTAGGTAAAAGTTCGCACCATGCGAGTTTCATTGTTTCAGTTGTGCCAGTGGCCAATGGTGATTGACGGTCAATTGTCAATCAAGGTAGAGTCACCAGTGTCGAATTCTGTAGCTGTTCTTCGGTTTCTTATCGTGCAATGCGGTAAGTACTGAATTCGTTAGTTCTGATGTAATATTCTCATTTTTAGGAATCAATATTATTCCTATAAATTGAGCAGTAAATATTTTAATTAATGTGTCGCCCGAAAGAGCTGCAATTCTTCTTTTCTAAAAGTACTAATAAAAGTTTTCGGTTCTCCTCACAGATAACAGAATTGATTCAACAATGGAAAAGTAGCTGTGGGAGGAAGAGTTCGAATAGAAACTCCCCATTAAAAAATCAGCTTGACGTAAATGAAGCAATGAAAAGAACATCTGAATGCTATCGTGCAAAGAAATAGGTACCTATTTGTGAAAAATTTTGAAAGGAACAAAACAAATCGATTACAAAAAGAGAATAGCCCAACCATCAACGTCTATGGAAAAAATAATTTGTCCTGCGTGCGAAGAAGAATACACTGTTCCTCCAGAATCTATTATTCATATCCATATATCTCAATTTCTACCGAACACTTTGCAACGAAAAAATTAATTTTTATTTTTTGAATGTGAACTAAAATACCCTCAAACTTTGGAAAAGATCCGCTAAACAGTTTCTTAGAAAAAAATTCTCAAGAATCACCTTATTCCTAGTATCCTAAATAGGGCTCCTCCTTTAAAGCTATCGAGTTCATTTTCCAACACTACGTACCGATGTACAGCTAATTTTGCAAAGTCCTTCGTGCTTCCATCTCACGGTAGCGATAGGAAAATCCAGCTGGCAACATTTTTTCGGCGTTCATTAATTCAACGAGCAATATCGAAATGAATTTTGCATTTATCTCGGGCCACACCGTTTTCTCGCGAATCAACGCTTATCATTTCGCTGGAAAGTATCAGATGCACGGCATTTAATCGCCGTTACTTGCCGATATGCGATATATCGAAGAGGGTGGGACTCGAGAACGCGTGAGACACCATTCGTAAAGATACTATTTATTAGCACAATCATTACATGCGTGACGATGGTCGTAAACTTATTATGTATATATCAAAGTGATTAATCAATGCGGATACATATTACGAAACGTAACTATACAAATATATTTATATCACAGTCGTAGACAAAAAAGTTAATGTTAATCGATACCAAAGTTACTTTGTGTATGTTCGCTTAAGTCTCTAAAATTCGTCAGGAAGCCCCTCGGTGATCTCGAGCGAACGAATATAATCGACGCAATTATTCCGTACCCATCGAACGAAACATGATCGCAAGCTCGATTGCGCAAGTGCATCGTTTAACCCTTGGACCACTGCAACTGAAAACTGTTACAGACGTTTTGAGACATTTCGCTAATCTGAAATCGAGTTAAACGTGCAGTTAAACGCGACTAACGTCAACGATCAAAGTCGAGTAACGATGAATGATTACTAAAGCTAGTATCGTTGCGGTATCTATGGTAAAGTCGCTCGTCTACATGTAGGATTGTGTAACTAGTCTCGTTACGTCGTTATTCGGACAAAGTACACCTTGATCGAGGGTTAGACGACCCCTTCGGGAATGCTGCGTTAGCCGTTCAGCTAAAATGGAATCTGCCACGCGATAAACGACAGCAACGACGCGCTACACTGAACGATCGCATGATCGGAAATGTTATCGACGGATAAAACACGAAGATTGGAAAGGCTTTCTGCGAGCTTCTACTTTGGGAGTGTCATGCATGTAACTTTGCGATATGATTGTGTTAAGGTGAGCGCGAAACGCACTGAAAATCGGATCCTTTTCCCTGGCAACTTGAATTACCGCAATCCAAGAATTATCCTTGCAATCTTCTATGCGTTCCCCGCTCTTTAGCGCGCAAGCATTCGAATTAAGTTGACTCGAACTCGAACAATCAACTACGATAATGACTGAGAACAGTTACACGACAAGTCTAAAACACCTGTTTGAGCCGACAAATCCAGCCCGTTTCGGGGTCCGAAACACAAATTTGCGCTACGCTGAATACGGCACAATGCTAACTTTCAACGCGGAAATTTTGGTCAGATATTCGACACGCTGCTTATCGATTCTTGGAAAGGATCCATATCTCTTGCTTAGCTTACTCGAACGATACGAAAATCGCTCTTCTCGGAAGCACGCACGCGACAATCGCTATTTGTCGAAGAAGCAGGCTTGCTCTTTTAGTCTCTCGCATCTTGGACGAGAAGACGCGATAATAGTCAGTCTCTTAATAAACGACTGGTAAACGGAAATGGATACCTACTCGCGCTCTTCAGTCTACTCGAGGCTTCGGAACGTAAAACTAGACGGCTGACGTTCGTTTACGGTTGCGAGGCAATCGTACAGCATTTCTTTTCCTCTTTCGGTTCTTTCGGTTCGTTCAGTCCGTCAGCTTTGTACGCTTGAAAGCAGCAGCATCAGAGCTGTGACAAATTGCCCGTTATTGTTTCTCTTAACGTCGAGGGTCGGACTGCTCGGCGATCGTTCGATTTAGCTGGTCGCCGAGCACCGCGCTCGTAATATCCATATCGAATCGCGCGCTTAACTTCACGTCTAATCTTATCGAATGAATTTACCTAGAACGATTACATCGCAAGGGGAATGGAAAGCAGAGACGAGCGCGTTCGAGGTAGCCTACGATTCTGTACGCCCGTCTGGCTTCTCCTTATCTCAGAAATTCGCTTCCAAGGAGTTTGCTAGCTCGTTGAGAGCCGGCACCAAGGTTTGAAGCGAAAAGTATCGCGATCGATCGGCAGCGTCCACGCTCGTCACGTGCTGAAACTGACAGGGCTGGCTGATGTTGCTCTTCGCTGGTAGCACGATCTTCTTCTGCACTGGCTTCTTCTTCTTCTTCCCCGGCACCGAGAGGCTGATGTTCTCCGGGCAGGAAACGAGCCGCTCGATGTGCTGCCAGAGATCATTGGCGGCTTTCGGATTGTCGAAACTGAGGCCCGCGAGGCGCGTGTGATCCGAGGACAGGCACATCGTGTGGAAAGCGGGACCGGACACCTGCGAAATATCGTTTTTCGTTTCATTCAAATGTATCACTCGCGCGTGAACGCGTGCGTGCACTACGGCCATTAGCCGTGTCGGCTCGATCGCCTTTACCTTGTACGAGGACAAATTATCGATGGTCTCCCTCCAGAGAGTGAAGCAAGTGCCACGCTCGGCCAGCAGGATCTGTATGCGCCTCTTTGATCTCGACCGCGTTTCCCCAAGATCCAGAACCACCACGGGTATCCCGGTGAATCGCAGGTCCCAACTTTCGGTCTGCGACGCGTTGCCCAGGTACAGATTCGCCAACGACTCGCAGACGAATACCTGCCGATTCGACGAAAGGTGCGAGGAACGTGAAAGAGTAAGAATAAGAGTAAGAGTACTTGTTAGAGTTGGGAGCAGTGGAGCTTCCGTTTACCTGAGATTTCAATCCTCGAAAGAACGTCTCGAGTTGCTCGCGCTCCATCTGGCTGACAGGTTCCAGGCGAGATTCGTCGCTGTTTTCGGAACTGTCGCTGCCCTCGTAGCTCGAGGTAGCCGAGGTGTCCGCCTCACCTGTCGACGACAATCGCCTCCTTGCCGCTCCGCTGTATTCGCTGTAGTAGGAGGAACTGTGCAGCGAGAGATTCGATTGCAACGCGGGACAGGACGACGCGTACACCGGTGCATTCATCTTTTCCTGAAAACAAGCAAATCCTGTTACTACACGCGCATAAACGAGGAACGCATCATCGCCAGCTAATGCGCCTCGGGCCTCGGGGCTCGGGAACGGGTATCGCAGAAATACCGCGGGATCGTTAGAAGATTTCAAGGGTCGGGCGTTAGTCAAAATCTCGTGGAGAGAAAGGCTGGTCCTGCCGCGAGCTCCCGCGAAAGCTCATCGATTTCCCGCAGCTGAACCCCGTGCTGTGCAGCCACCGTGGTATCGTTCTATAAATAACCGTGACCTCTTTATCGGACACTACCCTGTTAACCCAAAAAATCTTCACTTCCTCCCGAGAACGCCGGTTTACCGTTCAACCTATCGCCAACTATCATAGAGGCTCACGACTTTGTCCGACAACAGAATCTTTTAGTCTCTCCTATCGTACCCGTTTCCCGGCAGCCTACCCGGCACCGATATTAGGGGGAAATGGGTCGTTTGCTTAGAAACTTAGAATACGGTGACGTAAGGGACGCCGGCGGCACTACGGCACCACGGCCGAAGCTAATCACCCATTGGCGTTTCAGCCGACCCACTTAATCCAGGCGAGAAAAGTCCCGCTCTCGTTCGACCTTAATTCGATCACTGCGACGCCTTTAACGAGTTAGTCGGCTGACTAATCGCGGTCCGTTCGCTTTGGCCGTCACCGTCGTTTACTTGCCATCGAGGGATTCCGTCGCGTTCCAGGAGTCTACGGTTTCGTAACGTGTCAATGATCTCGTCACTCGTCGCGCGATCGCGGATCGGTGCAGGAGGATCGAATTTTTATGGAACCACCCGCATGCGTTGCTCCGTGTCGCGAGCACCGCGCTGCCGATACATAGGTAGGTAGGTGGTGTCAGTGTAACGATAGTAACGATACACGGGTCGAAACGCGAGCTGGTCGAGACCGAGGTGTTCGTGCGCGTGAAACGCACACCGGAAGCGCATTGTCTACGTCCTACGTTGTAATGCGCCGAGCGAGGATGCGCCATTGTTTCAGCCCGATAAGAACTCGACGCTTCACCCCCGTAGATCAGCTGCCGATAATTAGGTACGCTCGCGGACCGTTTCGTTTCGCGTTCTCACGGCGGAATTGTTCCGCCGCGCGTTGCCCCGGCACCGTGGGTACGAAATTCTACTTTTTCTTCGCACCAGGAGAACCGACGCCGTACAAGTCGGTCGTCGAAACGTAACGCTGATAATTGCGAGATAATAGAAGCGTTTCTGCCTAGCCTAGGAGGTTGCCGAAGAACGCAGAGAAACGCGAGGGCCGAAGTAAAAGGCGGCCGGCCCCATTGGGTCCTGAATGGGATCGCGCAGGATCCGACCATCGATGCCAACGCAGCGCGGGCAAATCATTTCGCGTTCTTATAGCTATAAGCCACGAGGTATAATGCGCGCGGAGAAACGTGATCGCGCGTGCTGCGCAACATGCAATAAATGATGCGGCAACAAACGATCCAGGCATTACGGGTAACTCGATACTCGCCGCGTTGCCCACCGAACCGATCGCTGCTTTCCTTTTTAACATTTAACGTTGAATGGACAGGGGATGCATGCGAGGACGATAAGCGTTATCACTCGCGTGAAACGTATATTAGAACTCAGCTTAGAACGGTTCGAGAACGCGGACCTGTTGATTAATTGCAGCCTAGATAACTGTTGCGCTTTTCTCCACTCCAGAGGGGGCAAGTTATTCGGAATGTTTCCTCATCTTCCAGCTTTTCTTTCAGCCGGGAAAGTTAGGTCGAACGCGCACTTTGAAGTTTCAACTGATCGATGTAAACGCGGAGTGATTTCGACGTTAACGATTCAATGATAATCAATGATAATGACATCGGCGTATTCACGGATACTACGAGTAGGTATGTACGAACGCAAACTCCTGCAAAGCCGTCGCGTCGTTCCCGTCGCCACTTTCCCACTTGTGACACTTGCGTCGGATCTCACTCGCGGATAGCTTTTCTTCTCCTTTCCTCTCCCGCATTGTTTCCCATAATAGGCGCGCGCGAATCACGAAGCCAGGTAACGTGCATCGTACGCACAATCAGCACGAAACAACTATGCACGATGAAACAATCTATCGACAGCTGTCCTCTTCCTCTTTCTCCGCCTTCAGTACATTATCTTTCCCACTTCGATGTCCCGCCGTGAGCTGCGATTGTCCAACTATCGCGTTCAGATGTGCTGAAACCTCGGCGCTGTTCCGTCTACATTCCACAGGCATCTCCCGCATAGCAGCGGAAAACAATCAGTTTTATCTATCTGGATTCGGCTGGGGCACCTCTCGCGCGATTGAGAAACTAACAAACGGGGGCGATCATATCTAATCTGACCGTGGAAGCTGATGGTTAATGATTAGAGTTCCGAAAGCATTCTCGCCCTGTGCTCGAATTGGTCGACGAGTCGACGTCAATTAGTCGCGGTCCATTCGGAAGCAACGAGATCGGCCGACGACTGTGGCTCTAGCTGCAGACACCCACAATTGTTATTGACAGAGAGGCAGCGGTGACGAACCGCGGCAGAAACGACGCGACGACCCGTTCAGCAGTAGCGTAATTATTATGAAGACGTGAATGACCGTAATGAGGAATGGCGTCATCTCCATCAACGATGCTCCGACAGAGAAATCGAGGAGACGGTGTCACCGAGATCCAGCGATGACCAGCCGGCCCTACATAGCGAACTCGATGAAAATTTGTTCGTCGAGTGCGAAACCGCGAGAACACCTCCAGAACAAAGAGTGGAAAATTTCCCGGCAGATCCGTTTCATCGATACCCCCTCGCGAGTCTCGTTAACGAGCTTCGCGAGATCGCGTGGGCTTTCATGGATCTGCTCGAAAATTTGTTCCCTTTCACGACCGGTGGACAATACGCGTCACTCCTTCCTGACTTTCATTCAAAGCGGACCCTCCGGGGCGTCCGGGCAGCAGCGACGCGCAAGATGCTGGCAATTCCTTCGTGATTTTCGTTCACGCGAACGATTCGTTAGTTACCTTCCCGTCGCCGTCCAACTTTCCTACAAAAAGTCCGCCCGTTAAAATGGACCAGTTGTACGACCCCTCCCGTTGTCGCGCGCTCGCGTCTGTCTCTCCATCGAATATGCGTCCGCATTATCTCGCGGCGCGCGGCGCCCATTGTGCACGGTCATAATTCAAAGGAGGCGAGAGGAATTACGTTGAAACGGGAACGGGACATCGCTGTGACAGCCATCGAAATTGTGCTGCGCCGCGTTACACCCTGCCAACCCCTCGAAACTTGTCAGCTGAACGCGGGTAAACGCGCTGGCAAACAAAAGCTAATATCATTTACAGCCGCGCCTCGACTCGCAACACCGTGGCAACAGTCTGTTCTAGTTTTCGAAAATGCCACTCTGCGTCCGGCTAAATTCTGTAGCGAGGCTTAACGAGGCATTGGCGTTCTTGCCATTCAGGAAGAAACCGCCGGACGAGACGAGACGAGACGAGACGCGACGCGACGCGTTCCAGGTGTAACGCCGTCGCTCCAATAACGCTTAAGATTATGCGGAGGAGCTCTTGGTAGCGTATAAGGGTAGAGCCTGTGCACATATTCTGGCGCATATTGCACAGGAACATACTATATATCGCCATATATATACCACCAGCACATATCACCGGCTTAGGTAGCTAGACTAGTCGACTGCAACGGTCGAGATTAATCCTGGTCGCATCCCAGTCAGGATAACGTTCAGCTGGGATTAAATTCTTTCGCGGGAAGAATCCACGACGCGTTTCGAGCACTAGCGAGTGTCTATTCGACAAGCTTTAAGTGACTCGCGAAGTGACTTTTTAGTTTCAATATCTGAGAGAATACCGTCGCTCTAACAATGCCGCTTGTCCACCCGGGATTGAAACGAGGGTTGCGAAGAGGACGATAAGGGATGGCAACTTTACTCCACGCTACGGTCTTGGTCTTGGTCTCGAGGGCCAACCTAGACTGGCGTAAAGACGAGGGAACTCGTTAGGGAGCCCTTGTCGGGAAGAAACGCCCCACGGCTGGGAAATAAAGTGCTGGAACGACCGTCAGTTCTCGATGAAAAATTTGTCGGGTGAAAAGTTGCCGCAGCGATCGAGCCTCGTATGCTACGTGGCATGCCCGGAGGAAAAATCGTCGATGACATCGCAAGTCCGCATCGCTGGAGAATAACGACACTGTACAAAGGACGAGGGAGCGTGGATGTTTTTGCAGGAAGCAGAGTTGCATCGACGATTAACGATGTCCGGGAGCTTCCGCGATAAAGAGCGCACCGTGACAAACGACGGGACCAGCAAAAAAACGCTGAAGAATCAGAGGATGTCACGCGAACGGTCGTGGACGGGTCGCGAGAAACTCAGACTGCATGCGACGAAGATAAGAGCGACTATCTCGTGGAACGGGCGCGATATCAATTTAGAGCTGATGATTTGTTTCCGCCTACGTAGCCTCTTAGTCATCCAGTCCCCTCGCTGAATATCCACTGGACGACGAAACGTCCTCCAAACCTACCGCAAAATCTGTACCCTTATCTTCTCGCTGCGTCCACGTTTCTCGATCTTTCTTGGGACGTTTCTTCAGTCTTCCTAAATACATATTACATTCCCGTGGCCCTTCCCCGGGCTGCAGCATTCTTTTCCAAGGAATCAACGTGCATACATTCGCGATTCCTGGTAAGACGCAGTAGGTCGTTAAATTTCAGTCACGTGTTTGCATGTTACTCAGCCGGTTAGTCATCGTTATTGATGCACGCCGATCGCGATCCATTAACGTTTCCCACCACGAGCCACGAGCCCCTCGTTCCCGAGCAAATTCCAATATGCTACTTACGTGGAAAATTTGCAGAAAACGCTCCGCGTTACCTAACGCACGCCGGCGCCGATTGCGTAAGGTGGCTCCCGCGACTGTTAACAATCGACGACTCATCTTGCCTTTTGCGTTTCGCGGGACGAAAATTCGTTCCGACACGAAACAGAAGCTCGCGGCGTGCTGATTGCGCAACAACGAATTACTTCTCCTGTCATAATTCTCGAAAGATTTCCGCGCATTATTCGCAGGCGAGGTCGCGCGACTCGGCGGAGCCCGCATTTTGCCACGCGCGCGCATTTCGCCCGCGGAGTAACATCTATGCAAAACAAACGTGTGGTTGTTCTAAGAAATTATAACGTCATGCGGTTATTCCTCGTCTTGGCTCGCTCGGTCGCTATTAAAGCGAACGTTCAGCGCAACGATGCCGTAACGAGACGCGTTTTCGTTTCGTCGACGGAATAAAAAATACCGGCGCGTTTTGCGTGGCCTGCAACAACAAAACGAACGTGGCGAAACAGTGCCACCGCCACAGTGCGGCACGCACGTGGGCGTTCGCGACGAACCTCGTAACTTCTGAACTACTTAATCAGTTTTCGACCCAAGTACCGAGTTTCGACAATTCTCCTGCAGTTGGCTGCGATTGGCCCATTGCGGTTACGCGTCGCTATCGCGCAGTACCAAAGGAGCTTGAAATTTTGAAACCTGAGAGACGGGAAGAGAACCTGGAGGCTATCCTCGAAGAGGAGGATAAGGAGGTAGGATCCGAGAGGTCGAGCCTCGAGGCTGCCGTCGCGACGCGTCATCGTCCGTTATACCCACGAGGTTATCGTTCAGAGTTGGCCTCGCGAACAACCAGCTTGTATTTCGACGAAACTAACCCTGAGATAGAAAGCATCTTACGATACCTCGAGCTTTTATTGAGCCGCGTTTAAGAGGCCGGTGCCGAGCACATCCGTGAAAATAGATAAGTACATACTCGGATCACCGAGAAATCACGAAACTTGCCGTCGAGCGTGCCTCGACGACGCGACCCGACGCGACGTTCAGAAGACTCGAGCCTACTCCGATGCGAACACCCGCAAACGAATCTTTACCAAGCGAACGTATAAGTCTGGTCACGTTCCACGAACGTGCGTTATCGTCCTCGAAAAATAATAACAGGCTCTCCAGGGCCGGCCCGTCGCATTTGCCTCGCACGCGTGGACTGTACACCTATACCGTGGGAGTGGGACAACGATAAAGTGCAACGAGCGTTATTATACTGCTATTTCACCGCTCTGTCTGACATTGAATCCTAGTCGCGCTTAACCAAGCCCGTGAACTCTGCTAGCAAAGTTATTGGCTGAATACGCACACGCCTCATTTGCAAGCCGGTTAAATCGCGAATCGTTAAGACAACGTTTTTACGGCGGCGAAGAAACACGCCAGGTGGAAGAAATTACGACGCGGTGTGCACGCTGCACACTTCACGCGTAGCTGTAGAGCGCGATCGTTTTTCCAGTTTCGCGAAGAGCAAGCTCATGCCCCTCGTCATGGTCGAGCCGTTATGCAAGCTTTGGGTTTCACTTTGAAATACACAGCTGCACGGGCTGTTAGCGGAGGTAGAGGGATCACGGAGGAGCGCAGGGCAACTTGGGCTCGGAATTGCCGAGTCTCGCGTATATACTTTAGAATCGTACACACGTATGTGTACGTACAACGCAAACACCACGAGGCTCGCTTGCCCTCGGCTGGCTATGTCCAACCGGATATGGAACAGACTCCCAAGGGTTAAGAGGCATTAATGGAGTAACAGGACCACTAATGATTCATTAGCTACTGGCAGGACCACGGCGGTTAACCGTCTGTCGTAGTTGTCATGAACACCAGCCACGTAACTTCAAAACTGTTTAACCCTCAGAGCTCAATGAACTTTCGCTTTAATTACACGCAGCGACGCGCTAATGGTCGAAAATTGACTAAAATTCAGTCGACCCCTTATCTCGGTACTTGAATTCCAGCTCGCACAAGGACGATCGTTAGACGAGACGTTAGATGATGCATACACGCGCTAACGATGTAGGTATACCGTTGATGAAACGCAGCTTTTAACGGCGGAGGCCGAACCGGCCGACCCACAAATCGCAACTTGGACCTTGTTTCGAGCTACCTTGTCGGCCGGTCTTCCTGTTTCAAAGGAGGTTTCAGGGTCTTGACACCTGACACTCGACCGACGAGGATCGAGGACCTTGTACATACATACCTACATACGCATCGTTGTGCCTTTCCAGCCGATCACATCTCCGTACAATGGAGTTTCTTGCTTTTTATATAATACAAAATAACCAGCGGGGCTCTTGGATTAAGCCTAAAGGAATCGTCCGTGGCGTGTCACTTTAAGCTTCCCCGCATTCGTCAATGAGATCAATGGGGAATGTGAGTGGGAGGCGCGAGGAGCGAGATACGCAATCCTGACGACCCTAACCGATCGCGAGCTTCGGGCACTCGGTTTCCCACGTTTTTTTTTTCGTCATCCTTGTCTCGGCGCTTCGAACATGTTTACTTTAACGCCTCGGTCGGCTGACCGACTTCTCTATTTCGCTGACCACGCATGTAGCGCGAGTGGAAGTGAAATAGGGAAGTAGGTCATACGCATCCAGGCGTTAAAGTACATAACAGGTTTCGATGGCCGGGGCATTGGGCAAGGACATCCCTACCTTTGTCCAGGTTTTCAATAATCCTATCGAAGAGTGCGCGAAACGCTGAAATAGGACACCGATTCCCAGTCTCTCAGCTTCAATCAGTGTGCTGGCACTTAACTGTCGAATTCACGACTTCGCTGTATGGATCTGTACCACCAGAAGTATACGTATACTAAATCCAGATGCTCGGAGCTTTTGTTGTTACTCGAATCTAGCGCAAGAAGCTCCCACGTTTCGTAGAAACTAGAGCTTCGTAGGTCGTCTTCTTCGGGCTTTCGACTCGTCTACTCGGAACAATGTAGGCCTACACTGTACACCCTGTCCCTGCGCCGGTATTATTCAACGAAAGAACACGCAAAACTTTGGTGAAATTTCGAAGGAAAAGTGTTTCCGCTCTTCTTTTTCACTTTTAGTCCGTGCAGCCGTTTTGTTCGTCGATGTAACCTCCTTCCTTGTGCCGGTTTAATTAAACCGATCGGAGGGAGGGGCGGGAAAGAAAGGGCAGATATTGCGCAGAGTAGACACTCCATACGCGGTATCTAGATAGGCCATGAATTAAGGGTACAGGAAAGTGGATTGTCACTCCGCTGTATCTCGAGGCTCGAATTTCACCTGTCCGGATAAGAATGTGGAGCATCGGCGACGAGTGGGAGTGTAGACGACCAGTTTTTACGCACCGGATCGTATAATGTCGATATCCACTACGAAAGAACGCGAGAAAGGGTCGTACGCAAGAGGCACAACAAAGGGATCGTTCTGAACGTGACACCCTTCTTTTCAGTCGTCCTCGCTCGTCAATCTCTAGATTCTAGATCATCGTATAGGTGTTCCGTTGAAATCGATATTCATTAATTTCTATGAGCCTGGCGAGGGGAAGGCGACGTACAACCGGTTTAATTTCGCGCCGATTAATTTCCGAGTGTGCGTGCAGTCCACCGAGAGTGGCTGGCTTTGCGCGGACAATTATTCCTCGGCGAGCGTCTCAGCCGTGTTGTGTAAGAAGGAAAAAGGAAGGGAAAGAAGAAGAAACGCTACGAAGGGTCGCCGAAGAGGGACGCGGCAAGGAGAGGAAGAGACCTCTGGGAAAGATGCATTCACACGGATCTCGTTTCTGGCGACCTCCTTCGCGTTCCTTCCGAGTGGAAAATATATGTGCATCTTTTACGTAGAAAAAATACATACGTGCGTCAGCTACGGAGCAAATTCATGGCTAACCGAAGCATCGCGAGAAGAAAGAAATAGAGAGCGAACGGGAATCTGCTCGTAATCGCGCTAGAACCAGAAATCAAATCGTCCGAGAACGATTTCGTTTCGTCCAATTCTGTCAGACGCACTCTGGCGCGAGAAATCGCTTCCTTTTCCGTGCAAATGAAATGAAAGTCACGAGGAATTCCATGGAAACGGCTGGCCGCGTATGTATCGCCCGCTCGATAATTGAAAACGCTCGCGTATCACGCCTCGCGGAAGCAACACTCGGGCAAAAACGCCACATCCGATTTCCCTGGGAAATTGGAACGTTCGACCGCCTTACGCACTTCCGAATTTCATTCTGTTGCGGTTTCGTGGTGGAAGCTGGTGTCTCCCTGTATCGCGACGAAGGGCGAGCACCGTTCGCACGGTTGGCCAGCAGAGAAGAGCTCGCAAGAAGACGAAGTACATACGTATCGAGAGAAAGGTGAAGAACGAAAGAGCAAAGAGACCGGACGATAGGTCGATGAACTGGACAACGGGGGCCTCATGGCCCTCCGGTCCTTTTCTTCTGCTCGTTTTTCTTCCCGACAAAATTTTGCATGTCGCGACAAGAAAGTATGGAAGCTGCGCGGTGCGAAGATGGCCCGATCCTTCGAGACTCTACGTAGATAATTTGGATACCCAATATTCATCGAATAAGTTCCCTTGGAATAAAGAGTGAACGTTTTCGCGGTAAGCTGGCATTCTCGTGATCGTTTCGATATTAGCTCGCGCGCATGGAGTCGCGGATCGCGTTACACGGAGGCAGAGGTAACGCGGTGCGGCGGTCGCGCAAAACGGAGCGCACCGATTTCTCCGCTCGGAACTTTCAATGTCGTGGGTGAACTGGCTTCGCGAGCTTCGGCTGATCATAGCTCAAACGGATATCCGGAGAATCGTACGGTAGGTGGCCTCGCGAAATCCTAGATTCCCGATTTCTCCGACCGCGAGCAGCCACGCTAGTTCTTCCTCCTTACGCGTTTCACGTCTCGAGCACGGATCCGCTCGGTACACCTTGCGCGTGCATTCTTTATCCTGGCACCTTCGCTCTTCCTCCTTTTTCTCCTTTAACCACGGTGGCTCATCTCCTTGCTGGAGTATCAATTTAAGCACACTCGCTGGAGTATCGACAAATGGCTTTCAACTGTTCTTTCCTCGATGCTTTATAAGGCAGTCGCGAAAGGTCATCGGGGAAGGAAAAGTCAGAGCGGGTCGTGATTCACGCAAATCCAATCTCCGCGGTGCGGTCGTAAATTTTCCGGAATCGGACCGATCCAATCGATGCGCTCGGAATCAAGGGTAATCGCAGCCGGGAATCTAATTCCGAGGTACTCCGATTCTCTGACATAATTTCGAGTCGCAGACGGCAATCCTTTAATCGAATTGCTAACCTACGATTCGAACGCGCGATTGTTCGTTTCTGGGTCACGGTGTCGTCTGATAAAAACGTTTCTAGTCGGCCAGACCGACGCGAAAGAAAGATCGGGGCACGAACGAACAACGGATCGTCGAGAATTTTCCAACCACCCCTGGCGCGTTGCTCGCGAAAGACAAGCCTCGAGTCCTTAGCGTTTAGCCTCTGCCTTGCTTTCAAGATCTTCAAAGATACAATGGTGGTCGTATCTTATCGCGAAAGCAATTCTACGAGCAAGGGCATGCCACTGTGCGGGTGACATTAACATCCAGTAATGGTACACGAAGCAACTTGGGTGTAACGACCACGGGGACTCGGTCGATGTTAACTTAAGGCCGTAGATCGATGGGCCTGTATTGTTTGCTCGTCGTATTAAGGGATGACGTCAGAGTTTCTTAATACCCCGATAAAACGGTCGCCGCGCCTTTGTTTGCGGTACAACGTCAGACACGAGGATCGCGGAGGTACCTCGCGCGGAAATTAAAACGTCTGTCCTCGGCTTCCCTCGAGAGCGCGAGTATCAAAGATTCGGCTGGAACTCTACGTCGAACGAGGAGCGATTCGCGAAATTGCGGCCTCGCGTACACGCTGCGTGTGCCTGACACACTAATCCAATTTCCATGCGTGCCATTTGACTCGGTTTGATCGGCTACGCGATTTCGCGCTTCCACGTTCCACCTTTCCTTAATTGGCCCGGTTCGTTTGCCGCGTCGCGCATCTATTTAGTGGCTGTTCCGCTATCCCGACCCGATATTGCAACGGGGATTCGTGAATTACGCGAAAATGAATAAAATGACAATCACGGTGCGGCGCAGAGTGCATCGACACGCTACGATTATATCTATGTACGATTTAGATAGGGGTACACACGGTTCACAACCTAAGATTACGGATCGCGATACGCTCCTTTTCCCCTTTGTCTCTCATGTCTCCCGCGTTTCCCGCGTGTCTCGAGAACCGGAAAACGAGGACGTGGTTTCTCCGGAGCCAAGCGGGGACACACGCAATCGTCCGCTGACAGTTTAATAATTCTATGACTGTTCTGCTTCCACCTAATTTAACCACTGTTCCATCCGGGATGATATTTTTCGATCGCGAATGATTCGCGATCGGCGGATGAGGAAGCTGCGCAAAGCTGCGATATTAGGGTTAACGTGGTTGATCGGCGTCGTGATCCGATTGCCGGTACCGTTAGCCGAGGCGAGAATTCGCGATTGAACGTTGGATGCCGCGTATACTAAGCACTTGCCAGCATTTTCATCGGCTCTACGCGAAGCTTGAATCGCGTTCGCGGAGCACGAGAGCGTCGGTTGTTGGCTCGCACGGTCGCGTGCACGTTGCCAGTTTTGCCACGATGCCGCGAAGGAAAGGACGCGACTCCGAACCGCCCTAGGCGTGCATTTGCTTTCGTTCACGGACGGATGCTAAGCGTTCATTTCCGAGGTAATCGGTGTGGCGAGTTAACGAGGGACCACGAAATCCTTTCGCTACGTTGAAAAAAAAACCCCACGAGGGAAAAGGGATACGTTGCATCCCTATGGGTCTATGCCCGGCCTATGGGGTGCGAGTGGGCGAGAATGATGCACCATGTGCGCTCAACTTTAGGATTGTTGTGCACCAGGACGATTCACGGTTAACGAACGCTTTGTTATCCTCGTTAACGGAAACTAAGTGGACACGGATTCGCGTCTCTAACGAGCTCAACGGGCCGGAAATCTTCGATTCCGACGAGTTCGTGGCCGTGCAACGGAGGGTCGGCTAAAGGCTGGAACTAATTCGGAGGAAAGCGGGGTTGCGCACAGGTGCCTGCAACTATCCCGGCCGATCGAAGGAGCGGAAGGACCCGAGCGTCGAGGACTTAGCAACTTTTGTCGAGGGACAAGCACGCCATGGAAGCTACCGAATACCGAATACCATTCCTCGGAGGAAAACTCCTCTTGCCATTCATCCATCCAGCAACCAACACTTACGGCTCCATTCACATTGACAAACAACCCCTACGGCTTTTTACGCTGTTGCTTACGTCAGGAGTCGGCGCGTATCCGCGTCCCACGCAATCCCGCGAGGCACAGGACAAAGCTTTTCTACCAATGCGGCCGGATCTACACTTAACAGTTTACAAACATATCGCGTATAGGTGTACGCAAATTGCTAAATACGCTCGAGTATTCTATTCTCCTGGAAAAGTTGCTCCGATCGTGAGCAACGATCCAGCAAGGTGCAGACAGGTGGTCCTCCCGGTGTCCCTACTAGACGCCCAATTACCAATCAAATAATCTGCAGAAGATACTCACGTTCGTTCCGGATGTGTACGAAGGAGCTTAGTCTCGAGATCCGATCTCGCGATTTGGGTCGAATGCAGAAGATTCAAACACGGTGATCGAGCATGGCGCGCGCTCGTCAGCTCTATTGCTGGATACCGATCGACGCGACGACCCGCGATCCACGGAGGTGCCTTCGTTTCGCCGTTTCCCCGCGGATAACGTTTCGTCTCCGGTTCGATCCAATCGGAGACCTCTCGGGGAAATCGGGAGCCGTTGGCGGACAGGATGAAAGAGGAAGAAGATGAAGAAGGAGAACGAGAAGCGTTGCTAGCGTTTTCGGCGCCAAACTAACCAACAGACGAATCGAAGAGACGCGACGCGGCGCGCACGGAGGGGGACGGTAGACTGAGGACTGAGGTTCCTCGGAGCTCGGCGGCCGTGCCGTGGGGACGCTCGGCGCAACTCCAGCGAATGGAGCTGCTCGCGTCCACGGCCGAGCAACGCCAGGGAACCGAACGACCAGGCCAGCTGCCCAGGAGGCGAGGAGACGGAGGAGCCGCGCGCGCGAACCGCCAAGCGCAAGCACGCCCGGATTCGTGGCCAATTGCGCACCATGCGCCATGCACCGTGCACCCGTGCACCGTCCACCTTCTCGCACAATTAGCGTGCTCCTGCGCTTCTCGTTGCTCGTCCTTCTACCCTCCTACGTGTTCTCACCTTCGCGCACAGCTATTTCTGCCTGCCTTTTGTACAACTTGAAATTCGTGGACGCTTTCCCGTAAAGTAGCGGAATCTTTTTTCTAGACTGTCTTTCTCTCGGTAACCTACATACATTAAAATTTACCGCCCTCGGTCACATGTTTGACGTTACAAAATGTCGACCGTAATTATTCTTCTAACCTTGCCCAGATCTGGCCACCGCCCCCGTGTCCGGAACGTATCGCTCGTTTGACGAATAGAAATCCGTAACAAGTGTGAAGAGAATCTTGGTTCTGCAGTACGTAGCTGTCCAAAAGATAATTGTACACGCGTAGAGAAACTAAATTAAACACACATATACGGTTGGAATATCGTGTGAAATGTTGACGAGACAATGGCAACGTTAACAAGAAAGTGAAAAGAAATCTGCAGGTGGCGATGTATCGTGGCGGCTAGTAATTTCGTTAGAAAACCAGGAATAACGATGCCTGCGTTGCACGCGCGCTCGCGCCACAAGCATTTCCATCGAAAAGCTTGAACAGAACGGATAATGGCCGCAACGCGTGTGTATCGGGTTCATTATCCTTACGTTCAACTAGCTCGCTGTTATAGCTACTCGTCAAACAGTTAATTAAATATCCTGTGCGGACTTTCGTTTACGATCGATATTATTCCTATCGCAAAGTGCAACGTCCGAATTTAATTGTCGATAGATGATATACCGTTGATCGGAAGATAACGAGTCTTAATTAAATTTCATTCAGTTTCTTCGTTTCTATATTCGTTACGAATAGAAATTCGGTGTATCTACTCCGAGAGACAAATTATCGTACGTCTAGTGGACTTGTCTGTCTCGTTCTCGTTATTACATATGAGGCATCGAGAGCAAAAACGGACTAACCAACGCAAAAATAAATAATTTTTCCCGTTTTACATGAAAAATTATATTGAACTTAGTTTCGCAAAAAAATGTGGGTTAGTCCGTTTTTGCTCTGAATAGCTCGTATATTCTTCCTACCCTTGACAGGTAAGCAAAGCAATTTAAGTACATTTCGGTGGTTCTCGCGTAATGAAAAGTATCAATCGTGACGTCACAACGTTTGACAATTACAATGCCTTAATTAACAGTTGGACGCGTTTAATGAGTTCTGTCGCATGTACTAGCAAGCAAATGAGAATTCGCTTGGTATTGTCTGGTCCGTTATACGCCACAGTGTACATGTAGGTACACGAGCGCAGACCACGTATGTACTATGATACGTACGAACTCACGAAATGATAGCTGATAATCAACCAACTACGAGGTTAGAGGAAACCGAATACACGCATGTCTCCGGATACTCGCGACTTTGCTTTCAATAATAGAGAACTCATTGTTTCGTATCCAATAATTTAATCACGTAAAATTGACACTTACACTTCTTAATAAAATATTCGTTACGTCGCGGTTAGCATTTTTGGTTACTGTAAAGTGCAAGACGCAACACCGACGATACTTTGGAAATGCTATAATTAAATGTTTTACATGGCGAGGAATCGAAGATAGACCGCACTCGCTCGTTCGTGGTACGTTAACGACTTTCGAATAACTCTAGCTTATAATAAATATAATAAATTCGCCATCCTATTTCGTGAATAATACAACTATTACTAAAGACATAATCATCGACGTATACACAATGTTAGATGTTGCCGAATTGCAATTGTCACTGTCGCAAACCTTACAATCTTTTTTGTCCTTGCAATAGTCAGCCTGCTTTCCAACGCCACATCCCCTCTCCGTTTTTGTTTGGTTGTTTACTGCAAAAGCAAATATAATTAATACCCTCCATTGAATCTAAAGAGATAAGAATCCAGCAAGAGACTTATACGACCACAATATAACTTACCAGTAATAGCCATTGTGTAACAAAATGGTTTCTCTGCTTCGTCGAATGGCTGCACTCGCGAGAAACGGTTGATCAAGCTTCTACGCTTTCTTAGCTTTCCTTTGTCACCTGCGATCGCGCAATAGCGTGTAAATTAACGTGTGCATCGAACATTTCAAGGTGTATGTAATTATTCGCTCAAGCAGTTAAAACAATTTCCGATCAATTAGAAGTGGCAGTAATCAACAATAAGTCAGATAAATACGAGGTACGCGAGCAGGCTCATTTCACCTACGTTTTGGACGAATGTGCGTTCACACAAGCAAAGCTTTAGTGAACTTGACGAATCATCGAGTGACCAAATTGTCAATAGATACTGTGCGTACGTAACCTTATCGAAAGAACTGAATCGAATTCTCGAGTCTTCTCCTGGAATCAAGTGTAATAGAGGCTTTCTTATTTATATCATTTACCTTCGGGAGATGGTTCTATCTCGTTGCTTGGTGGCTTATCTGTTGCCGGGGTAGGTTTTGTCTCGATGATGGGTGGCTTATCTGTTGCCGGGGTAGGTTTTGTCTGGATGGTGGGTGGTTTATCTGTTGCCGGGGTAGGTTTTGTCTGGATGGTGGGTGGCTTATCTGTTGCCGGGGTAGGTTTTGTCTGGATGGTGGGTGGTTTATCTGTTGCCGGGGTAGGTTTTGTCTGGATGGTGGGTGGCTTATCTGTTGCCGGGGTAGGTTTTGTCTGGATGGTGGGTGGCTTATCTGTTGCCGGGGTAGGTTTTGTCTGGATGGTGGGTGGCTTATCTGTTGCCGGGGTAGGTTTTGTCTGGATGGTGGGTGGCTTATCTGTTGCCGGGGTAGGTTTCGTCTGGATGGTGGGTGGCTTATCTGTTGCCGGGGTAGGTTTTGTCTGGATGGTGGTTGGCTTATCTGTTGCCGGGGTAGGTTTTGTCTGGATGGTGGTTGGCTTATCTGTTGCCGGCGTAGGTTTTGTCTGGATGGTGGTTGGCTTATCTGTTGCCGGCGTAGGTTTTGTCTCGATGCTGGGTGGCTTATCTGTGGTGGTTGGCAGCTCGGTAGGTTTTATGGGAGCTGAGCACTCCTTTGACATATCATCTTTTAATAGTTCGCAGTCATCCTTATCCGTAGGCGTGCATTGATAACATTTTAACGCTTTCCCTAATATAAAAGTAAAACATAAAGATATACATATGATTTGAATAATAATGCGTGGTATGAATTAATATGCCCGATATTGGTCCGAATGCTTTCTAGCATAGATAATGCTGGCAACATGCGCGTTGCTACGTAAACCTAAGCAAGAGTAAATGAAATGAGAGCTGAACAGTAACAAGGCGAGATACCCTTTATTTGTACTATTTAGTATTTGGACAGGCTGATACTTTACCCGATGGTAGAGCGATAAATCCGATGATGGCCAAAATGACCAAAGGTTTGGACGTCTTCAACATGTTCTCCGATAATGCGTTTCGATTGATGTTGATACTGCGACCGTTCAGACCCAAGTGCTTCGAAGCTTGCAGAAATAGGAATACTCTTCCCGAGCTTATCACGATAAACTGTACGCTTATCTCAATAGAGACCTCCAATCAATACCATTACCTTGGCGAGACACGATCAACCTATACGCAAAAAGCCAGATATCGTAGATCCATTTTTCATCTTTATCTGTCTCTGTTTGACTGTTGTGTTCACCTTACGAGCTATCGTCTCCGGATTGCGAGAAACGATGTCCGGTCACCGATGTGTCGACAGATGATATTGCTCGTCACTTACATATCATTTCGTAATTGAAATAAATACATACCGTAAACTGGGGTGACATTGCCTACTTTTCGGAAAGACTTTATTTTATTTTATTGTAAAGTAATTAGAACATATCGTGTTTTGTAATCGATAGCAATAAGTTCTCCAAGGTCTAACGAAAAAAAATTAGCGAATTCAATCATATGGTAATTTTTCAGTCAGAGTAAAAACGTGAGCAATGTCACCCCGGCGGGCAAAGTCACCCCAGTTTACGGTATATATATAGTATACCTTCAACTTGAATATCAAACACTAATCTAGGCACTACAACTGGAAGTTAAGTTGCTTAAGGGGTTCTACCTGGTCAGGCGGTCTTTTGGCCTGATTTTTTCCACGTGATTTTTGCACGAAAAAATTAGGATTTCAACTTTAAATAGCCCTCATTTTGTTTTAAATTAATATTTCGCAAATTCACTCCGTTAATCAGAGGATACATTAATATACTAACGAAATCTTTGTGCTTTTTGATTTTAGATAATCTGGTTCCGAATGGCATTGCTCGCCGCAAAACCAAATTTTTAAAAAGGCTTCTTGGATTCCGCTCGTTACTTTATTATAAACGTAAATATTTTTCTACGAAAAAATTGCCAAATGTTCTTTAACTGTTGCTCATTTATGTGCAAAAATTTCTGTAAAAATATATGTCCCCGCTTTTTCCAAAAAAATCACAAACATTCGGCCGACAACCCCTTAAACATTGAAGGAGTCCCGGATCTGAATGTTCCTCGAGGAACAAAGTAACGTTAACGTTCCCCAGAGATTGCGTACCTCCGAAACTCACCGCTGAAAGTGGTGAGTTTCATGAACAAGCAAGCGTGTCCTCGCTCGTCGAATCAACGAACATGTTACTACGAATTATACCGTAGGTTGTAAGCAGTACCCGTTACCGCAACGTACCGTAATTTTTTGTGCGTCCAACCGCGAAAACTAGTCGACCATCATTTCGATGTCAGCTCCGTTGCCGATTCTATCATCTGTTCTACTACGATGCAAACGCACGGTTAATTATCTAATTCGCGAATCTGTCACCGTTTCTGATTACCAGTCTGAACGTTCCGAGAACGATTGCTCGGTTAATTATCGATCGATGACTGTGAAACGATTATGTAAATCGTGGGACCATGGCCGAGACCTGTACGGTACCAGGTAAAGATACCACAGATCGTGAGAATGGACAGAATGCTTGAAACAGCTCTTTTTGCAACATCATTATCGAGGGATGTCAAGGATCGTTCGTATAACGAGACATGAAACATTAAATCGGAAATCGAGTTTCTTCTTAACCATGTATCCATTGTGCCTGCCAGTAATCTCTACTTCCGCTGCTTCTTCCAAGAAGTCGAGTAGATATCTCGTATATACGTGTCTCAAGACATGTTGAAAGAACATTCGTACCTATAGGTATGTCCCTACAGTATAGTGAAAACGATCAAGATAACTCGCTGTCACTTGATTCTTGCAAATAACATTGTACCTATATCGTATATAAGTAGGTCCAGTAACGACGCCGTTATCGTTTAAATATGTTCCTCGAGAAGATAAACGGTTAAATAAAATCCGGACGATAAGGTATCGTCGCGCAGGTAATCCCCCGCAAGCATTTGATTTTATTTCGCGCGGGTGATTAATCGAATTCATTATTACGCGAAAAGTGACATGTACCTACCGTTAAGGTGAGCAACGCGGATGTTCCCATCATTGTCAATCTCCTACGATGTTTCAATAAGCAATACGGAACGTGATCAAACAGATCTGGCAAATATTCATATGCGCACATTTAGATGTAATTATTTTAGGTACAAAGGGCGACAGTAAGCTTCTGCGGTTCTAACAGAGGTAAAATGCGTGGTAGTTTTTTCATATAATGTTATACGAATCCAGTCGCGTGTCGCGTTACTCGTGAACAGTGAACGATTCATCGAAATTGACTCTTTCGCGAAGGGTTGCGATTCCTATAAACAGGTGACTACGACCCTCAAGGACTTTGCATTCGCGCGTATTTCTTCAGTCGGCGTAAAGAACATTCTCCGCTGTGCATATACATATCCAGAACAATGAACGAGCTGCGGAAGACAACTTGCACGCAGTTTTTAGATATCTAGAGATAATGACATCTATCTTATCATAACGATCGCGTGAAACATTCCATGAACAACCACCAAGTTTTTTGCACGATTCCCAGATACGAAGAAACTGATGCACCTCGAGCAATAGATAATGCGATTATTTCTCGAACGTTCACTTTAATCAAAATTATAGTATCTGATAAACTGAGAGAGAAAAAAGGAAAGCTGGTCGGAAAACTATGGCCGCTTCATAGCGAAAGATAACGGGCTGTTCGCACGGACGTTGCATTTCGCTCAAAATGTTCGCGGCTAACTTTGTGCGCTTCATTCCGATACTCCATCGAACACGTCGCATTAATTAAAGAACCGTGTTAAATCGTAAGCAACTTGGCAGCCATCAACAGTATATATCTACCATCATATTTTGCATCACATCCTGCGAATAAAACACTAAACTTTGCCGAAAAAATTGCAAGTCGCGGTTGTCAAAAACTTTTACTACCGTAAATTCTTTCGAGCGATACGACTCGAGTCTACTGTTCAATCGAATACATAATGGATCTCTATCTTGAAATAAAGTACCTATGTAATTTGTTATAAATCCAAGGACGCGAAATCAAATGAAGCAATCGCACAGTGAAGCAATCATCGAGTGAAAAAACGAAGTTATCGCGGACTTTGATACGTGTCACTCGAAAGTTGTACTTTTAGAGCGAATACAGTCGAATTAAATTACTTGCAACCAATATAGATTCGTACATATTTCTCTTTTCAGTCAATACTTTTCGTGGACAAGTTGCGTAAAAAAATTTGCATAAAACTCGTCGACTGTTTTGCAGTCTAAAATGTCTAAATCCATGTACAGTGGTAGAGATATTTGTTCCAGCACCCCCAAATCCACGTCCTATGGGACAATCTTGATCACTGCTTGAAGTCATGCTAAAGTAATTGGTACCTACCTAATTTATTTGCAGCAAACCCGCAAAAGTACCAAATATTCGAGTGATACGATAAATTTCTGGTAGGTACTTTACGATCATTAATTAAAATAGTTACATAAAATTTATCGAACGATTGAATCATTGTGGCTTGTAACTTGGCTTGCAAATAGTAGATACTAATTAAATAATATCATTTATTATAGACGAAGATATGACATCGCGATTCGATTGCTATCAGAAAAAGATCGATCGATCGATCATGATTATTGGTGATTTGTCGAACGGATTCGTCACTGACGAGAAACGAACAACTCGTTTTCGCTGTCTGACCCATAAAACGAGATTCACGGAGAGGACATTCGAATGAGGTGAAAGCACCAGCGCAGCGGAGAAAGCACCGGCTCATTGTTGCTTCGGGGTTTATTTCGATGTTCCTTCCAGCCCACGTGGCACGCGTTAATGGGCCGGTCACAGGTGACATTGGCATTGACCTTTCGCAGGTGCAAAATTGCCTCGAGGTGCGTGTACGCGCACGCACACGTAACGGAACTCGTCGCTACATAATTTCAAAGGCAAATCGGTCTGCTTGGTAATTGCGTCGCGGCCGAACGATTTCATTTACAATAAGACGGCGTTCGAAACGGAAATGAACAGATACCTACGCTATTGGGAAAATAGCGAGGCTACCGCGGTGGAGATTACGCGAAAGATAGTAGGTAGGTACACGCCGACGCCGCTGACGGTCATATTCAGGGCCACCGTGATCCAATCTGCCATTTAAATTACAGAACAAGATTCCACGATTATTCTATCTCCGGTCCAGCCTCCCGACTTTCACTAAAGAAGAAAGACAACGAGACGCGTTTGGAAATGCCGTTGCGTATGCGCGAGTGAAGTAACGCAAGCTCTGATTCGCGGCGAGAAAGCCGCGAGTGGCCGTAGTCACTCGGTAAGAAGGCCAAAGCTGACGGCTTTACATTCACGATCGCGCAGTGCGAGAAGTGGTCTTTGCTGGTCAAGTTCAGGGCTAACAGGATCCGATCCAGCCGTATCTTTTTCCGTCCAGCGTTCAGCGCCGAGCTTCGTGAAGAGCGCCGCAAAAGGCGCATCTTCCGCTCGCGAAACAGACGCGGCAAAACCTGGCCCTTACCTACTCCTCCGTCGAGCAACTCCCTTTCTACCCTCGCTTCCTTCTCAAAGCCTCTCTTCTCTCTCCGCCTCTCCTTTCCTTTTCCCTTTCCCTTTCCCTACTTCACGTTTCTTTCTATTTTCTTCGAACCGGACCACCACCCGATCGTTTTATCCTTATTTCCGGCCTCCGCTCCCCTCGCCCTCTGGCAACCATCTCACCTGCACGCTATTTCGTACCTTTTCGCCTCTGCCGCTTTCCGAATTGCTACACTGCCACGGCATGCACCCTCTTCGTCGAGCAACAGGCATTACCTACGCGACCAACCTTGCCGCGTTCATCGCCAAACCTCCTTTCGGCGACACTTTCAATCGGCACAGTATCGAGTGTACCATTAAAGTATCAACGATTTGCAGCATGATGTTTTCAGATGTGCCATTTTTTTAATATCGCTGCTGCGTTGCCCACCTCTACCCCTCGATCGTTTCCGAAACATTATACATTCGCGTCTAATTAAGGATGCTTCTGGCACCGAGGAGGAGTCCGTTTTCGGTTCGAGGTCGAGGTGCTGGCTACTCGTTCGTGCGGAACCTGAGGAAGGTTCGAAGCTCGAAAGGGCTTCGCGTACCTGGCTGTGTTCCCTTCCCTCCTCTCACCTACGTTCCACCATGTGTTGGTGCAGCTCAGACTCGCATCTCGCATCGTCGGGCTCCTTGCGCCGCGGAGCGGCGTGGCGTCTGCATCCTGGAATGCGGTTGTTCCACTCTATACCGATACTCCCCTCTACACGCCTACGTTCTACCTACTGAAACCGCGTGTGCAACTACGGTTATGATGTAAGAAGCAACACCGAGCTGCTACTGTTCCGCAGAAACTTTTGGAAAGTTACCGCACCAGATAACACGCACTCGGCCTCGTACAATTTCAGAGCTGACCAATCCCTGGCAGGATCGGACAGTGGACGGAAACGAAATTCCACAGCTACCATCTGCGAAACGTTCAGCGAGCAGTGACTCACCAACGTTTTAGGTCTTAGTTATAGCCGAGGAGCAATTAAGATATCCTGCGTGCAACGATCGAGAATATCGATCAGTGTACGAGCGTGTACCGTTACGGCCATCCATTTGCCACCGCTTTTGATTGCTCATCGACGAACAGAGGCCATGTAAATTGGAACCGTGTCGCCGGAAGTGGGCCTTGGAGCCACGGCGAGCCGGCAAAAGTAACAACCAACTGGATCCTAAACAACGAAATCACAAAGTTCCATCGAATTTCTATTTTCTGTAGAATCTAGAAGGCGATTTTGATAAAATTGCCTTTCACGAGATCGCGAGATAGGATCGATTAGCGTAAATGCGGCGCTCGAAAACATTCCGCGATAGTAGTATAGATAGGGAGAATTATTATTTACAATTAGTAGGTATTTGGCGCGCTATCTAAACATTTCTTGATAAGGCGGCCTTTACTTCTTACATTGTCCACGCTTACGCGTCGGCTACCAGTGGAACGAACGAACAGGTAGGTATCTGTTTAGAAAGCTTTCTGTTCGAATTCTTAATTGATCGGTGTAAAGATGGCACGTTTACGCGTACAGCTTGCAATCCAGCCGTGGACCTGCCGTGCGATAACAGTTTAAAGTTTAGAGTTTAAATCTAGGCCGATGTCACGGAAGAAGGCTGCTTCGGACCGGTCGTTTGTGGAATTCCTCCTCTATATCGTGGAGATCTGGCGGATCCGCGAACCCACTGTCCTCGTAGCGGGTGCATCGTGATCCCGGTGATCTCGGTGGATGAACCGGATGCACACTGCAACAGTGGTCGGCGTTTAATTCTCGCGAGGGTAGCCGATATGATTTGTAACGAGTGTCACGCGCGACAACTTCTGACCTAAAACCTTACCGCGGCGATGTTACGTTTTCGATCGCTATCGTACCTCGTCTAAACGTTGATCGATCACATCTCGAGTAATAGTACGATACGCGTAATTGTTCGATTGCATCGAATTCGAATTGTACTATAAATCTTAGCTACTTGAAAGATCGCAACGTTACCTCGTGCATCTGGACGGGCTGATCTCCAACGGCTCGTCGTATCTACGCGATATCATGGTGAAGTCCCGATGCGCCGCTACCATTTTCTGCAGTCGCGAAATAATCTCGTAATCGGGTGTGCAGATTGGTTCCGACAATAGCTTCACCACGGAGACACGGAAGCTTTGCAGCTGAAACAGGAGATGAACGATTTGCCAGTTGTGAGCGCGCGTCGCGTCGCTGCCTGCCGCCCAACTTGCGCCGATTCGCCCAGTTTTCTCTGCTCTTAGCGTCCCTTTATCCTCTTTATCGCGACAGAGGCAAGTCCAATAGCTTCTTAAGAAAGGGACGATTGTGTCTATGCGATCAACCGGCGAGGGGAATGTGATCCGGGGCCGTCGACGTCGAAGCGCAATTACGGGGATGGCTGTCATCGAGAGTCATATCGGGATTGCTTCAATGAATTAACGAGCCCGTTGGCCTCTGGCTCTCGACCAGTATCGCCGCGGAACGGGAACGCGTTATCGAAATGCGCCGCTTTAGTGTTAAATGAAAGACGCGAGACATCTACACATGGATCGCGATCGATCTTGATCGACAAGTGCTGGCGTCAGCGAAGCTGCGCCCGCGTGCGCTAACGACAAATCCACATTGCGCGAACGGGCAGTCGAATGGGGCATTGAATTTAATATTTAAAGGAATTTTAGATATTTGCGTTCCTTCTTGGCGAGATTGAAATAATCGCCGATAATGCATACCTGGGATTCTCTTTTAGTGACCTCGGAATAGTTCTGCTTGACCTGCGCTAGCTCGTCTCGGAGAAGCTGCAACGAATGATCGTTTATGGACCTCTCCTGCTCGGCCGTCTCTGCGGTGCTCCTCATTTGCTCCTTCAGCATGGTTAGCTTTCTGTTGCACCGGGTTCTCAGCATCTCGCTCTCGACCAGTCGCTTCTGGAGCTCCTCTATTTTTCGGCTACGCTCCAAAGCGGCTATCTGCGGCCGGGAAATACACTGTGTAGTGGTTGACAGGGGAATAGCTGAACCGTGGACGATTTAACGAACGTGGTCAACGCTTTATACGTGCCTTGTAATCCGCAGCTTCCGTTAGTTGCGCGCTTAATTCGCGATTTCGCGACTTCTCTTCCAAGAGTTGAGCCTGCAAGCGATCGAGTTGCTTCGATAACTTCTTCGCCCTTGAAACAGAAAGCTTCCATTGACGACGCAAGGCCAGGAAATGGGGCAATTCGGGGTGCCTACCGAGCATTGGCTTCGTCTCTTTCGGTCTGCAGCAGCGACTTCATCCTGACGCTGTCCTCCTGAAGTGACAGCTTTCGACGGAGCAGATCCAGATGCAGGTCCCTCCGTTGCAGTTGCTCCCGAAGCGTTCTCACGCGACGTTGCAGTTGATACACAACCGAGGTCTAAAGAAGAGAGAAGAAAGAAACGGCTGCGCCGATTTCTCCGGCTACTACGCGACCTGTCTAAATATGTATCACTGCTAAAGCTCAAGGTGATTGCGTAGTCTCGTGGAAGCGCGCGTGCACACGCCAAGCGTCACCCACTTCGCCGCTGCGCTGTGGCGCTGGTGAAATAACAAAAAGTTGCAACTTGCAAAGCTCTAAAGACCATTTGCTCCGTTGCCAAAAGGCTTACTTCTTTCATAGAAGAAAGCTCATGGAAGGATCGTTCGCGCTGAATCCTCGGTAAGGTGGTGTAGCTGCAGTGCGAGTGCTGCGCGATCGGTGATCGCGCAATTTGCGAGAAGAAGAAACACAGAAGAATGGAGACGTTAGCACAACCGTGATACAGAGGACGAACAAGCGGACTTTCGATCGCAGCTTTTACCTTATCCACTAGCTTGTCGGTTTCTAATCTAGCCAGCTGCTCGGCCCGCACCAGAAGCGACTCCGTTTGAAGATCCAGACCCATCTCCTCGGAGATCTCGTCCATTTGCAACGATTTCCCAAGTCGATCCAAGAACGTCGCGAACTGCAACACAAGCTCGATTTATACAGTTTCTAAGGGTTTACAGAGTTTGCGGTAGTAAACCATCTACCGTCTGCTTATCTCTGCGCAGGCTCTCCTTTGATAGCTCGCAGCTAGTCAGCTCGGACTCCAGTTTGTGGACCTTGCTTTCCAGATGCGATCGCTCCTCGTCCAGATTACGCATCTTCGTCACAGTAGTCTCGATCAGTTCGCTCTGCCTACTCACCGACTCCGTAGCCGTGTTCAGCTTCTCTCGTAGGTTCTGTACGTTCTGGGGAGGAGAAAGGTTCTCAATGCGTTACCCGTCCCTTTCCTTTCGCAGGGTGCTCGCTGCTCGTGCAGCATAACGAATAATTCGAAAGAATACAAGAGCCTGATCTTTGTTCTCAGCCAATATCTCTCTGATACGATCCTTAATGGCGTTCTCGTGAGACTCGACGAATCTGTTCGGGCCGCTGACGAGTATCGCCAACGATTCAAGAAGGTGTCGCAGTTGGCTCTGCGCGCGCTGCGCCTTCTCCTCCCGATGCTTCAGGTCCTCTGCGAAACGAAAGGAAGGAACGCTAGTGTAGTCGTCCTTTGAGGGTTCGAGCTGCAAACTCGTCCAATCGTTCACCTCTTAGCTGACAGATCAATGACTCTTGACCGGATATGTTCCCTGTCGCGCTGCTGATACTTCTATTCGCGTTCACCAGCTTGTCTCTCAGGTCGTTCAGCTCCCTTTCGGCCACTCTGTACTGCATCTCGAGGCAGTCTTTCTCCTGGTAATCCGTGATTAGCCGATTATTCGCGATGATTTGACGCGCATCCCGTCGCTTCTGCGACTGGCTACCTGTCTCAAACGGTCCAAGTCGATGAGTTGCGAGGACGCTTGCCGTTGGAGTTGCTCTTTGTCCGCGACCGCGCGATCCAGAGCATCTCGGCAGCTCCTAAAGTCCACCTCGAAGCTGGCCAATTGCCCCTCGATGCTCGTACTTTTCGCGCGAAGACGATTCGCCTCTTGCACCAGCTCCTCCGCCTTGTGGATCACGATCTCGGGGCTGGGGTGCCCGGCCTCGCAGTACTCGATGTTCAACGCGTGCGCCAATTTCCGCGCAAAGTCCTTTGAGTATCATATGGGAACGTTACGAGCATCGCCGGCGTGACTGATCTCATTCGGAGAGGATCGCTGCAAAGGGAGGATAGAACGATAAAAAAGATGAAAACCTGCAGGCTCAGACGGGCACGTTCCTTCTGCTGAATCTCTTCGGACATATTCTGCTCGAGCTGACGAATTTTCTTATCGTACTCCCGAATTTTCTCGTCGTGATACTTGAGATCACGCTGCAGCCCCTGTATCGTGATCTCGTTTCTGCCTTGGGTCGCGTAAAGATTCCTCTCGCGTTCTTCCACTTCCTAGCACATAAATCGTAAATGACAGCTGGTTAATACGAAGCGTGAAACGGCAAGCGACAAATGAAGCAACCTGTATACGTTTCTTCAGGCTCGAAACGATGGCATTTTGCCTGGCAGCCTGCTCGCGAAGCTGGTCGGCCTCCACCTGCAGCTCCACGATCCGCTGCTCTCGAGATCTCATCAGACTCTTCGTCTCTTGGAGCTAGGCGATAAAGTCACGGGTTAATCGAGCGACCGATCGGCTGATCGAACATAGCGGGAGACGATTTACCTCGGACATGAGCCTGTCGCGCTTGTACTCGAGAGCTGCGAGCTCGCTCCTCAGCGTGGTCGTCAGGTCGTGGGTCATAACGTCTTCCTCACAGATCTGCGCCGAGAAATCCGCGTTCGAATTTAAACGAAAACTTGATCTCGCGAAACAGGCTCGACCAGCCAACACAGTCGCGAGGAACAAATTTCGCTAACATTCCCGTGTTTCCCGAATTTCTTCATTTCGATATGCCGAATATGAGGAACGCCGACACCGCTGCTGTCTCCTAGCCGATTTTATTTCCGCGCCACCGGTTCGATCGATACGGGGTATGTACCCGCTGCACCGCCTGCACGCTGCCGTTCCTAATTATTTCCCACGAACGAAAGGCTTCGGTAATTAAAACGTCGTTAAGTTAAATTTCAAGCCTCTACTAAGGGGGAGGGGGGATCGAGAACGAGGGATCGTCTGGACAAGAAGGGCGTTAACAAAGTCCCATGGTGTTCGATCAAATTACAGGGAAGGCGACCGATACGATTAATATCTAATTGTGCGTTTGCATTTATAATTACGAGTATGGGTGTTGCTAGAGTGGTGACGGTATTTGCCGATGAAACTTCATCCGTTTTTCCGTGCGCGTATTTAACATCCCCTTCGCTATACTAAAGCAGCCGTAGTCAGTAAGCGAAGATGACTGTCGCGGAACGACGAAGACACCTGGGAACGCTCGAATTCGCCGAGTTTTCACCGTCGTTGGAAGATGTAACTGAAAGGGTCTGAGCAGTTTCCAGGTTAATCGGACACGCGAGCCACGCAGAGACGTGCAAGACTAGTTTCGCCTGTTCGCGACAGTGGGTTACGTGACTCGAATCGTACTGGGACCGCGAACCGGAGACTTCGCAACCTGGCTCGACGCTATTCGAATAGGTCCGAGCACGAAACGCGCTACGAAATTCAGCGGTACCCTTCTACGCAACGACAGACGCGGTTGCATCTGCAACTATCACTCTGGTATCCTACCTACAAACACGTTAGGGCTCGTCTTCGAGCAATCAAAGAATAGACTCTTATGCCCTACATCGAATCAGACCGTACAGATTTCAATTATTAATATGTTCCACGCGTGTTCCCCCGTAAACGCAATCAGCACTCGAGGGTATCGTTGCGATAAATCCACATCTGGATCGTCGGCTCGATAAAATTGCACGCATCGGACCTATCTTCTTTAAATACTGATAATTCTCACCAACGCGGAGTTGCAATAGTAGTACGCGCTACTTAGTTTCCTATCGATCGAACAACGATCTAACTGTACGCGTAAATACTAGGTGCGCACAGATCCGGATGCTGCTACACCTGTAAAAGTCTCCATTACCATCCTACACGAGGATTGACAAGTTGGGGTGATGACAATCGAGGAAAGGAAGAATTAATTACTGGGCTTGCAGAGAAGGTCGAGGACGGCGGTCGAGGGCGGTGGATGACGATGGGGGATGGTAGTGGATGGTGGTGGACGGTCGAGGGAGCGACCGATAAAGGTGTGCGGCGACAGGTAGAATCGATTCAGTGCAACGCTATGGCAACCGGACCCTCGCCTCGTTCCGCGCGCGAGTCAATACGTTCGCGATTCGCCTGAATACGTTGCATCGAGGGACCTGTAGCAGTACGAAAAAGAAAAGCCGATGAAATTATGCGATTCATTTCAGTTGGAGAGTCGGCGATCAGGCGAGGGGGCAACGAAACCGTAATCGTTCGAAAAGTTGCCTCTTCTTGTACAAAAAACTACGCCATCTCTCTCGTAAATTATCGTATCGGCCAGCGAATACATTAAACGTAATTATATTTTAAAAAAAAAAAAAAAAAAAAAAACAGCGGGAAGCTCGGTGCAGTAGCGAAAGCAGTGCACGTGACAAAAACTGCCTAGTGCGCCCACGCATATATATGTGTGTGTGTGTGTGTGTGTGTGTGTGTGTGTGTGTGTGTGTGTGTGTGTGTGTGTGTGTGTGTGTGTGTGTGTGTGTGTGTGTGTGTGTGTGTTGCGAAATGTTGTGAATATGCTAAGTGATAAGCGATGTGTCTGATTCCTGTGAGAAATTTCGCCCTCGGTGGACGGCCGAGACCTTTCGAGGGGACGATATGCGGAGGGTTTCGAAAATTTGAAGATCCTCCTCGGTGGTTTCCTTCGCTTCCTTTGCGTCCTTTGCTTCTTCCTCGCTCGACATCTTGATTCGACCGCACAAGCGGACCCACGCTGGCCACTACACTTCTAGGGACTTGCCTTGCCGCGCGAGACTGTTCGAAAAGGATTTACATATACATATACGTATACATCTTTCAGTCGCACTTACAAACTGATAGAACTGCAGCAGACGCAACGATTCGGGAGCGTAAAACCGTCTCCAACGAAGCCAGAGTGTCGACACAACACGGGTCTCTGATACGCCAACAGCCCCTCCTGCCCAGGGACTAGGGACTCCCCTGATAATCGACATCCATCGATCCAAGAAAACCGCTAACTGTCCCGCCAATTTTTCCGAAACCCCTACAAAATTAATTGCTCCTTATGTATTTTGAGATCTAATTGTAAAAGTATCGTAACGCAACTGATTCGCAAACGCTTTCGTAATTAATGAAAATTCGTAATCTGAATATCACACTGTCCAGAAACTGCTAATATGTAACTACTTAAGTGATTGCGAAGAAAGTAACGACGAGCAGCACCTAAGAACTCCAAAAGTTCATGAGTTATTTGTAAAATATTAGATTTGCCGATGAAGAATATAGATTACACATTATGGGGGTTCGTGTCGCACGAACAGAAACACTGGCTTCTGACTTCATTAAAAATCAATGGTTTTGAGTTTTCACTGAAAGACATAGAAAGTGAAAATTTAATTGTAAGGTTGTTGCATTTCCGCGTGTAGATAAAAATCATCGTATTTAGTTTCATTTCTAACCGGTAGTAGGATTGCGATTGGTTTCCACTCTGAAGCGATACAGTTGCATGTGACAAGAGAGTGGTAAGGGGTCTCCAGCATCACAGACCAGGTATAGGATAGATTTATCATCCGATGTAATTTTGTGTCACACCACGGACGAGGTATAGGATAGACATATCAACCAATGCATTTTTTCTTTCGCCGGTTTGGGGGGTCTGGGACCCCCTTACCATTTTAGTGTCGCATGCAACGTTACCGGTGAAGTCTCGAAACAGATTGTAACGCTACGCGTGGTAGGAATTAGAATTCAACACGTGTAAAACCACAGACGTGGTAAGACTAGGTCATTCGAAACCCGCGATTTACAAATGATTCCAGACGTGTCATAATAAATTAAGATTTAATGTCCATAAAACTATCTTGGTCCTTTCAAAACCAGTTCCGAATCATTTGACGTTACAATTTAGCTTCAGTTTATTAAGTTTATTGAGTTATTAATTACAAAATATTTAGTTCATTTAAATAAATGCGTTTGCACGGGCATCGAATCACGTTGAAATTCACAGGAGGCACAAGATTCTCTTTTAAATAGATAAATTAATAAAAACATTAATTTCCTCGCTAGTGTCGAATACGTAAAAAGTATTTAAACATTCTAGGTTAGGTCTGTATTAGATCGTAATTGAGTAGCATTGCATACGAACAAAGAATTAACTTTATCGCTGTATATTCTGCAAAATGTTATTCCGATTTTGTACCTTATGTTGCAAGAGCGTTGATGCATCGTTTACAAACTTCTCAAGACATTACGTAAATAGGTTTCTTTATTCATTTCGTTTAAAATATTATAGGTTATGGATAACCTCACATGAACCTCATTTTAGGCGAGAGCACTGGTAAACAACCGGCACAAACAGAGAGAAATATATGACGATACGAAAGAACGTGAAATAGGAAAGGTGCCAATTATAACATGCAAAAGAAAAGCCTTCAATTTTTATAAAGATCGGACTGTTTCTAAAAGGGAAAAGATAATATTAGCTAGCGATGGATGGAATCATCGCAACTCCAGAGGCGATTACTTCTTCGTACATCCCCAAGGCCATGTATTTCGCATCGACAAACTTTATCCATTGCCTATGGGATTTCTTTCATAATTTTAAGTTTTCTTTTAGGATAATAAGGAAGAAGCAGAAACACAGATGGGTTTTCACACGTTTAATGATTTCAATCTACATCCTTCTGTGTGCAATCATATGGAGAATTTAGAAATAAGCAAACCGTTAGAAATCCAGAACTTAGGAATACCAAAAATTCTCCAAGGTTATAATACAGTATTGGCAGCGGAAACAGGTTGTGGAAAGACAATGGCTTATCTTCTACCAATGGTCAGTCAAATTCTGCAGTGGAAAGAAATGGTGTCACGTCCTGTGAACTGTCCCCTAGGCTTAATCGTAACTCCAACCAGAGAACTAGCTGTACAAATCGCGGTTCGTATCGACGATTAAGTTTCATCTATTTAAGCAACGATGATGCCTGAACGACGTATCTTATATTCCATTTCATTTAGTTGGAATTAATTAGACTGTCCAAGGATCTTGGTATTCGTACGAAAATAATCACTGGTGGAAAATCAAAGAAAATGATGTTAGATCCTCCGGTTGACAATGTCGACATCCTTGTTTGCAGTTTCGGAGTGATTAGTAAATTGACTACGGTCGGCGTTTATAAACTCAACTATGTGAAATACGTAGTGTTAGACGAAGCGGATGCATTGTTTCATTACACGTTCGAAGACAAGCTCAATGTCTTTATGAAGAGACTGCCAGTATGTAAAAAGAACATTTTGTCGTATAGCAATGCATTCGAAGGTGTTCCATTATTTGTTCTAATATTATATAGATCGGTTACCATCAAGAAGTGGATGAAACTGGACTTCCTAAATCGGCTCAACTTATCTTAGCATCAGCTACGATACCTTCCCGTTTGCAAACGGTTTTAGGCGACATTGTAAACGTAGGTGATCCGTGATAGATGTTCATTATAAAAGACTATAACAACCTGTTACTTTGCAGGTAGATTCCTTACAGTATATAAAAACAGCGAAGCTGCACCAAATACTGGTTCTGCAAAAGTTTATAAGAGTGGGCGCAAGTGAGAAACCAGCAGAGTTGTTAAAATATGTAAAATCGAAGGTATCCTTGAAGCAGCCTGTGATTGTGTTCAGCAACACGAGTCGTACTTCCTACTGGCTTTATTTGTTTTTAAACGAATGCGGCGTAAAAACTACAAACTTGAACGGCACTATGCCGTTAGACATTCGACGAGGAAAGTACGGAGAGTTTTTGAATGGCAAAGCCCTGGTACTATCAACGACAAATGCAGGCTCCAGAGGTTTAGATACAGTAATGGTTAACCATGTTTTGAATTATGAGTTTCCATTGGACACAGGCTCTTACATTCACAGGTGCGCGACAGAAATAATTAACGACGATGTCTTACGAATTAACGAAATCCGTGAAAAACGGTGCTAAAGTTCGATACTTTTCATTCAGGTGTGGTAGAACCGGTAGGATAGGCACCACGGGAGATTGCAGAGTGACGAATTTCATCTGCAAACCAGGAGAGATCGCGCTGGTTCAAAAAATCGAAAGAGCGGTGAGGAAATTGAAACCGATGCCTATCATTAACATCGCAGAGCCGAGCGTAGAAGAGGGGGAGATAGACGAAGTGGACATGGAAGAGGAATACACCGAGAAATTAATCGAAGACTTGAACAGTACGGAGAACATTCCGTACTAAAACGTCGCTGCTCTTTTACGCCCTGTATATCGTGTATAATAATATCAGAGCACCAACGAAAGTTCGTAGCTTTCTAAATCTAAACCATCGCCTCTTTCGTATTTTCTTGATCCGTTTAACTTGTAGAAAGTTACTGGTACGAGAAGTCTTTGATGAAGCCTTTCCAGTGGCCCCCGATAGGATCAAAGAATCGATCAAATGTCGTTGCCCTTAAGTCTATTTCATTTCACTCAAGGTTTAGCTCTCCTGCTCAGCTAGTTTTCCTAGGTCGGCAGGCGATGGATTAACATATAAAAAAAACAACAACATTCCACGTAGCTTTCTTTATTTACGTTCTTTCTCGTCCCGCAACGATATCAGCGCTTCCAATCGAAGGAAAATGTTGAAAGTGCGATTCCTACCAGGGCGAGCTGCGTTACCGCACCAATTCCATAATTCGAAAGTTTTAGCAGGAGGAAGGAAACCGCGACCCACACGTGCGTGTTCATCCATCCGTTGATCCAGTATTCTGTCATGTCCGGCGGCACTCCCACACTGGCCGCCTACGTATCGCAAATAGAACTACTACAAGCTCGGCCGTACGTCTAGACCAGTTTATTAGTCGCGTTGTGTTTTAGTGAAATTAAATGTGCTCGCGCACGCTGCCGTTCGTGCCACCCTGTAAAGGGTGTGTCAACAACCGCGTGTCACCACAATATCCCGGATGACAATACCGTGCCGTGCGCGTACGAAGCAGGTGGCAAAGCTGTTCTTTGGCAGACCGAAACGGGAAAATCGGATAAAGGGAGTAGAGGCAGAAATTAATGTTCGTTCAACGTAAAATATTATAGTAGCAAAAAGAAACGTCTGCTATCCGTGTTAGAAAGAAGAGGGAGGAGAGCGAAGGCCATTCGAGATGGTGCTTAAAAGAGACACGGAAACCCGATGAGTAGGGAATTGCAAAGACAATGGGGAGAGACTAATTAGCGCGTGTAGTTGCGTGACATGTAGGACAGGGGCATCTTAGAACTTCAGAAGCAGATACGCGAACCGCGCGGGAACCCGTGCTCCAGGGAAACATAGATTTTGCCTGGGCCAATTCTAATTCGTGTCACACCTTCGACTAATCATTGCCCAAAGGATGGGTAATGGGCTCTTTTAATAGAGTTGCAACAGTTTATCCAATAGTTTGCTTGTTTCAAAGAGGCGACACGGTACTCCGATCCGGCCTTAATTCCCGTTACGGAATCAGACGCGCGTGACCTGTATACCGAAGAATTAATTCATCGAATTACAGTCGGAGGGAAGCAGATCAGAACGTGCATTACGAAAGGTTAAATTGTGTCAAGTCCGAGTACGAATAGGTCTTCGAACTACACGATTAACTATTAATGTCAGCCACATGGAGGTTACCGTCTAAATCGTATGAAAATCGTATAAGGTCTACTTTTTCGTAAAGTCGCCGATCCCTTAAGCTTATTGAAATTCCATCGATCCGTACTGATCTGGCCTATCGACCGCCCCCACCGTATCAATCCCTCCCATCTATGATTCTCGCTTTCTTCAGCCTCTCTTTCGGCTGGCTGATTATTAATGTATCTGGAAAATGTTGAACTTTGCGGACAAAATTATTAGTTAGAGCGAGGGGAAAGCTTAAAGATTTTTTTTATATTATTTTGAAAAGCCAGTAACGAGCGGTGTGGCGTTTTATTGTCCATAAAATGTAGCGTATGGGAGCGCGCTCTACGGGACGTTGGTGGGGGGTTCGCGGTAAGCAGCCTGCTATGAGTGAAGTCAGTTGTGCTGCGGCGCGCAACCTGTTAGTGTGGTTACCTCGTGCCTCGCTCTCCAGTGATCCTTCCACGATTTCTCCATTCAACTACGTCACACGATGATTCCGTCGCGAGCGTTCTTCGCGTCGGGATAGCTAGAGAGTCGAGAACCGTGCTTCGAGATCGTCCGATGGAAAACAGTTGCCCATCTTACAGAGCATCTTCGGGTTGACGAACCTTTCGAACGGTCGTACGCTTTTACTGCGTATAAACGGCACGCGATACGCGTTCGATTCTCAACGGCGAATAATAATCGTGATCGGTGCTGCGAGGATTCAGGCGAGCAAGGTACAAACAGCGAGCGAGGAACGATCGATCGAGAAGCAGAGTCGCGATCGAAACGAGACGCGCACCGTTCGATAGCCCCTTGGATAGTTGTGTCCTATGAAGTTGGTCGCGATCCGCGGTATAACGAGCCAGGAAATACCGATGAATCGCGAGACACGAGACAAAGTGTACGATTCGTGATCGTTCCGTGTGAGTACAGTGGTGTAGTGGCAAGAGGAATCGAAGATAGAGGAAGGAGGCAACGATCCGGATTCAGCGTACACGGTGTGGATTATTTCGTGCTGACAGAGGGAACCGGAAGCCGCTATATTGGAGAGGAAGCGGGAAAGCGGCGTGCCGCTATTCTGTGTACCGCGGCAGAGGCGATCATCCCAGCCAGAAAATGTGAGTACTCTTTCCTGTTCCATCAGTTTATTACAGTCGACGCAGAGCGTACATTCGTTTAAGTAGAATCGATTGAAATCTGCCTCTATCGAACGATCCGAGGCTCGATCGTGCGAGAAACGAATCATGCGTAATAACTTAATGACATTGTTCCACGCGTTACCATAGGCAACGTCGTCCCTTACACCTTGCACTTGCGCAATTATCCGAGGGAAACAGTTTCAAACGAAATTGTACAAAATTTCTTGTACATACCGCGAAGGCTGATTCATAATCCGTAAGAAAGGTGGCTTACCGTCCACAAATACCGATAGGTGAAGGTCACCGGTGACCATTGGACGAGACGCTAATACTGTAACACGAGAGAATTCATGCCGCTGCAACATTCTCGATACCGACTTCCCAGTTCCCAGTAATTCCCTTACAAACATCTTTATGAATTGTACGCTGTTCTGCGCTTGCTGCTTACAATCAAATGGATACTTGTAGCAAAACACTCAAGCCCGAATTTACAAAATATTAATTTCCTACCGTCAATGAGATGTCCAGGGATCCTCGGCGCAGTCCACTTCTATTCTCGAAGCGGATGTTGCTTTACCAAGTTTTCAGTGTTTCGTAATTGGATAAAACGAGATGCATTTAAGATCTCATAGTGCCCCGGCACGCGTAGTTTTCACGATTCGAGTCGAGCGAAACGAACAGACACAAGAGTGACCTTTTCGCGGGCATCGGTCACAATCGAACGACCTTTTCATCCTTTACGAGGCTTTGTAATCGCGCGTCGGCACATCGCAGTTAAACTTAAAGCAGTCAATTTGCGTGTAACGAATCTCCCTTCCCGCTTTACGGTTTTCGAATTCCCATTATCGTACCGTTTTCGAGCGTCGTTGCTGAAAGAGCGCGAATCTTTCGTGCCCATCGTCGAGGTTTCCTCCTAGAGCGATAACTGGATATTCGCAATTACGTTCGGACGTAATTTTCGATAAGCGGCCGCGTGGGACGCGTGTTGCTACGACCCACGTGATTCTTCCCTAACGAACGAACTCCTTCGACCTATGGCGGCTGTAATTTCGTGCGAACTTTATCCGGGAATTAATTCGCGCGTTGTTCTCTCGCGCAGTTCCAAGCTAGCGAAGGTAGATTCCGTCGCTACGTTTTACTTGAATGGGGAAGGCAAGGCGTGGGTGCCGGGCCACGTGCAAAAACGTAGTGGAATTCGAAAGTCGAAATTGAATCACCTACCCAAAGTGGGAAGTTTAACAGTACGACGCTGTCGAGCGTTGGAAAGGAAAAAGGGCCAGCGCTGTTGGAAACAGGCGACGAGGAATTCGTGGATACACGAGAGTGGCCGTTGCAGGGAGAGAAGCCTTTGTGCCTTCTCACGTACAATGTTATTGTATTCCCAGCACGTATAGGCAATGGGAGTTCGTTATTACGCCTACTTCCGGTGGTTGGATCGTCGCACGGACTCACTCGCTCCGAGCTCTAACGTGTTGCCTCGAATATACCAAGTACTTACATTGTATATACAACATTTCTCGCGATCGAGTCTTTCGGACATCTTCCAAGTCGAACGCGACAAATTTAAGGCCAGACTTTTAATTTTCATTCCTAACTTGGGGTGAGTTTGATCTCGTTGGAAAGACGCGACCCGCTCCAAGAAAATACTGTACGGGAAGGCCGGCCCAGGCTGGAATTTTCGAACAGCTGCAGGCGCATACCTAAGCGATACCCGGCCCAGCCCCAGGTCTACAGAAACGCCGCTCGTAAACCCGACCAGGATTTGCTCGCTTCTCTCGACTCGATTTCTCTCGGATCGCTTCGCTCGACAAACGCCCAAACACGCCAGAAATAATGTTTGCCGCGCGTCACCGCCTCACCAAAATATTCCCCTCTACCCATCTCGATACACGAATCGTAGCTACTCGTACTCGCGATTACTAGAGCGCGCAATGCTTATTAGCTGGCGGAATGGTAGCCACTCTGGTAAGCGACGCTGTCGCTCGAACGGTCTAATTTGCAGGCGGAAAAGGGATCGACCATATGGCTGAATTGGTAGGGAGTGTAGGGACTCGAGCCCGAAACCTTTCCTTTGCCAAACAACTGCTCCGCGACCGATCCAGATGCCATGCCTGTCCACAGATTCGTTTTCTTTCTATTCTACGATACGGCATAATGATTGCCACTCGTGAATCGACGGTATGGACACACGAATGTCTGGGAATTTCAGCTGGACGCGGCGCCCAGGTGCATGGGTGCGCGTAGAGGTAAAACGCGACGCCGAGCACCGCCGCCGATACTAAGGCACCTCTTTTCCTCATTCAGCCTTGGCGGGACGTATGTACGTGTACCTACGCGAGCATTTTCTGGGGAAAGAAGAACGGTCCAGATCCCTTGGTTGTCGCGAGATGAGTTTGTCCGTGGGTCTCCACCCGTCCTCGAACCCCGAAGCCTCTCGATCCTCTTTCCTCCCTTCGGTGGTCGCCCGCGCGACACCAGGCCCGTTTAACGCGATACCACGCATATTGAAAAAGATCCACTCGACACTGACTCGAGTACATCGTAGACAGACGCGCGGGAAAGCTAGCGGGAGGAGACGAGAAGCATCGAAGTCGCCTCTCGAAACCCTATCGAGAGACTCGAAGGGCAGGGAAGAAGAATGAACGGGCAGCTAATGCCACGAGCAGACTCTGAGATTTTCGTTAAAATTCACTGGTGGACGGCTCTATTGGAGGTTAGTTGGAAAGTGCCCTCGATCGTCGACCGATCGGTTCTGCATCGAGTGCACTTGGTCGCGCGAATCTCCGTTCTCGCGATTACACGACGCTCCAATTATCGTAGCCGTAATAACGAGCTTAACGTGCCGCGCCACCTCCGGAGTCGATGCTGGTAGAATGGAATAGGCAAAGTTTAGCATCGATCCAAGAGGAAAATCTGTCGATTCGGTAAGCGAAAAAGTTACCGTTATCTGCCGCCGCGTCGTATCTACTTATCTGCGATTAACGAAGGAAAAGCCAGAGATAACAGCAACGACCAGCAAGAGGGATTATCCCCCTCGCGTGAGGCGTTTCAGCGATTCTCTCCGGGAAGCAGAATACCGATCGACTAGACCGTTTCCTGCGTCGATAACCCTTCCCGGTAGCATCGAATTATTAGGACTGATCGTATACTGTCGGGTTAGCAGGATACAGGTTCTTTAAATGCAGCCAAAGGGTTGCAATTAATTAGGGCCCGGATGCGTTGATTGACCTCTGGGTAAGTTCGTCAGGGTACGAGCGTGGGGAGCCTGGGCCCTTTCGTTGCAACTTTTCTCTTCGTTCCGTTGCCCTGGCTTCGAACGCGAAATATGTATATAAGTGAGCAGCATCGAAAACGAGCCACGCGACATAATTTCTAACAGCGCAAAAATAAATCGCACGCCTTTATCGGTACCGTTCCATGCCTATAAATAGGGCGTTCCTTGTCCGAACCCTTCAGGTTTTCACCCGTTTTCACCCAGCATAAAAACATCACCTAGATAGATAAATATTAAAATAGAAGGCGACAACGAGCGACGAGGGAACTCCATTCGCGATATCGCGATACTGCTTGTTCGCCGGACGACGATAGATAAGTTGGTAAATGGAGGGTGACAGATTTTGGAAATGATCCTTTTCGTAGACGAGGTGGGTATTGTATGAGCGCTGATAGGCTGCGGCAGCAGGAACCATCCCGCATTCTTCACTCTGCTCTCTGCTCTGTGCCGTTGGCATTGTTTATGCGTTTTTGGCCGGAACATAAAGCGCGGAATACGAGCGCGTTCTCCCGTATCCCGCCCAGTAAGTCGAACCAGCAAGAATGCGGCGATGTGTCGCAGATGGCAGGGTGGAAAACGCTGTGGGGTGCGTATTTTAATTTGAGGGTGAATCTCGAGAAGGAGATTCCACGGCCAAGGGGGACGGGATAACCTGAATTCCAAGCAAACGGTTTGTTTTTTTTTAATCGCGGAGAAGGCTTGTCTCGCGTAAAGTGTCGAGCAATGGAAACACCGAGCAGCCACGTGAACTGCAGGCCGCGTTGACGCGCGCGCGCGCTATGCAACAACGAGGTTACGCATGCACACGATCGCGTTATCCTATCAAGTTTGCCCTAGCCACTTCGGGTGCTTCTCGTTCCGAAGAATCAGCGAATATACTGTTACACCGCGCCATAGCACCTCGGATAACTGTAAAAACCTCCACCTCGTTACCCGACGTTTAACCGCGAGAAAAGTTGTCATCGGTGCGGACGTCCCATCAGCGCGGCGCAACACGTCGCACGGTTAAACAGATTCCTCGGTGGAAACGTGCATTCCATAATTTCATTCTACATTTTAATTCTCACGCGCGTAGGAGCACGATGAACGCGCGAGTAAAAATCATTTGGCGATTACGGTGCCGAAAAGGCAGTGCGCGCTGCGTTACACGGAATTTTCACAGCTTGCCTGCGTCTCGACCGACTATTTCTTCGTCTTTCGTAAATGCTCGTTTCGCGATCGTTTCTAAGGACGCGCGGTTAAGTTGCATTTCTCGCGTGGCAGCTCGTTACGAAAGTAACAGTGGAAACTCGTTCGACTTGCGCTTTTACGGAGGCACGAATATAAAGGAATGAAACGACGCTGGCTATCGTTTGGATGGTCGAACTCGGGGGATATGTATTCGACTCGCGAAATTGAGTTAGTAGCGGCGATACGCGAGCGAACAGCCAGGCGTCCGCGTCGGTTCCTTGTCCACCGGTTTTCACTGGTGTCGATTGGTGTTTATTGGTTGGCAAGCGCTCGCCTGTCGATAGATTCGAAGATCGATTCGCCTTTGTACAGACTGTAGAAGCGTAGGCTATAGAAACGATAGGCGTTGCGCACGGATCGGTGGCGAAGCCTCCGTTGCGGGGCACCTCGCATCGCATCGCGTCGGTGACCTCGTCTCTCGATTCGAGCGAACCGGAACATCCTGAGAAGAGCGAGCGGGTTGAGAGCGGGACAGCCGTATTAGGTCAGTAGCAATCGGGTATTCGCCCTCCGTGGAAAGGAGAATAATAATAAGAGGAATCCAGCCCTCTCTTTCTTCGTCATTCTCGTTTCTCTCAGTTGGGTTAGGCTTGCCCGGAGTAACGGCATCTCGGGCCCTCTTCTTCCTCCTCCACCTTCTTCACCTCCTCCTCGCTCACTCCTTTCCCCGTACTCATCGTCGTCGACTTGGTCCGCGCGACTTCGCCTTCGAATACTCTCTGAGCGTTTGCCTTCACCGACAACATACTCCTCCTCCTCTTCTTCTGCATGCATTCCCACGTACGCGCGTACGACCACGACTTTTGCGCGTGTGCTCGTGCACACCATCCAGCAACCACACAGGCGCTATACGTTAAGAAGCTACACGATACGGGGAACGTGGCTGCGGATGCACTCGAGATTCTGCCGTGTCTCAAGATCGAGCACACCCGCGCGGAATACTAGCCGCAAAAGGCCTCCGCGTATTTCCTCTGTACATATTTCCGGTTGAAAGTCTTCTCGTCGAGGAACGCCGAACATTGGATCTTGGTCGTTGAATACCGAGGTCCCCGAACCTGGCTTACAAATTACAGATCCCCAATCGTTCGATCGATGACGAAACGAGCGACGATGAGTAATCGGCACGAACCAGTGACATCAGGCACGCCTTCAACGAGATCGCGTTTCTTCCTTCAAATAACCACTCTCGTTTGGAGAGGTTCGCTAACTTGGACACGCGTATGCAGGCCGTAGGACTGTGTCGTCAACGACGAAGTCGTAGGAATGACGAGAATCGGCCTGTTTCTCATCCCTGTCTCTGTTGTACCTTTCAGGTCACGGCGCGTTGTTCCACGGCCTCTTAGTACCGATGCACTTGCATTCTCGTGCACGCTCGCCTCTGCATCTCGCGCGTTACGCCATAGGGGCATTTTCTTTTCGAACTTTGTACCCGCGTCTGGATCGCCTCGGATCCATGCCGCGACATCCTATTATACGCTCGGTATTTCGGGTCGATTCCACGAATATCCTATCCGCTGCCCCTTCGACACGATCGAACTAAGGTCCAACGGCTTTTCTATATGCGCCGCGCCGCGGCGGACACGACGCGCATTCAAAGTACCACCCGCGTCGGGTGGAATTAGAAATTGTCTATCAGCGGTGAATTGCATACGCTCTTTCTTCTCTCTGGACGGTAGAACGAGCCGAAAGGGATCGGTTGAATAGTGGCGCATCTGCTTTGTTATATTTCGGCTACTCCTTTCGGCAGGCCTTCGGTACACCTGCGGGCACTCGAGAGAGAGAGAGCACGCGAGAGAACCTTTCGAAATGGAGCTGCGTTATGTGGCGGCCGGCTGTGCATGTTTTTCACGATATTTCACCCGCCACGTTGGCTAGCCTCGTGTCCATTGTCCGCGCGTATAAGCTCTTGCGCGCATTATCGGCGGCCAGTTGGCTACGAAACGATCGCCAGCCTTTCCCCATATTCCCTCCTAAGCTGCCGCGATCTTCTCAACAACGCTAATCAGATTTCGTCGGAGAAGCTCGTGGGAGTACGTGGTGAAGTGCACACACGGCTGAGTATTGCGTGGAAGCTTTGAATGGAACGCTACGGCGTAGACGCACTTAGTTACGACAAATCCTCGACAATTGCGCGCCTCCGCCAAATCGTACAGCTGTCGCCTCGGCGAAAACTTAAGTACGCTCGGGTAAATGGAGCGTTTCCGCGGGGTCGCGAGGAGACGGAAGATGGTGACGTTCCGAGGGACGAGCAAGGATAAAGGAGAGAGAGCACGAAAAGTCCTTACTACCCAGCCACGAAACGATCCTTCCCACTTCCAGCGATCCGACGGAAACGATCGATCCACAGAAATATGAATGAACGTAGGTATCTCTCTGCGTATCGTATCGATTCCAAACGAGGCTGTTATCCAAGTCGTTTATCTCGCGATTAATACCGAGCAACCGTGACTCGATGGTTCTTCGTCCTCGTGATTCCTGATCGTTATCTCTCGCGGAATTAATCGTAGGACTGCGAACGTATCGCCGTTTCATTGAAAATCGAGTTGCTTCAGCGCCGACAGCGGGGTAGGATTCTTTTGTTACCGGAAGAAATTGGTCGATCGTAACGTAACGTAACGCATGTAGATTCTCGCGATATACATTCGGATGGGGACCGCGTAGAAACTAGGAAATTGAGCTAGTTAGAGCGATGGAGGGGGGGGGGGGCAGATTCCGAAACAGCGTAGTACAATACAAATTGCACGAAACGGCCGCGTTATGCGATGTTTATTGCATCGGGTACCGGACACGAATCGTTACGTCGAACCTTTCGTCGTTCCAGCGGTGCTCGGAGAGATCGCTGCGAGTCGATAACGAAGCGGCTGGCCCGCCACCGGAACGCCTATGAATAAGTCGTTTTCCTTGCGTAACGCATCCTCGGACACACCGCGATCGGCGATACTTTCAGGTTCGTTCGAGCACTGCGAGGAAACCGCACCGAATTCCGTGCCGTTCGTGATCCGCGACCCGCTCTTCCTGTCTCCTGCTTTTTCGCAGGACCCGGGAAGCCTTGACCTCTCGGATCTGTGGCACGCCAGACCGATTACGCCGCCAGGACCCGTGGGAAGAATACGGCTCGATTTCTGCCGAAACCGATACTCTTCTTGTCGTTGCGATTTCCTTCTACCTTAATTACAGACAACTTTAACCGGCGCCAATGGAACGTTTGGACGTGATTAGGATCTCCCTTTCTCCTGGAAGAGTCGTGACGTTAGATTCCGTCCGTGGAAGTCCGGTGTCGTTAATAGCGCCCAAGTTCGAGGAAGGGAATATTTTTGCTCGAGAGAAAAAGCGAGTGGAGTGGATACGTTGTCGATTAAGGGAGGGTTACGTAGAATAGGCAGACGGAGGAGAGCGAGAGGTGGAGGACTTCCGGTGCTCAGGGCCGTAGCTCGCCCTCGGCGCTCGCCTTCTTCTCCACTCCCTTTCTCTGGCCAGCACAAAGGATCCTCCGATCGTCGAGACTCTCGAGGAACAAGGAGAGCACACTGCACAGCCTTCTCGTGGCAAGTCTGTCGCTAAACGGGACCAGGAGAATCCTCCCACCGAACCACGCGCAGAAATAGCAATCCTTTTCGGCGTCGCGTCAGCTTTCCTTCCTTTTCACTTGCAATTTTCTGCGGCCTACGCTCTCTATGAGACTGTAGGATCCGACTGCTAAGCGCGGCTGCCTTTTAACCCCGGCTTGATTTCTCTCTCGTACGTTTCGAGACATTTCAACGCGCAGCACGTCACGCGGACTCATAAATTATAGGCAATGAGAAATGCGTCTGCTGCCTACCACTGCTCGGTTCGCCATTGCTGGTAATTAGAGACCGAGGAGCATTAAAGTGGAAGAAGTGAGTCGGTGTGTTGCAACCTCCGATTACCGCTGCTCGGCTTACGCCAGTGTAGAAGAGATCGAATAGGTTGCTTTCGGGCCTCTGGTACCGATCCTTTCCCATTTACGCGGCCCTCTGCGCCGGTGTGCGCCGTCGAGTCGGTGTACTACGTGTACACGATCGAGAAATCGGTTCGCCGTAGAATGTCAATCGGTTTCGCCTTTGTAGCGGCACGACCTGTGGCTCGTAGTAGCTCGGCGGAGTTGAGCCTCCACGCTAACCACCGGTCGCGACCGTTTAAGTCTCCGGCTAGCGTTAACCTTAACCCCCTTTATCTCCCTTCGTCTCTATGACACGGTCGAAGAAGTGACAATCGCCATGGTATTGTATTCAAATGCCCTTCTGGCGATGTTACGTCGCAGCAGGGAAAGAGGAAAGAGAAAGGCAGGCGGGAGGGCGAGAAGAGACATACAGGGAGCATAATAAGAGCTACTACCAAACGTGTCGTTCTGACGCCAAAGCAAACTTAGGTCTTAAAGCGCAGAGCTTGAGCGGCGAGGGCTGCTCTGCATTTCCCAGCGGGAGCCCGTTAACCTCTCTCTCTCTCTCTCTCTCTATCTCTCTCTCTCTCTCTCTCTCTCTCTCTCTCTCTCTCTCTCTCTCTCTCTCTCTCCTCCGTGATCCGATGGAAAGAGAAAGAGGGAAGGGAGCAAGTTTCCATTTATTTTCTCGTGGATTTAATCGCATCCGCTGACCGGCGTTTCCTGTCGCCATGGGCCACGGGCCACGGGCGCTAGCTAGAAGAACGTCAACAGCGAGATTGTCTGCCACGGCTGGACAACCGTGCGTAATACTGTCCTTCTCCGCGCGTTCATTCATTAGCGTTATCGTACTCTCATCGTATCGGGCCGGCGCTCGTCAGCTTTCAAACTGGTTCTCGCAAAACGATAGCTGCAGCCCTTATCTCCCCGTGCTCGTGCTCTTGCTCTTCTCCCCGAAACATGTTTTCTCGAACGCCTGGCTGATTTCACGACTCCGCTGTATCTCTCCCATTGACCACATTACACGCGCGAACGCGCTCGCGCGTTTACGCGCGGCAGTCGTAGCTTTCCGAGAAGCACGCCAGCTTTTTTTTTTATCTTTTCCCGCACAAGCGTGGTCCTTGCTCGGCCGTAGCGAGACACTGCACGCGAAGCAGCGTAGCTTTTTTAGAAACACTACTAGCCACGAGGTAAAAACACTCGCTCCGACGAAACGGGGGGAACGACCGAGGGACTGTGTTCGCGACCGAGTAACACACACCGTGTAGTGTGTACCCGGTGCGCCTCGTTGCGTGGACGGCTGCCAACTTCTCCTCACGATTCTCCATTCCATCGCGAAGGGTCAACGATCGAACGCATCGTGTTTCGTTGCAACGGTGGAATCGGTCGAAATCGACCGGTCCCAGGGAATAATTGCATCTAGATCCGCCCGAATGGGAAGCATCGCCGTTACGCATTTCCTATGCGCACGAATAAGAAATAGTATCTGTTTAAAAATCGAACAGCCGAGGGTGCGTTGCTTGACCCGGAGAAACGCAGAAGAGGGGATATAATTGAAAAGTAGGATCGGAAAGGTTTTTCTCGGGTGCATAACTAAACATCGGCCGAGTCCCACGGTGTCGACACACACGCGATAATGTACTCAGTTGTGTCTGGCTTTGTTTTGTAACTCTAAACCGATGACGATGGCCGACGGGGCGACGAAAGGCATCGAGGCGACCAAACGAGGCGCTCGGTTGCCTGCGAAACGCGCTTGCTAGGGCCTCGATAGGACGTTGAAAAAGCCAGCGAGGGAGACTTCGAAGAGCTATAGGCAGGCGAGCACGATGAGCAGAAATAAGGATTCGAGGAATGCTCGGTTGCGTCAGAGTGAAGGCATGTGGCGTTGTGGGCTTGCATATACCTACGTACACTTTTAAGGGCGGTCAGTGGGTCGCGAGAGTGGTTAGGTGGTGCTCGACGCCGGATTCGAGAGGAGAGACGGCGAAGAGAAGCGTGAAAGGTATAAGATAACTCTCTCCAATAATAGCCGCCCCTGCACTGGGCTCTACGGTTCTACCGTCCTACTGTTCTACGATTTGCAATTCCGTAAGCTGTCGTTGTAGCTTTTTTATCGCCCATCGATGCCAAAGGGAGAGAGGCCGCGAATGCTTTACGAGACCCGACGTCTTTGCGAGAATATTATCTGCCGGGGGTTTTGGTAATCACCGAAAGCAAGGACTCGCCGCTGAGTCCGTGTACTCGAGCGTATTTATAGTTGGACCGTTAAAAACCGTATATCCGAGTCGCGGCGGTGGCCGTTCGGAACAGGGCCGCAATACGGGACCGGTCTCTTAATCTTCTCTCGAAATAAACGCCCTCCGCGTTGGAGCATGCTGCATCGCGTTGCCACCGTCGCCGTCGCTTCCATCCAGTCGATTACACGGCGTGGCTTGTACATTATCCAAATATCTGCGCGATTGCTCGATCGAAATCAACGAGCGAACGCCAGGGGGTGCGGATGAACTTATCCCTCGTGTACCGAAAACAATCGAGTCGAGAACGACGCCACCAACAGAAAGAGAGAGAGAGAGAGAATAAAGCTGTGGCGGGTTTAACATTGAAATGGAGAGAACAGTGGGAACCGCGACATATGCCATGACCCCTTGCAGAGAAGTGGCCAAGAGGAAGCACGCGTCGACTATGATCCCTCCGAGCTTCGATCGACCAGATGTTCGCGTATGCTGATGCACCCATCGATGAGTATCGTTCGCTGGGATGCACTCGCGCAGCTCGGCTTTCTCAATTAAAAGCATCGTCTTCGTTGAACGCTATCGCTTTTAACTTCTAACTTCTACCCGCGCCTGTTCGAGAGTGTTGCGTCGAAGCGTTTAACCAAGAGATAAGCCAGATGCAGATAAAAGGTATCGAGGATCCCGAGCACCTCATCTAAACACCGGCCCGATAACGCAATCACGCGGTGGCGTAACCGGGCAAGGTCCCCGGTTATGGCCGCGCTCAGATTTCTCTCGTGCCGCCTGTGGTAAGTACGTACTCGCGTGCAACGAGATGTATCGATCGAACGCGTTTGCCATTCTCGCGGCGATCGAGGATGTTGCGCTACTTGCAAACGCGTGTACCGTTACCGAGACGAGCGGGTCGAAACGAAATCGAGACGTCCGATTACGAGGAATAACGAGATCGAGCGCACGATCCTACCTGCCCATCTTTCACGACCAATCTTTCCCGATAATCGACGTCGATTCGTTTCCGTGAAACCTGTCGATGTTTGCCCCACGATTTATCTCCTCCGATATTTTCACTGGCCAAGACTCTCCTGCCACCCTGCCGGCTATGAATTTCAGCTACGAGATAGCAAGGAGAGCATAAGGCGCGCTCTGTACGTTATCTTCTAGTGGTTTGTTTCTTTCCGCTTCGGCACACGAATAGCGAATAACCACGTAACAGTTGCCGCTCGTAAACGTCGCCGACAAAGCTTTTATCCGAGTAGAATCGCGCCGCGGCCGAAAGAAAACCGCCTGGCTCTCGAGAACTCGTTCCCTAGAGAGACTTGTTCGTATTCGTCGAATCTACTTTGGAATTGCATCGATTTTTCATCTTTCATTTTCCATTTGGTTAACGCGAATCGTAACCAGAGCGTCTCTTATCTCGCGCTTAACATTCACTCGGTAATTAGGTTCAGTGGATTAATTGCTCGAGTTGCGTTGCTCCCTCTCTCGTCAGCGTACGAAGAAGAAGGAAGTCGTTGACCCGATACGTCAGTGTTGCGTAACAAACGCTTTACACACGTGACCCGTAAACCGATCGCGTCTACGCTCGCCGGCGGATGAACGGACAGGGAGCTTCTTTCAATCCCTCTTAATCGATAGAACACAACTGCCTTGGAATCTAATCGCTGACTTTACCCCTTCGCGTCGCACCTTATCTTGACGGACAAATCACCGCGATCGCGCTTCGATTCTGCCGAGTATCTCGAGAATCATTGAAAGTAACGACACTGACAGATACGCGTAGGAAGTCGTTGCTCCAAGTCTCCGGGCAGCTTCTTTATTTGGCATCGCCTCGTTCCCCGACACCCGGGAGATCTTCGGGATCCTAATCCACCGCGAAGCTTTGCCTCCTGCGTCGTTTGTGCCGCAACGGGAACGAGAACGGGAATGGGAACGGGAACGGAAACGATAAGCACAGAAATCCTAACGCGTCTTGTAGCTATTATCAGCACAGTCGGCGAACGCCTGCTATTTTTAATCGATTATAAAACTTTCACGCCCACGATGCTTCTCGTTTGGAATTTTTTTTTAAAACAAAACCATTAAATATATTTACTTCCAGCTTCGTGGCTTCATTTGTCAATATTTAGAGAATACGAAGAAAAACAATGTATGCAAAAATAATAGTTATATTCGGAGTTATAGTGCTTCAAATAGAGCGACTTACAAAAATCATATGCGCATTGTTAGCGTAAAATCAGCCGTTGCAGTTGTCTGAAGTGGAAAATTTAAAAATTTGTGTAATCTGTATGAGTGTGGCTATACTAAAAAAAATGGCAGCGTCTAAAACAGACATCGATTTCTACAAAAAATTCTCTGTTTTTTTAAGTCGTAATTTTGCAAAAAACCGACTTAGTTTTCGTACTGGCGAGAATGGGACGTCTACTGAAGATATATGCCAAGTTTGTAGTAAATCGGTTGATTTGTTTTTAAGAGATGCTAATCAATTCGAAAAACATATTTTTGAGAAAGACGCGTTTACAGTTTTGGGAAGGGTTTTTTTAAGTTAATTTTTTTTAAGATGTCCAAATATGTACAAATATGGGCATAAAGTTTTTAATGAATATAATTTGAGGGTTTCTCTTAAAAAAAATCCCAAGTATCGCATTCTTTTTGGGCCATCAAGGTAGGGAGACTCCTTAAATTAGAAAGATTCCGTAGAAGTCACGTTTGCCACCAAACATCTTCCAATTCCCTCGATCGAACGAGTCCATCGGTCTTTGCAAGTTTTATATTTGAGCTTGAATGCGAGCCTTGTACACCGACGCGACGCGATGATTCGATAGGTTGCATGGGGACAGTCGCGCGATTCACCGAGAATCCACGACCAAAGCTGAAAGCACTCGTCCCATTGGCAAATATTTAATAGCGTGCCCGATAAGCCGCGGTCCTCGACCGATGGACGTTATTTGCCGTCCGTGCGGAACGTCTAAGCCCTTCCGACGTACGTCGGGCACGATTCCGCCGGGAAAATTCAAGTGCGTTTTCACGGATGGAGCGCAGACAATCGGTGACCTCGTTGCCGATTCTTTAACGACGAAGAGGCGAAGAACGCGACGTACAATCGTGGATAAACTACCGGTACGATATACAAATGGTTGCGTGCATACATTCCAGCGCCGCGGCACATCCGCCAGCTCCAACTCTTATCTTCCAGAATTTCTCACAGTTTCTTCAAACACACCTGAGAAACGACTGTCCATTTAACGCCGCTTTCCACCGAGCGAGTCTCGAGGAAACGAAAAAAGGATACGACCTACATACATACGTACGATCGCGAAAGAAGAAACAAGAGCACCGAGAACTTATCTGCTTCTACCCAGATCAAACCTCCGCAACGACAAATGTCGCAATCAGCTCTCATGCATATGTACCGCAGACTTTCTTAAAGTTCGTCGCCGCGACGCGTCGGTTGTAAGTTGCAACGAAATATAGGGGCAAAATATTTGTTATTATTCATGACTTCTAATACTGGGCAAAAGTTGCCTTTTATAATGGTATTTAAGCTGCTAAAGTTTGAACGCGATCCACAATTTTTTGGGGTGCCGCAAACCTCTCAAAAGTTAAAATTTCAGTAAATATTAACGTTTGAAGGACTTGCAGCACCTCAAAAAATTTGTTGATTACGTTCAAACTTCAGCAGCTTAAATACCATTATAAAAAGCAACTTTTGCCAACAATTAGAAGTCACGAATAATAAAAAAATATTTTGCCCCTATATTTCTTTCCACCCTAGTCGATACGCGCCTTTAAACTTGCGCGAGATAGGAAAGTGGCCAAAATTCGTTGTGGCCGGCGATTCTTGAAGATTCCTAGAGGATCGAAAGAAGTGAAGAGAAGAGAGGAGAGAGAGAGAGAGAGAGAGAGAGAGAGAGAGAGAGAGAAGGGAGAGCCTGTTGCATCCCTGCCGTTCCCTGAACGAAACGTGTCCGTGCACGTTCGTACACGACACGAGAGTCGAGAATCCATTCGCGATTCAGCTACTATTGTTAACCGTAGTTACTCTCTTGTTCACCGGCCAGTCGAGTGACAGAGTTCGTGAGAAACGGTCGTGATTTTGTGGATCGGACGTGCCCATATCGATATCGATGTCGATCAAGATAATGGTTGGTTTTCTGGAAATACTGGCCCGTCTGACGCCGTCCCCAAGAAAAAAGGAGGATGCGAATCGGAGGAAGGCAACGAAGCTCAAGGTTCCTTCGGGGAGGGAAATACGAGAGAAAGTAACGAACCGATCGTCCAACTGTTCCGGGACTGGACGCCAGGTACATAGTGAAACGAATGAATTTGTAATCGAAGAATCGCGGATGAGAATGTGTTAACGAGCCGTTTTACGGTATTTCCCTATTTTTTTTTTACTGTCTTTTCATCGACTCGTTGCGAAACCACTTTTGCGAGTCGCGAGAGCGCGTGGGTGGCGGAGTGGAATGCGATGTTGGTGAGGATACTTTGGAAGAAGGAGGCGGGTTACATAAGAAAAGAAATAGCTACAGAGCTGGAGTATAAAAGCTTAAGGGCCGTTCGGTGGCTCGATGTCTCGGCGTCTCCGTGTCCCGGTGCTCCAGGATGATTCACGGATAGAAAAGAAAGGCTTCCGACGCTGGACGGACTGGCTTGGTCGGTCGCGTTGCCCCGTTCCGCCTAACCCGCCAGCCAGGCCCCGCATTCCTTCTCAATTGTCCCAATTTGAGAGAATACATTCCTGAAAGCTTACCAGCATGCGTCGGCCGGGAACGCGAGTGGAATTTCGACCGCCCCTCTCCGTCCTTTCCACCGTATTATTTCTGTCAAGTCGCATCCATCAAGGAGCCGGGAAATTTATCGTGCCTGGAGACCGATAGCGCTTCCAAAAAGTCGGTGAAATATGGTCGGAGCGGCGCGAGTGCGGGCGTGCGCGCAAACGCACGCACGTGGCCAGTAAAGTATCGCGATATCAAGGCACCGGTAATAAATTGGCTGCTCGCGAAGCTACCGAGGCGACGCTTATCGCCGGTAATAATATTGCCGATAGAATTTATCGCCCCGCGAGTACCTTGTAATATCGTGGCGCCAATATTTCGTTCTCGCGCCGCGTGAGACGCGTCTTTTCCCTCGACTTAACGATCCTCCGGCGAACGCGAATTTACAGCAACATGTGGCTACCACGCGCACGGTAGCCGGGCCGCTGCAACGCTAACAGACAGACCTATCTCGAATAAACCGCGCAAAAACTCGAGGCGCGCTTGGAGTCCTCGCGAAAGCACGTCGGACCTCCTTCGCGAACTCGAATAAGAAGACTTTCGCGCACGCCTCGTACCACCTCGGGACACTCTCAAAGCTGTTGGTTCGAAGCCTAGTAGAAGAGTAAGCAACGCGTTTGAACTTTCCCGTCGCGGGACAAGCAATGGGGCGGCACGATCGTCGAACTCGCGAAAGCTGTCGCGATTAATTGCCCCGCTAGCACGCTCGGACTTAGCAACGCGAGAAAACCACTCCGTAATGCACTTGGTCGATAAAGAGGCGCTCGCCCGTAGCGCATTTGTCGTTGAGCAACGCGTTGCCCGGCTTTTTCGCTCGCGTCTCTCGTACGACTTTAATCGCTCACCGCCAAACTCCACTCGATTCGCGAGTAGTGCGAGTACACGCGAGCGAGGGAGAGATTCCGTTCTCCCCGATAATTCGTCATCGCGCTGGGAAGAACGGGCAACGGCGGATAGCTCGTTTCCATTGACAATGGCCTCGCGAACCACGCGCATCCGTCGATCTGCACCGATGCGTAACAATTAAACGCGTTGCATCCTACCCTTTTCGCCTTTCGCGGCGTTTAAGAAAGCTCGGGCATGTTCAACGATGACACGAATCGAGGTTTTCTCGGAGCCGTGGACGCAAGCAACCGACGCAGCCCGCACGATTATCCGCGTTCCCGATTGCAAACCGCGGCGAAGGAACCGCGAAGCCTTTCCACGCGTTGTCCAGGAAACAATTAACAACTATTCGTTCCCATGCGTCTAAGCGCTAATCTCCGCGTTAGATCCCCGAAGGGGCGAGAGAGCGAACGTGTACGTATCTAGGTACGTGTACTTGCATACCGTATCTATACCTACTCCGGTCCGACGACCTTACGTAGGATAATTCACGCTCGAAGAATCTCGAAAGCGGAAATTACGTATTCATTCGATCTGATCGCTAGGCCGCTGCCCATCCAGAGAGGCAGGTCCGATTCGGTAAAGAATTAACGTTCGAGCGCAAGTAGCGGGCCCGATCGAACGTCGGCGGGGAATTCAAAGCGATCTACGTCACGGTGATCGGGCCGCGTAACTTTCCTTTGCTCAATGAATTCGCGCGATTAAAAAGAATAATTACTCGTCTGGTTGCGTACGTGGCATCGTGGCTGCAATCAACGGGCGGAAACCGGTGGAAAAAAGTAGTATTTTACCCCGGTAATGGTGCTCGATGTTATTACGATCTGTTGTGCCAAGCTCGTTTGCGATCCCAGAAAGGGGCGAAATAATATTCTATCCACCGCGGCTTTATACGGCTACGCGTTTACGCTCGAGGGATCGGTGAAAAATGCGTGACTCCCTGCTTTGCGCCGTGCTGGAAAACTCGTTTAATGATAAACGCGAGAGAAAAGAGGAATTGTTCGTCGGGTTCCCAGAGAGCGCGCCGCGGCGGATATTATCGCGAAGCGCGGCTAAATATTCCTACGACTTAACCTTAGTTAGCGTTCCTCGAGACGCGAAGAAACGTCGGATGGACGACGAGGTCGGCGAAGTCGAAGCGTGAACAACGCCTAGGTATCCTCGTCGGGAAGCGCTCTTTCCTTTACTCCTCGGGCGAAAAAGAGCGGTTAATTGGACTCGATGCTGCAGTTGCTGCTCCTATTCCGCGAGCGGCGCGCAAGAAACCGATTCACACTCTGGTAAAGGTTCGAGTTGATCGGCCCGTGGTTCCTTGACATGCTCTCGTATGTTCGTTAACGGCTACGGAATAATTGGTCATCCGCATGGCTCGGACGGAAGGAATGCGAGGAAGAAGAGGACGGGGAAAGAATGGACGCGAGGAGCGCGCAATGGCTCGGCGATATGGCGATATGGCGATACGCCTCGCATAGATCGCGTTCAAGAATGCAAACGCATTTACATAACTAGTTCGGATGATCGGTGCGCGTTTCACGCTACACGTACACGGATCTACGGATCTGGGTAGATAGCTACTCGTGAAATTGTTGGATAAGGATGCAGGGCGCTGGACGCAGGACGCAGACAAATAGGCGTGAAACTTGCTGCCCCTCGCGCGACGCTTTCTCGCATTTCCACGGCCGAGCAAACGTGCTCGATTCGCTGGCAAATGGATCGCCGTCGAAAAGGGGACCGGCAGAACCGGAAGCTCGCTGCTGCGACTGCCCGATGCAACTCATATTCCGTTACCGTAATCGCTCGATCGTTTATACGTCGATATCTTTGCGGTATCCTCACTTTATCGGTTTTATTTACCGCGGTCCGACGATACAATCGAAACTTTATCGCGAGGACACGTAATCGAATGGACCAACGAACGTGTGGTATCGCGGCGAGGCTCGCGTCACTGATGCGAGCGAACAGTGGGGCCGAAAATGCTACATCTGTAAAAGCAGGGTAGGATGCGCAAGAGCTCGAGCCGTGACGTCGGCGTCAGCGTCGACGGTACCACCGTAACAGGCCATCCGTGAAACTTATCGAAGCAGATATCCGACCGACAATGGATTCGCGAATGCTGCGCGATTTCATACACGCGCGTGGCTTTCGCGTAGCGCACGTACAGGGTGTACATTTCGAAACGTGATTTCTTAAGGGGGAATCCTATTCTTCGGGCTAAAAACATAGTGAAATTTTAGATTTTTTTTTTAAGAAACTAGCCATTCGAATAATGTGACATTTGGACCATGTTTTTATGCATCTTTGAGGAAGAATATTGTTTTTTAATTAATTTTTAACAACAAATGCTGTGTGCTATGTTTTTAGTCCAAAGAATAGGGTTCCCCCCTCAACGGCCGACTAATCCTTCCCAACGCGGACCAAGTAGGAATAAATTAATTTCGTCCGACCAGCAACGGGTGACGAAGTTTTACTTTCATACAGTCGCGTACGCAAACACATGGACAGATGGATTCGTTCGTCGGTACAGCCTCGGGGCACGAAGGTTCTGCGGTTACACGCACCTCGAACGTTCCCACAAGACGCGCACACGGAAAAGTCGTCGCACAGCTTTGGTATACCTACCTATCTACGACTGCAGCTACGACCGAGTCTCGAACGACACGCTCGCTGATCGCCGAGGATGAAAGAACTCGATACACTGGAATACACCAAAGAACTCTGCCGAGAGACTATTGCCCCCTGCCCGATCGTCGCTCTTCCTTCGATAGATGCACGATCCTCCGCGCGATCGGCCGGGAAAATATTATTTTCAACCAAGTTACATCATGTTCGCCGCACGCTTTTCCAAGGTCTACCAGTTTCGACGGGAGTCGCATCCCGTCGTTGTGGTCGACCGAGTATATACGTAATACGTACCGTCCGTTCGTTGGGAAACGCGAAACCGTGGCAAGTGGAGGTACGATGCGGGCGGAAACGGTGCCTGGAAGATACGCAGCACCGTAATTTGGTACCGAGGAGTTTGAGCGCGCGCCGCGCTGTTTGGAAATCGGCAGGTACCCGATCGATCGGCGTGATCCCAGCGATCCGCTGATGGTTACTTCTCTGGACGACTTTATTGCCGCGCCATGCTTTCATCGCGTGACGACCGAGCGGGACCAGTTATCGAAGCACTGAAAGCTTCTTGGTAGTTGGAGGGTGGTCCCTTATCTTTCTCAAGTGGCTGTAACGCGTGTAACTCAGGCTCGCACAGCTCCACCGTCAAGGGGTATCTACGTCCAGCGAACGCGGTCGAGTTACTTTGATGCTCGAGCGATCGTCCCGCGGATCGGAGAGGAGAGTTTGAAAAGAAAAAAGAAACATTCGACACGATTGCGGTGCTCTCGGGAAGCGTATGCGTATCTATATATCGCTGAGCAGCCGTTGGAGCGTGGAACGACAAGTGAAAAAATAATGCTCGATAAATACTACTGGAGGCAAGAACACCAGCCTCGTCTTCGGACACGCCTGGCTTCCGGCGCGGTGGTGGCAGCCGTCGCACGGCTGACCGGATTTCAGACTCGTTTCTATCCTACCTGTCTCAATCCTGTTATCGTTCGCCAGGATGGCAGGTAAATACGCCACCGAGGCGAGCCCGAGCTCCGCGCCACGCCGCGCGTCATCCCCGTCGCGATTCTACGTCCCGATATCGCCGCTAACGACGCTCGTTTCATTATCTTCGCGAATTACAAGCAAATCGTCCGATCGATCGACTTTAATCCTCGCCGATTTCGGTTAAGCCGAACCGCGAGAACGACGACAACAGCTCTAAGCTGTACCTATTAGATCGACGTCGCGATGATCCCGCAAACATCTCGATCGGAGTCTCTAATTATCCCGGATTTCCTGTTAGCGAGTGGCTCGCGAATGGTTACGCAAATCGCCTGTTCGCGCGCAAGGACGCGGACCGTTATTGGAAAAGGTACAAGGAGTAGCTGGTGGACAATGACGGCGGAAGAAGCCACGGCGTACAGCTCGATCGCGTTTACGCATCGCATGCGAGGTACGTTACACGGCGACGCACCACCACTCTGTCACCTGCAATCACCGTTTCTCGCAATTTCACTCGCGTTGTGCAATCCGACGCAACGCGCGCCGCGAATCTACGGGGACGCAGCTGCGAGTAAGCGCGCACTGTAATTCAACGCTGTGGAAAGAAGGAAGAAACACGTTTAGTATCTACGTCTTTATTGCACCAGGGGAGTAGTTTAAATACGAGTTCGACGGAGATAAAGAAGGGGGTAATCTGTGCCGAAGGGGGGAGGCCCGGCGAAAGCGTTGCTAGGGACATTTTTCTGGTCACCATTTCGAGCGAAGTCGACAGCGTTGTTCTGGTTTGCGCGATAAGATTTTCATCGTTTCCGATGCGATCAGTGTTGGCGCGATCGCGAGACTCGAATCGTTTCCTTCTGTCGCGTCGAGGAGGCTCGAGCTTCGCCGCCGCGCCGATCCGTCCTTGGGAAATGACAAGCGATGAGTCAACGCGGGATACTTATTCGCATACAACTCTGGCGTGTTCAGTTTCAGCGATCGCGACATTGCTGAATCGCGCACCCGCGCGACTCGCTTCTCGAACTATTCGCTACCATAGGTATTCGATACTCGCGCCTCGCGACTCGCGGATGCACCGAAGAGGTGGCGTTCTGAGAACTTTCGCACGGTGTAATCTTGTTCGAAAGAAGAAGCCGGGCGAAGGTGCGTGCGCGGTCGAGCTCGTAACGCGAGGGCGTAGCGGGAACGAGCAGCCGAAGGAACGCAATTAGCGGTGATTCTAGTCGCCTTGTTCTCGATACTCGGCAAACGAGTATGCATGGAACGCGCTCTGGTCGTTGGCCAGTCAGGCTCGCCTCTCCCATTCATCGAAACGTCTGCCAGAAACGAAATTGCGAATCACGTTTTGCTCGGACGGCCGATGTCGCATGGGTCGCGAATCGCATACCGAGACCGTCCGCAGCTGATCGGTAGGTACTCGTCTCCGTCGCATCCCTCTCCGACCCCGAGGAGGTAAAATGCGCGGAGGAGCCACGGGAGCGAGTACAAGCGGCAAAGTGACGCGTGGAACGCGCGGAATGCAACGGGGTCCTCGGCGATCCGACCACGGTCGTTCGCGCCAAATACCTACCTCCGCGGCCCGATCCTTCCAATCGTCCGACCGCGACGTCGTTATTCCGCACGCGATACCCGCCGAAAATCCGCCAAATGCCCGAGATTTCTTCTTGTCTGAGCCCGTTCGAGTACCCAAGTAGGTATGCAATCGCGAGTCGAGAGGTATCGTCGCGTCAGGCCGCAATTTTATTAATCCCGGCTTCGATTGCTCGGCGCGCTGTGTAGTATACACACTGTGTGTACGAGTGCGCGGATACCGGTTCCTAGTTAACAATGGAATCGCCCATTCACCGGGCACGTTTAAAGAATCGAGCAACGGTACAGGATTAAAGGCCGATTCACGCTCTGCCGTGGTTCATTGCTTCCGCTTATTGTGACTCTCGACTCTCGAGCAGCGCGCTCTCTCCACCGAGGAAACCATTCGTTACCGAATCCAGATTAAACTCAGTCGCTCGTACTCGCAGCTCGCAGCGGAGAGCTGGCGCGTCCGTGGCAAGAGTGTGTAATCCTGGCGAACGTTCGGTGTGATGTTAGCTTAAATCGCGAACAGGCAGGTGCATGTGCATAGCGTGTGTCCCGTTTTCTTCGTACTGGCGAGAGTGCGCGCCTATCGCGTTACAGCCAACAATAAACGCTTCGTGCTTCGTGAGCTGGATCTTGAATCGAGTTAATTAACTCCTCTCTATCTCTCTCTTTCTCTCACTCGCGCCCGCGCTGGTCTTTTAGAAGGAGCTCTCACGAACGCGAACCAAGCTACGTACGTCGGGCCCCCTTTGCTCGAGCGAGTCTTTCGACGAACTCTGCCGCGTATCGCGGTTGCGTAACTTTTACGAGCCATCTCGCTCGCCTCGGCTAGCACCCTCCTCGCTAAAAGTCCCCCGGATTAAGGGAAAGAGGAGAAACGTCCACAGCCACTTTGCCGAATGAATGAACCGGTGACGCGCGGACAAACCCACGGGACGCGCTCCAGATCAGTGGGCGTGCGTATGCATGTACGCGTAACTGGGTAGGGCTGGTCGATTCTAATTAGCCGGCCTACTTGGCGTTTGTTTAGAGGCACTTAAGTTTATTTCTACGGGTTAAGTAAGCCGCCCCGTTCCGCAGCGCGAAACAAACGTTGCTACGTTATCCGAATTTCCGGCCCACGGCAATTTCTCCTTGCGGAGCTGGTCGGCTGGAGAACGACGCTCCTTTCTCTCCGTGAAGTAACGGTGGATCGTTGTCGACAGAATGAAGAGATGATCGCGAGCCTACCGATACACGGCGGCAGCGGAGGGCCGAGCAGCCGCGTGGGTCGTGGACTGGCCCTTCACAGGTCCAACTCCAGCTTGGAGCTCCCCCACAGCCCGGACCCTGCCTCTCGAGTGCCAGAGACTCCCCTCAGACGGGAGTATGGATCTCACGGTAGGTCAGAGTGGAGGCGAACCGATCGCGTAGATACCTAGCGGACGATAACACGCGGGGCAACTGCTGAGCTGAGATAGTCGGTGTGGATGTTTGGCAGGAAGCATCGACGTAGTGGCCCAGTCCGTCACGGTAGGCGAGAACTTGTTCGCGATGCTGCAAGACTTGAGGCCATCGCCGTCGTCGTCGTCGTCGGACCAGCGGAACTCGATCGGCGTGGATTACCTTAGGCGCGTTCCAGACGGGCAGACGGTCGACGCGGACGAGGTCTGCGGTCCCACCGGTGGCTCCAGTCCCAAGCTGCGACTGAAGTTAAATAGATTGTGGGGCGCGAAGCCGCCTCGAGCCATGGAGGAAAGCTGCAGCAGCCCGGTGGTATCGGCCGACGTCGAGGAGAGGCACAGACGACGGGCCTTCGCTCACTACGACTGCCAGTCCCTTACCGCGAATCTCGGCTACGCGGCCAAACTCAGGGGCATCCTGCTCGCCAGGAGGAGGAACACCGCGACTGGGGCATCAGCCGCGAGCTCCTTTAGGGCGTCCACCCCCGACGAGACGCCCGAGGAAGACGCCGGTGACGGAAAAGGTAACCTGTCTACCTACTTACCTACCTACCTACCTACTCGCGATTCAGTTCTAAATCATTAGCCCTTTCCGCGACCCTAGGCAACGATCTCTTGGAATCGTGCCCATTTTTCCGCAACGAGATCGGCGGCGAAGGAGAACGAGAAGTGGGTCTGACTCGGTGCTCCCAGGGCAACGGAGTCCATAGACCGTTTTTATCGTACGGTATCGCGGTTTTGGAGCCGGCGCCCGGTGAAACGTTATGGAAGCACACGTGCCCGCTACAGAAGCGGCCGCTTCCGATCGAGAGCGTCGACGAAGGCGCTCACTATTACAGGAGATACTTTCTCGGTAAGCCACTAGCTACGTATGTATTTCTAAAATCTAACGTAATTTAATCGACGCGGTAAGCAAAGAAACAACGGGCATCTGTTCAGGTCGAGAGCACCAGAACTGGTTCGGCATGGACGAGCAGCTGGGCCCGGTCGCGATCAGCATTCGGAAAGACCTGAGCCAGTATAGAATAATCGTGCGCACTTCCGAGCTATTGACGCTCCGTGGCTCGGTGCCGGAAGACGCCCTCGGAATAAGGCCGCAGGGCAACCGACTGCCCACCAGAGAGCTTATGGAGCTGGTCGCGCCGGAAGTGCAACTAGCCTGCCTCCGGCTGGGCACTCCCGTCGCCGAAGAGGCGCTCGCCCGATTGGACGAACAAGGGCTGTCCAGCAGGTACAAAGTCGGAGTGCTCTATTGCAGATCCGGCCAAAGGACCGAGGAGGAAATGTACAACAACCAACACGCTGGGCCGGCTTTCCTCGAGTTTCTCGACACCATCGGTAAGCATATTGCAAATCGCTTCTCTCTCTCTCTCTCTCTCTCTCTCTCTCTCTCTCTCTCTCTCTCTCTCTCTCTCTCTCTGAACTTGCGTTCCCGCCTCGAATAGCTCCGCGGCGAGCGAGTTCTGCGTGTATAATAATGTAACAGCGGTAGAGAAATTGGTGAATTCGAGTAAAGAAAGTAAAGAGAGTCCGCGAGTAGTAGCGCGCAAGAGGGAAATTCGCAGAGGAACGGTTCGTTTCTTCCGCGGTGCTCGAGATAATTGTACGTTACGCGACAGGCCAAAGAATAAGACTGCGAGGATTCGAAGGTTACAAGGCTGGCCTGGATACGAGAACCGACTCGACGGGTACGCACGCGGTCGCAGCCACGCACCGAGGAGCGGATGTAACGTTTCACGTGTCGACGATGCTACCCTTTACGCCGAATAACAGGCAACAGCTGCTCAGGAAGAGGCACATCGGAAACGACATAGTCACGATAGTTTTCCAGGTAAGAAGAGACAATAGCGGGCCCCGATAATTTCCACCCGAGCGAGATTGCTTCCTGTCTGTTCGCCGTGCCGGGAGAGCAGGATACGCGCGTTAAAGCGATCTCGTTAATTTCACATCGGGATATTTGTTTGTTTGTTTGCGCGATATAGGAGCCCGGCGCGTTACCCTTCAGCCCGCGGAGAATACGCTCGCAATTTCAACACGTGTTCATCGTGGTCAGAGCCATCAATCCGTGCTCCGATAATACTCAGTACAGCGCGGCCGTGTCCAGAAGCAAGGAAGTGCCTATTTTTGGGCCCCCCGTCCCCCCAGGCGCCACCTTTACCAAGGGAAAAGTCTTCGCCGATTTCATCCTGGCGAAAGTGATCAACGCTGAGAACGCCGCGCACAGGTAACGAGCGATCGTTCGCTGGCTGTTCTTCGCCCGTCGCGTCGGCCAGCAAAGGTTACTAAAGGAACGGTGCGTGTATTTTCGCAGGTCGGAGAAATTCGCCACGATGGCAACGCGAACGAGGCAAGAGTATCTGAAAGATCTAGCGACGAACTACACTTCCACCACGGTGGTCGATACGGGGCAAAAGTTTTGTAAGTCTCCTGCGCCAAATCTTCTCCAGCTAATTATTATTCACGGAGACGATCCGCACTCACCAACTATTCTCTGTTGAAATAGCTATGCTGTCGTTCAGCAGCAAAAAGAAAGCAGCCGTCAGGCCGAAGCTGTCTTGCGACGCCTCGCAACGTGGCGCGATATGCTGGCAAGTGATATTGGAGGATAGCAACCAGAACACCGACTGTTACCTAGGAATAAGCATAGACACTATCGTTCTCATCGAGGAACATTCCAGGCAGATCGTTTTCGTCACCCCGTGCGTAAGCGTGCTCGGCTGGCACGCCCAGACCAACAGGTACTTTGCCCTCCCAAGGACAGAATTGTAAACTTGTCGTCGCGTAGGAGTTGCAACTCCGCCACACCTAGTCCTTTGCGTTTCAGCTTGAGACTGTACTATCATCAAGGTGAATGCATTACAATCCACGTGCGCGGCGATTACGGCGAGAGGGACGAATTAATGGAGATAGTAGCTCGACTGCGAGCGGTAACTCAAGGAGCGCCGGCCACGGAGCTCTCCTTGAAGAGGAACAGTTTGGGACAGCTGGGTTTCCACGTCCAGCCGGACGGGGTTGTGACGCAGGTCGAGAGCATGGGTCTCTCGTGGCAAGCGGGATTGAGACAAGGTTCCCGGCTCGTCGAAATCTGCAAAGTAGCCGTATCCACGTTGAGTCACGACCAGATGGTCGATTTGCTCAAGACGAGCGCTCAAGTTACGGTTACAGTGATACCGCCGAATAACGACGGTAACCCTAGGAGGTAAGCTGACTTAGCTCTTAGACTCGCGACTTCCAAGAGCCCCTGGTCCGTTCCTGGTAACGAGCGATTGTATTTTATTCGGTTTTTCTTGCTCGCAATACAGAGGCTGCACGCTGCAAAATTGCCAGTATTTGTCGAGCAACTATGAGGGGGACTATGAGAACGTAACCAGTCCCGATAACACGCCGACTCAGCAGACAGCCATGTCTCACCAGAGGCGGTACGAGCGCTCCTTCAGTCCGCCGAGATCGAGCAACAGCTCCGGCTACGGAACCGGATCTAGCTCTAGGTCGTTCAACGATCCCCGTTTTCCCATGGAAGGCACGATGACTAGCAGCAGCAGCGGGCACAGCAGCACCGACGATCGCTGGTAAGAAAACTCCGCGCGGCGGAATCGATTACGCTCCTTCCTTCGTGCAATTTTCCAGATCAAGCGAACTTTTCTTGCGCAGGTACGAGCTCCTGGAACCGCAGGACCAAGACACCGTGCATCGGACGGACGGCACACCGCCGCCACCTCTACCAGCGAGACAAACCTACCAACTCATCGCTCCCAAGTCCGCCCAGAAAAAGGACAAAGAGTCCCACTATGCTAGCGGCAAACAATTTTCGGAGAATTCCAAGCACCACGGCCACGATCATTACGCGAAGGACGGCAATTACGCGTCGTCGAAGGCGATACAGGACAGCGCGAGGCACGATAATTATCAGAGGCAGCTGGACAATGCTCACCGGAACCAGGATCACGTGTCCTCGAATTACGTGAAGCTTCAGAAAGAGAAGTACGAGATGAAGCAAGAGAATTTGTACGCGTCGCAGAGGGAGCTTCACAAGAACGATATGCACCACGCTGGCCATCAGAAGCTGACCGCCTCCAATTCCCTGCCGTTGGCGCAGAACGCCGCTTACAGCCTACCAAAGTCCAGTAGCAACAGCAACCTCGGTAGGTACAACGAGTACGAGCAGCCCAAGTGCGAGTACGATGGAAAAGCCGACAGAAACTTGAAGTACGACGCGCAAGACGAGAAGATGTTGGATAGAACGCCGAACAAGTACGAGCAAGAGGTGCGAGCGCACGAGAAGAGGACGATGGGCTACGAGTATCCCGAGGAGGTGTACGAGAGGAGGAACAGTAAGTACGATATGGATATCGCCAAGTACGAGATCGAGTGTCCGCACAATGGGAACGAGAGGAAGCCTGGTGACAGTAGCGAGCAGAATCGTGAATCGATCAGGTACGAACTGCCCCACGACTTCAAAGTTGGCGAGAAGGTAACGTGCCTGAAGACAACCATGACAGAGAGGCCAGTACCTCACAAGATTAACGTCGAGTACCGGCAGACGAAAGATTTCACCGCGAGTCTGCCGCCGGAAGTCAGAATTCCCGACGCGAATTGCTCGGAAACCACCACCCTACCGAGCGAGGACGAATTGTCGAACGGTTCCGGAAGCGTGTCGCCCAGGCTTAGAAGAGCGAACAAACACCGTGGCGGGAATCTAACACCCTCGAGCGGTAGCTCTAGAAATCAGAGCCCTCGGCCGAAACCGGGTGTCCGGAATTCTCACAGGAATTCCGCGAATCTCACGTCGAGCACGCTTCAGGAGGATCTGATGAAGCTGATCAATCCTGATTACATCGCGGACGATGGCCAAATAACCAACAACAATCTAAACGTGAACCAGCTGATCAGCAATCAGAATTCGAACAAGATCAACAATAACATGCTCGAGATCCAAAACAGATGTAGATCCAGGGAGAATTTGTGCGGCAGCAGCGCCAGCACACTCAGCGTTTTATCAACGAACGGGCAAGAAAACGGGAACAACGGGTCGGAAGTGATACTGACGATGGCCAGGCCGGCTACGGTGATCTCCAATGCGAGCACCGCGTCCAGCCCTGCGCCGAGCGAAAACAAACTGTCCAAGGAAGAGAGGTAATATCGTGGCAGGCGCGATCGATACAGTCCGGTATCGTAGTGTAGGAACGTCAACGGACCACTACATTGTAATTTCGTATACGTTCGCATGTTTAGATTGTCGCCGCGCGTTACCAAACCTGCTCACTCGATTTCCAAAGTACCGAACAACCTGACGTCGATCAAAGACGCGAAGAATCACAACGACACGGACGTGGATTGCTGGCAGAACCACCACGTAGATTCAAGATCGAAGCAACATCCTCCGGAATGGCCCGAGGACAGACTCATCGATGGATGCAACCCTATCGCGTAAGTTTCACGCCGCGGTGCATTAGCGTTACGAGCGTGGATCAGCGTTTCGTTGGAATCGTAATTGATCCCGTGGATCGCGGCGATCGCTCGAACTCCTCCCTCGCGCGTCATCGTAATTCCGGACAACTGTTTGCTCGTTTCAGGAATTCCGTCTCGGATCTGCAGTCCCATCTGTCTACCCTCGAACTGAGGGTAGCCAGAGAGACGCGGCGAAGACTTTCTCTGGAAGACGAGGTGCGTCGCTTGCGAGACGAAAATCGTCGTTTGCAAGACGAGAGTCACGCCGCCGCGCAACAGCTCCGCCGCTTCACCGAATGGTTCTTTCAAACGATAGATCATCAGTAGTAGCGGTAACCAATTGGACCGCACCATGTATCGAAAAGTAATCCACGTTCACCGATCGCTACGGCTCGCACCAGAGTACGATCACTTCGTAAGAGCAGTATTAGTATCGCGTATCCCCCCCCCGAACGTCGTCTACATAGAGATTAAGACACGAGCCACGGGTAATTTAATATAATTACGAACGGTGTAGCGAGGGAGTCACGCTCCAGAGAAAATTTTTGTATCATAGGTTCGACCTGCAGGTAGTTGTAATCGTACAGTATAAGTTACCATCGTATCGTGCTCGGTTTGGATGCTGGCGAGCATTTTCAGGTTAACGGGGATCACCTGTAGAGTCGATGAACGCGTGTAAACCGCCGTCCGTTTGGAGGACCGTTGTTCTCTTCGGGATGTACGTTAAATACGGTAACGTCTTACTTCGAAATGACCAAATATTACCTAGTTGTCTAAGAGTTACTTCAATTCATCTGTAATTTATTACGTGTTTTGTATAATCGTTTAGTGTATCGTTGGTCGAACCGGAAGGGATAATTTTCGTACGCGTTAGGGAAGAAAACTGAAGAAAAAAAAAAACATTCCGCCGCGCACGAAACGCGTCGTTATCGTTTGCCTCGATGGACCGACCACACACGAGGCATCTGCATCTGTTTATCCTTCGCAATAAGTGTTCTCTTTATAAAGTACGAAGACGTCGTCCGTCGAAAAAAAGTCTGTAAATCGAGGAATAAAAAAAAAGGTACATACTTCCGAAGAAATATTCATTTTCATCACCGACGAGTTACAAGGGATACTCACACAATTACGATTCCACGAGCAAAGGGGGAAGGAAAACATTCGAATAACAACCACCACGCATAGAATAAAATAGTTTATTGTAATCCACAGAAAAAAACAAGACATTTCCATGGCGTCTGAAGACTCACTGTCCAGTATCTGTCAGATAACAATAGCTGTGATTACACTCTTTCCTGTTCGAGACCAACGAAAACGCGCATTCGTGTATCATGTCAGAAATTCGAGGTGAGCAATATACAGAGTATTCGACCATGTAAACTACGGAGAAATTCTTTTACGATAACTCGCTTTTTTAAATAGCGCGTAACAGGTTCTGTTTTTATATATCTATGTGTATGTGTGTGTGTATTTATATATATATTTTTGTATATATATATATATATATATATATATATATATATATATATAATGTATATCGGAATACCCGTGTAAACGGAAAAACCGGGGACCCCTCGCACGCGATTCTTTTACTCTTTTTCAACACGCAAATCACGCATACACACACCATGAAAAGGTGCAAGGATCTTCGCACTGCAAAACGATCGATCATACGATCGAGCATATATCATCATACATCATATATGTACATCGTGTCGCTATTATATCGGAGACGAACGAAATATCACTTGGACGCTTAAATTTCGCCCGATCATCTGTTTCCGCTCTCTAAAACATCGCTATAAATACTGATTAAATCATCGAGCAGCCCTTGGTCGATCAGATTTCGTTCGTAGTTTTGAAATTTCGAAAGAACAACCAACGAGTAGCCGGACAAACAGATAGACGAGCCACCTGGAAGGGATACTTCGCTCGTCCCCGTCCAAGACGCGACACGTGTTATCACCAAACGCCCCTTAAGTACACGAAGAGGTACGCATACCGAATGTAACAGCGTAACGCGTTTCTATGCTTTGACTTAAGTTTAATCTATTCGCGTAGCGTACTCTTGTTACGCGTCTAATGAAATATGCCCTGTGGAACAGATAGATCTGGGATCGAAAGGATTCCGCGCGAGCTATCGTCGGCGACGAGTAACTCTCAAAGATCCGAATCAGAACCGTGAGTATCGATTGACCAACTATCTATCGTTGTTATCGAGAAACCGAGTGCGGTACAAAACGTTGGCAATTACGCTTCGACAAAATTCCATTACTCTACCCATTTCCTCGATAACGAGAAGAAAACACCGGAAAACACTTGGCGAATTATACGTCCCTTGTTTTCGACACTGCGGACGATTCCGAGCGTTAAGCAAAGCCACGGGAAAGGAAAGCGCGCCTGCGGAGGGTGTCGCGAACTTCGCGTGTCGCAAGGAAATTAGCAGCACAGCGCAGAGAAAAGAGTATGGAGCCGCGTAATTACCTCGTTGTTATGGCACGGAAAAGTAAGGTGCAGGGAAGAAGTATACGGAATAGGTATTCGGGCGGTGAATGTGAATGAAAGCGATGTCGCCCGATTGATCGTTGGAGGAGCGGAGAAGCGCCAAAGGTTTGTGACGCGCCAGAAAACTTACAGAGACGACGGTTGATGCGTTGCATTTCAATAATACATACAAGGGTTTCGTTCGATTACTTTCTCCAAACGGGAATCGAAAAGTAATGGTGTTAGACCGGAAACTATATTGAACGAGGAAACAGTGCGTCTCGCCCTGAAATCACTTGCTCGGCTTACTTTTCAATTATCGATTGTTTCCTACATTCTTGGACATCGTTCGAAAATTTTCTCGTAATCGCGCGCACCGTTAATGCATAGGGATAGCGTTGGGAGCTTCGAAGAATCGGCAATATTCGCGTTTCGGCCATTGCTCCTTTATCTTCGAGCACGCGATGACCAGCTTCGTGAGCCTGAAACGGATATTGCAAAGTTTGATCCCTAAACGCTCGAATATTACGAATAATAATAATTAGAGTATCGGAGAGAGTACACCTCTGCGCCATAGCTAATACAAAAATACTGTTCTGTTGCACCATTTCTTTTCCTACTATCTCTATTATTATGCATAATAATCCCTGTAGTCTTTAAACCGTTCCTTTATCGATGTCGAGGAAAGAAGGAAAGAAAATACTGAATACGGCGTGTAAAAAGTTACGATACAAATATTTCTTCTTCTTTTCCAAATAGTAACTGTCCTTCCTCTTTTTGGACGAAGGCAATTACGAAAATTTAGTGAGAACGTACAGGAAAGATCGTGTAACCGACTCGCGAAGCATTACACGGAAACATAAGTGTAGTACAAAAGTGCGTTCCTGTTTGGAAAATATATATTCGATACGATAAAAGTTAGCCTCGAACGTTATACGGACGCGCGAGTAACGCACGCGTTACTCTCCTCTACGACCATTCGCCTCGTCACTTTCGAATTTCGATAAACGCGGGGAGAAACGCAACGATACAACGTGATACCGCAACGTGCCACATATCTCGCGAAGAAAATTACGACGAGCCTGTAAACGCTGATCGTCGATATTTCTCACAAGAACGTCACAGATTACCGGTCATGATATGCGAAAGACACGGACTGACGGACTAATATTTTTCTTCCCTTTTCTCTCTCTCTCTCTCTCTCTCTCTCTCTCTCCTCTCCCCTGATTTTCCATATTCCTTGTTCTCTTCTTTACATAACTGTAATCATTTAATTAATTATAATTCGGGCAGGACGCGCAACGGATTTCGCCTCTCGACGGAGAAGAAATCCGATCGACGGCCGAGCGCCCCTCGTTATTCGCTACGATTATTAACTTTATAATTAATATATATATTTTTATATATATATATTTATATATATTTGTATATAGTATATATTCAGCATCACAGTAAGATAGCGCCCTTCATTATTAAGTGATCGTCGATCAGCTCGGACCATTTATATTTCATTCCTGTCAACAACATACTCTACAACAATCCGTCTAAACATTGTCGAATAATTTCTTTCGGCGTCGACATCGATGCCGTTATTACGTACTTGATTGGTATCGTGCTCGTCCAAGTGGACAAGTACACCAGACATTTTTCAAAGCAAAAGGAAAAGTAAAAGAAAGCCATAGAGGGGAAGGTAGTGTGCCCGATAGCAGCGATTACTCTGGTAAGCGATCGGATAACTCGCGGTAGCTCCGTGAAAGGACTCGCGCGTATCGACAATTTCGCGAATCACTATCGGCCGGGCCAATGAACCAAGACAATCAAAAACGATCGCGTAAAGCTTGCTGAACGAAAAAAAAAAAAGGTGAGCGACAGTCCTCTCTGGCTTGAATCTTATCGGGTAACGCGGTTGCGCCGATTACGGAAGAAAGAGACTGTTATACACGTACTGTTACACGACGCCCGCGCCAAACACCGAGGAACTTCGTACGCAGCGCTACTTCTTACTCCACATTTCGCCACTGAATCTAACGTGCTCTGCTACATATCATATCCGTCCCATACTGTGACGCGATAGACGAAAAAATGTCAAAGACTGCATGTATTACCGTTATCTTTTCTTTCTTTCTTTTTCGATGGACTGTCACGCTCATTTTACTCTCTCTTTCTCTCCCTCTCTCTCTCCCACTCTCTCTCTCTATATATATATATATATACACATATATAAAGTAGCGAAAGAATAAGTTCTAGAAATAGACACTTATAATTACTCTGAAAATAAATAGTTATAAAAATAAGCGAGCATTTTATGCTTAAAATACCTTAGGTAAAAACTTAATTAGTTTGCACCACATACGGAGTGGAATGTGTGGTCTCTCTCTCTCTCTCTCTCTCACTCGCTCGCTCTTTCATACTAGATCGTAAAAGCGTAATTCTAACGAAAGGTTCAACTACCGTGTAAAAAACATTAACGCCAACTTGTCAATCGTAATTATTCGTAGTGCGACAGCTCAATAAAAAACACGTGAGTCAATAAATAAGAGTGCAACAAGAGATAGATTAGAAATAGGATAAAAGATGCGATCGATATTGATCGATTCGTCGACAATCGTCATTACTCGTAGAATAAATAACTGTGCTGAAAACCTGGACTTCCCGCAGACATACAGATTAGGTACATTGTTCGATTTATCATTTCACATTCGCTCGCTCACTCGCTCATTCGCTCACCCACTCTCTTCCTTTCTTTCTCACCTCCCATAATTCGTAGCATCTCTATGCACTGTGGAAGAAAGAAGACATTTGCACGGAAATATATTTTCGTCGCGAAAATACGAAACACAAGCACTCACGATTTCGATATTTAACTTAAAACCGAGAAAACATTTTTGTACTCTTCTACAAAGTTGTTCGTATCTACTTTACTTATATCTAAACGACGATACGTCCCGACGGCCCACGTGAGCGTATTTCGCAACGATTCGGGCGAGTGATCGCGGTCGAGTCGTTGCAAATGACGGTGCGCGCGGCACGAGCGGTGTAAACGAAAACGGCACAAAATTCATCACCATCAGCCGCGAGAAGCTTGGATCGGAAGTTCACTCAAGAACAGAAAGAAACCGTGAGCGAAGACTGAGATTCTAACGATGTGCGGAAAATACTTCCAGCCGCCTTCTCCGACAGAAATAAATCTCGTGGCACACAATTTCAATACTTTACGATACCGAAACGGCGGTCAAAGATCTTATACTATTCCCGACGCGTCCTTTTAGGACGCTGATTCACTCCGACCTCGTCGGTACCGCGCGACTTTTTACCAATTTGTACCTGACTCTGTGCGGTTAGCTGCAACGAAATCGCGTGTGTGTTCAATTTCTCCGCCAGCAGCAAGTCTTTCAGACCCTTCATCTTCTGGCTGTACAACGTTATCCTCGGTCTCTCGTTCTCGGAATCAGTCTCTACTTCGGGGTCAAGGTTCTCCTGAGAAGTGGAAGGTGCAGGCGGCAGAGCGCCGTCCGGCGGGGCGACAAACGGTTCCCCGCCACCTTGCAGCAGGTAATCCCTGTTAAGTATTTTCTCGCTGCATGCCGCTGTCAAGGCTTGGATGCTGGGATGCATCGGCGCCGGATTAGAAGGTACTTTAGATTCCAAGCTTTTGATCAGGTCGCGCGCCGCATTGCCCCTCTCCTTTGTTTTGCAATAATTATTGTTGTTGTTATTCAACGTCTCTTCCGGGCTCGTCTCCCTTTTCTGCGCCCTCTCTTCGTCCTGTTTCGTCTCCGCCTCGTAACATTCTATAATGACCTGAGCACGAATACTGGCATCGAATTTGGAGATGGTGTTGACCAAGGGCCGAGCCCATCCTATGTGCAGGACCGGCGTGTTCGCGCCTTCTTCCCACTGGCAGATACCGTCGTAAAACCTCAACAAATACGCGAAACAACGTGGTTGCTGCAGCAGACGTTCGTCCGCTCGCACCGTATGCGGTATCAGCTCGTTGGCTATTTCCAGCAATTCCTTGTATATCTCTCCGTCGTCCCTCGAATAGTCGTATCTGTAATGCACGATCAACGGAAAAACATAGATAAATAGGGGAAATTGCTTTTCACGGATTCCGCAGCCCCATCGGCGTACTTACTTCCGTAAAACATCGGCCGCGTCGGCCCACGACGCTAATGCGTTAGCGTGCAATCCGTGTCTGTACAAATACCCGCCCTGATAAGTGTAAGGATATACATGGGCGTTTCCATAATACTTTCTTGCAGATCGTATGGCTTCCTGGAAACAACAGAATATCGTGCAACACGAAACGACCGAGTAGGATGCGATAGCACTCTAATAAGAGTAGCCCCGTTGACATACCTGAAACAGGTCTATGGCAGGAGGTCGACCCGGCGTAGGCGCCGCTTCCTCTAGGTCTCCCAAGTTACCCAGAGCCATAGGATATTTTGCCAGGTGACCCAAATCGTATAACAACCACAGCAGCTCCTGCTGAAGCAGCGCCACTTCAGCTGCGTCCGCCGTCGCGCTTAAGCTAGGATTTATAGCGGACACTATAGTGGCAACCTCCATAGCCCTGGAGCATACGACTGCCTGGCCATTGACGTACAACCACGACCGTGAAGCCACTCCGGGCTCGACCGGTTGTCCACGCTTATCCTCGTTTCCCTTTCCTAGCAACACATCCCTCCGCTTTTCTGTCCAATTCGATCCTTTTAAATGCAATTTCACAAGAAACACCTACCGTGCCATGTGACCTCGGCAGTTTCAGTACCGTCTTCTCCGTAAACCACCCAAGCGTGATCCTCGGACATAGCCAGATGTACGTCTTTAAATCCTAACACCTGACAGCCAGCGACCACCGCGAAGGCCACCCCGAAACAATCCAGCTTATTCGCCGTGAGGTAGCTGTAGAGACTTTGCAAGTGCGCGCGATCCTTGTAGTAGCTTCTAGTAAGTGAATTCCATATCACGTCGGAGACCTTCTTGACCAGCTCTCTGGTGGCGTATTTGGTGTCGTATACGGTCAGATCGACCGCTCCCTTGATCACGGCGTGGAACTTGGTGTAAAGGGCCTCGGCGATGTGGAACTCGACGGCCGGTAATTTCGGCTCGTCGTAAACAGTGGCTTCCTGCGACGCAAATGTCCGGTTGCAGGTTAGGGAATTCTCAACAGCGCCGACCAGGATCGAGAGCAACGCCAGGTCCGGCTCCGAGCTGTTTTCCAGCTGGTTCTGGAAAATCTGCACGATCGAGGAAATGCTCTGGATAGGGAATAGAGCCTTATCCTCGTCTCGAAAACCCGCCATGTCGCGACTGGCAGGCTGCACGCACGAGATCGAGATCCAGATCTTTGCTCAAGCCACGAGTGTCATTCTGTTTCGCGTTTATCTTGACAGAAACCCTCGGCGAATTGCCGCGATCCGTTCGGTTCCCTCCTCCTTGACTAACGACGCACGCTAGTCAATGTCCAATTCCTACTTTTCGATGCGAAACTCTCACATTTCCGCAGCACAAGACGCACCACGCACCACAACCGCGTATAACATTCATGAACAGTCAGCGGCGCGCCGCCACTAGGACACCGTTTCCATAGACTTCTTCTCCTACCCTTCGACTTCGACAATGCGAGAAGGCGAGTTTCTCTGCGAGCGACAGCTCTGTCGCGCAGCAAACGCGCCATCCACGCGCGCCTATTCTGCTCTAGAATAATCCAGGATAATTCTAGAATCTTTCGGAACATCCATACAATTATTCTCCCCTCGTTAAAGTGAACGAAAAGCAGATACGTTTTCCATAACCATTCGACTCCACTATCGTTTTATTTCCCATTTCTTTACTCCTTTACCATTAAACGTTACAGCGCGTTGCAGAGCGACGGGTGAACTTGAAAAAACCATGGCGTCCACTTTTTCAAATTCCTGAATAACGACAAACCATGCGTTTTACGATACACTGTTCTGATTAGGGGAAATAGACACGCAACATGTGTACGCGAAAAGAATATATTAATTTACGATGCAAATTGTATAGACAGCGACATAAATCAACGTAAGATTTATTCCAAGGTCGCAAGATGGCGCATCTTGCGCAGTTGCGAATCACATTCGGTCGGACGGTTTCGATCTCGCGTTCTCTTTATTACTACTCGAAAACATTTCGTTCGTAACAAGTTGCAAACGATTAGAGTAACCGTCGGAAAACGTGCTCGTGCTCAGCGCCATACGTGACACTCTATTCCGCTGCCAGGGACTCGCAATGAAAGTTACGATAAAAAGTAAGTACGGCTACCGGAATTATCGAAATCGTTTAATCTACATCTGTTCGCGCGTAGTGGTGCGCGATAACTGGGTACCCTAAGGGAATTTCATATTGTTACATTTACAGATATGTTCGCATTATTCGTTTGCATAATAATCGCGTATGATAAACCAACGATTCGCGGTTATGGTCAAACAATTAACGTAAACATTTTTTTGTAGGTTGGACAGGTGTCGCCACCTGGCGGTGGATAGCGAACGACGACAACTGCGGTATATGCAGAATGCCGTTTGATGCCAGCTGCCCAGACTGCAAAATTCCCGGGGACGACTGTCCTTTAGGTACGTGAAACATCTTATTATATCGAGGTTACGAGTTAATTAGCAGTCAGTATGATTTCACGCGAGTTTTCGGGATAAATGGACACACGGAATCGAGATGTACAGGCTCGATAGTCGCGGGTGCGCGATCCACGCGTCCACATTTATTTCGGAAACGGGGGGCTGGCACGAAAAGCATCGCTGTACATCTCTGCTCTATTGTTTCGAGAGAGATCGTCTCTGTTTTGGCTGTACGACAAATTTCGAGATACAGTATGCAAGCTGTAAGCGAGTGAAGCGCGTGTTGTGTAGACGGAGGCGGAAGAATTCGTAAAATGCCGCCACGATGCCTGCGCAGTTGCGGGCTTAAATATCGATCGGTGTGCCGAGCGAAACGTATCCCTCGTACACGCACGGCACGATACGACAGCATTGTGCTCTGACGCGCGCGTGTCCACGCGTGTCGATGTAAACGCAACAACACACCGGTTGTCAGTGGCGTTAGCCAAAGCGCAAGGTGCGCGTGTGCTCGGTCAGCTAGTCGAATCGAAGATCGAACGAACGTAAACCACGATTCGATGCTGTTCCAGTCTGGGGCCAGTGCTCGCACTGCTTCCACATTCACTGCATCATGAAGTGGCTGCATTCCCAGCAAACCAGTCACCTCTGCCCGATGTGTCGTCAGGAATGGAAGTTCAAGGAGTAGCTGGTTTCTCGATGGGCCCGCAGGTGTCAGCACGCAACGAATAATCAGGTAATGCCTCGCATTCCGTCCTACGTACACCGAGAAATTTCATTTCAATCGAGCTCCCCGTTCGCAGTATTTTTACTCGCGACGCGCGTTCCCATCTCATCCCCGCGCTTTTTACACCCCCACCCCCCCCCCCCCGGTTGCATCTGAGTTAGCTTTGCTGAGTGACAAAACAATGAAAAGGCTAATAAATAGTAGTGGTATCTCCCTCGTTGTTTACCGGCTGACCCTCGTTAATTTCGACGACTTTGATTTTGTATTAGTCCGCGAAACTCGTTTGAAACTAGAAAGGAAAGCTTACCACGCAAGCTACTTAAGCTTGGCAATAGAAAGAAATTAGGAACATTGGATAGAATCCCAGACAGAGTGACCGTGTGGATGCAGGCTGGCACTGGAGATTCAAAGAAATTGCAAGTGTCCGCGAAGCTGTATCGAAATGTACGACAAATAGCCAATTAGTGGGAGAACGGAAGCAGAAAGGTGCGACTTTGACGCGGCAACGTGATTCTCCCATCGCGCGCTTACGTAACAGTTTTCCACACCGTTTTGCTCATCGCACGAGTACGATACCGTGAACGAAACTCGTCGAGTATGCGCTATTCGACGCGACGCCGCACCGCGCCGCGGCCGTACGGATTCATACACGACGATTTGCCGCGATTTTTAGCGTGTCTACTTCACGCTGCGCGAAACGCGTTACTTAACGCTAGAGAATCTCATCCGCGAAGCAACCGCGGTTATCTGGCGCAACGGAACGGCTCCGCGTCTATCTGTCCCTGCGTGGGCGATGATATCGTCTAAATGATATTTAATCGTCAATTGTCATACGCCATATGAAAGGGGAAGGAGCTGTTTGTGACGCGTAGACATCGACGAGCCGTCGCAGAGCCCACTGCAGCGCGTGCACAAGGAAATTGGGAATCCGTTCCCCTCGGCGTATCACAATGCAAACATGTTAATCCGCGCTTCGGTACGGAAGAGTCAGGAATCAGGGTGAAAGTAGAACGAGGAGATCTCGTCTACGTCGGGAAGTAGAGTGTGAATCTAATTTAAATACACGTACGCGAATATTCGTATAACATCGTTGAACCGTGATAATTTAAGGATACCCCGCCTGAGAGAAACGTTAGCGTTTAAATGTTTAAACGGTACGAATACGGTGTTCTTGTGCGAAACAAGTGAGAAGAATGGAAGAATTTTTGATGGAAAGATGCAGCGAAATCCGTGGACCCGATTCTCGATCCTATCGAAGGAAATAATGCGGGTCAAGAAGGGATCTGGGTGGTACGTGGCGTGTTTGAACGGAGAACGAACCTTCGCGAGGCAGTTCGCGGTGAACGATGCAGAAGACCTAATGGCCCCCTTCCCCTCGTCTTTCTCAGTATACTGCCAGCAGCCTGCTTCTCCCCTTTCTTTCGCGTCTTGATCTCTCCCTGGGTTACTGTTTCGCGACGCTATCGAGCGGAACGGACAAAGCCATTTGAATCTCGTGGTGAAAAAAATTCCAACTGTCCGCGAAGAGAACCCTTTGGAAGAGCTCTCGTATCCCTCGCATTCCCGTCAAATGAGAAACTCGTCGCTCTCTAAGCGCCCTCAGCCCGCGCTCGGTTCACCGACTCTCCGCGTTGCATTCTTCATGGCCTCCCGGTTCGCGCAATAAGTTTTTCCTACTCTTTTCTGGCGAATTAACGTTTTCTTTGCTACGTTCCACTCTCTACAGAGTTACACGCGCTTACTCATCCTCTCTCGCTTATATCATTATATTTCCACTCGCTCGCAGTGCGCCTCTCCCCACACCCCTCCTCCCCCTCTCTGCCCGACAGCGTACGCGTAATCGTGCGCTCGCGTGCACGCGCGCACACACGAACAATTCGATCATTCCTGTCCTGCTTTTTACACTCTTTTCTCTCCCCACATTCTCCTCGGTGCAGCCTGCATTCGCGTATGGTCGTTGGTCCCTCGGCTCGCTCGCAATGGCTCGAGGTGTATTCGAATCACTCTAGGATATACCTAAGCGGAGAGAGGAATTGAACGATCGTTGATAGTTTGATGGAAATAGTTTGCAGGAGGAAGTTGGGTGAAAAATTCGAGGCTCGAGCGCCCATCTTTACACTCGATGCACCTACGGTCGCTCTCTTGTTCGGCTGTCTCGCTCGTGTCGTTCGGCTCTCTCGTTATCCATTCCACTCTATTCCAGTCCCTTTCTGTCTCCTCTGTGCGTCCTCGTGCTCCCGCACACAGCCGCGTGCAACCGTGCACACGTACGCGCGCAGGCCGCAGAGGTGGGCACAAAGGCTCGGCCGACGTACCACGTCTGCTGCCTACCTGATGCCCCGAGAACTCGAGCTCGAGCCAATCACGTGGTCTCTCGAACGCGAAGGATGTTTGTGGGATCGCGAAGTCAGTTGGCGGCGGTCCGTTCAACGGGCAAGGCAGAGAAATAAAGAGGAGAAGACGTCGGTGTGCTGGAGCGAGGAAGGGCGAGGGGGAAGGCGATGGAGGATAGAGGTGGTAGTGGATCGAGGATATCGTGCTACAAGTTCCAACAAGGTCCTCGGCGATCTAGCGTGCTCGCGTAGAGATGGCGACGTATCGTGCGCGTTATTTCCGACTCTGGTGCGCTTTTCAGAACCCGTCGCGTCTCACCGACTCCGCGCCAACTCAATCTACAGTGTAATCTTATCGCTCCGGTGGTGCTATTCGTTACAAGTGCATGACGCGGCATTCGTCGCAGAAGAATCGACCAGCAGGGATACCCCCGCGAACTAGATACCTTGGATCTACCCTAGGGAACGGCAAGTTCGCGTGAAAAGCAAAGAGGAGAGAGAGGACAAGGATAAGTGGCAAAATTCCATCGGATAAGAGAATAGGAACGCGGGAGCGTATTCGCGTTCGTTTAGAGAGCGCACCTGCCTTCGTGCCGAGTGCTCGGCTTCCCTTGTCCTTTATTCTCCGGATAAACGTGAAACCGAGTGAACGGTTTGCGGAAGTGATGCTAGGAACGTAACGGCGCGCGGCGTCGCGGCTAAAGCCGATCGCGGTAGACCGTCGTCGCTTGCAGTTGCGTGAAAACGATCCGTTTTCAGTTGTGACTCAACGATGAATCGTCGCACGTTGAAATAGCCTGGTCGAGCCTGAATCGCGGCGAAATGTTCAGTTCGAGTCGAACAAGGGGGAAAACGAAGAGCCTAATCTGTTCGTCTTATCAGCGAGTGGCGTTGATTGGAGCCGCGTTCGGATAAAACGGAGAATGATGTAGGTGCCGCGAGGCTTGCTCGCGCAGACCGGTAAGAGATCGAGAAAAAAAATGCAGTTGGCAGCGACGCAGAGACCTCACCCACCGCCGGTGCCACCGCGACCGAGCAGGCAGGTGGTCGCAGAGGCCCTTAAAAGATCTCCAAGGCCGCCCTGTCCGACCAGGCAGGCCCCTCCGCCGCCCAATACCAAACCCTGGAGATCCGATCAGGAACAATCGAATCAGCAACAGGTGTGCCCCGCCGTCGCTGGTCGAACGGTCGTTTACGAATCGACGAAGGAGCCGCTTTCCAAGGAAACCGCCAACGAAAACACCGGCGCCGGCGATCATGCGGCTCGGGTCGTCGACAAGGATCGCAGAGTGGCTGGAAACGGCAGTGAAAGGAACGACGACGAGGACGATCGCCGTGGAAATCCGCGGGAAAGGCGGCACCGCGCCGCCAACCAGGAACAGCGCGAAAATTCCATCGAACCGACCGGTATCCTCGAAAGGCGTTGCTCGATGCCACAGGAAGGCGCAGCGGATCGTTGGACTCCAGCTCGCGAGAATTCCGTGGAAGGCAGGGAGTCGGGCAAGATCGAGGCTCCGGCAAACTCGCCGGAATCTAAACTGCGGAATAACGAATCGGGCGATCGGTCTTCCGACGATCCGAGGAACGAGGATAACGCGAGGGGCGCGAAAGAGAGCACCGACGAAGCGAGCACGGGGACGAGAAACGAGATGCCGGTTCCCTCCGCGAAGGAACGCGTGAACGCGGTATCGAAGTCTGCCGCTGTACCTGCCAGGTCGAATGCGTGCTCGAGCGACGAGCGTCGCGTACCTTCCAGCGCCGAGTCGAAGATCGACAGGTCGAGATCGCATTATTCCGAACAGAGTCCTCCCGACAAAGCTGCGACTAAAACAGACGCCCGACCGACACCCACTCAGAGATTGGCTCTCCCGAGATCGGGACGGGACGCGGCGAAGAAATCTGCCACGGGGACGAGTCCGTTAGCGGAGGGATCGAGCTTGAATGAAAACGCAAAGTCCGGATCGATCGTTGACCGTCCCACGGTGGTCGTTATCGACGAACCAGAGCGTAAAACCGCGTCGGACGACGACGACAACAACGACGAGAACGATAACATCCATCGACAAGATTGGCTGGAGGCCGGTGTCCACTACTCGTCCACCCAGATCACGTTGTCCGGTGACGACGGTGACGCCGTGGACGGCGATCCGGTAAACGGGCTGGATCGCTGCGAAAACGAGAAAGTCGGTGATCTTAATTTCCTGAGGTAACACACCGATCAGAAAGTGGAAAACTCCGTATTATAAATTGATCCGCTCTACTTGCTGGCCGCGCGCCCCGCCGCGCCGGGATGAAAGACACGTCATAGCGATATGCAAGTCCGTTCGTACATAGGTCTCCGCTGCTTTTGTTTTTACTCGCACACGGACGGTGCGCTATTCGATGAAATAACGTGTCGAGGCTTTCCTTAAATTGGCTTCTCTAGTGGTGCACGATTCACGAGCTAGCTACGTTGCGCGCTGGCTTAGCCTGGTCTCCGATATAACGTTTCGTAGGTCAGCAACGTGTGACGGTGCTAATGCATTAATTATCGTAGAGCTGCGATAACGCTGCAGGCAAACTTCGCGGTTGCTTGTAAACATATTACGAGATCGATGTCCGAATGTAACGATCCAGCGATTCGATGTACATACGACTTTCTCAAGTTACAACGACGCGTTCAATGTACCGTACGTGTTCTGCCGTAACGATATAATTACGCGTAAAGACATTTTCTTTTCCCATCGGTATTATCTTTCCCATTGATTCGCTGGAACGTCGATCGGGTGCAGAGAATAATTGAGAAAACCCAGAAGCGCCAGATAGTTTATCGATTTGCTTGCTTTTCCCATAGAACGGGTGCCAGCTAAGACGGAGAAGGTAGAGGTTCCCGTGATTGTAGGTTGAATGAAACTTTGGGCTTTTGCAGTCTACAAGAGAGGATCGCGATGTCTTCCCTGCAAGGTCTACCACCGTTACCGAGGAGCCTCAGTGGATTCAATTTGAGCGGTGGACGAAGCGAGGGTTGCGAACCACCACCACCGCCCACTAGATCCTCCAGCAAAAGTCAAAGAGGCGGTAAAAGTTCGATCCAATCGTCGTCCAGGCCATCGCCACCTGCCAGACAGCTCACTACTCTGGATACTCAGCTGGCTATATTGCGGAGAGAAATGGTGATTGCTGAAACTTTCCTAGCACGATGCCCGTACCTTTCCATGGGATAGACGCGACTCTCGGTTCTTGCTGGCGGATCGCAAGAAACGTCTTACGTTGATATTAGGAAACGATTACATTTCCCTTGGAATCTAGCAGCGCATTGCGACACGGCTACGCGCGGTATAAACAATTTTCTCCCCGTGTTACGTAAAACGCTTTCGATCGTCCGGGCGCTCTATCCAACGTTAAAAACAAGTATGTAAACCGCTCAAGGAATTTCAAATTCGATATACCAATGAAGCGTATTAATATTCTTTGGCGGAGGATGTTAGCTTTAATAGGCACCGTTAGTCATCGGTTGCCGCAGAAACTGTGTTTACCCACTTGACAGGAAAATTCCACGGATTCGCAAGTCTCTATAAATGGGGAGGAGCGAGATAATGAAAGCGTGGTCGATCGCATCTCGACAAGAATCCAGTCGGTTTTAACAACAGAATTCACGCGTTTCTCGCGATAGCCTATTGACGGTTGCACCGTGTTCTCGTAAAACATCGGGCGAACCTTGGCGTATACATACGCTGTACAGTACGGTCACTCCTCGACCATCGTCGCTTCATCTTTCATCCTTCCTTCTCCTCGATTTTCTCGCGTTGGTCCCGTCAATGCGATCCGTTACTTTGGGGCCACGGTGGTGCGTGGGTACGGGTAAACCGCGGAGTACGATGAATATGTATCCGAAGCGTGGGATAACACGCGGAAGAAACGACCGAGGAGACATTCTACGACCGCCAAACGAGTGCATAAAGGTAGTAGGTATATCACTGGTTACGACGAACCCTCGGTACCTATTCTTTCGTACGGTTCGGGGAAAGATTTCAGGGAGTTTAACCTACCAAAAGGGTGTACGCGTTGGTAATATTTGGCACATATGGGTCGGAATATTGATCGGCGTCCGAAGCATAGAGTTTGCTTGGAAGTTAGGCTAATAGTTTAATAGTCAATCCAGACACGAAGCGAACTGGCACAGCCGCTCCCACGCTGCATTCCCTCAGGCGTGACTCCCCCTCTTTGCCTGGTTTTTCTGGCCGCTCTCTTTCACCTTCGTTCCTTCCACCTTCTAACTTCTACCCGTCCTTTTCTCCTCCTCCTCCTCCTCCTTCTCTTCTTCGCCTTTCTCGGTACGCCGACACCTCTCATTTCCATTCTCATTTTGCGCCTCCTATATAACTCCCTCTTCCTTCGTTCCCACGGCCACCGAGTCGCTAGTTGCTTGGAAATCCGCCGTTTCAGTTCGTAAATCACGAAACCGGCACTTACCTTGGCAACCGCTTGTATTGGTAAAAGTGAACGTGTTTCGTTGGATCGAGTATTGTGGACGGTCTATCTATACGGGCCTATGCTTCTTCGCACCAGCTACATTATCTTTTGCTCTCGCTACGATTAGACGAGACAGGTTAGCAGAACTTGAAACCCGACGCATGTTGTTTTGCAGTTTGGTCTTCGACAATTGGACCTCTCTTTGCTCTCTCAACTTTGGTCCCTGAACGAATCCATTCAAGAGTTTCGGCAACTGTTGCAAGAACAAGAGGACAGAGCGCCATCGCCTTCGCCCAGTAGCGAGGAAGGGGACGACACCTCGTACGGGACTCATCCTCCGCCACCTCCAAGGAGACCGGCTCCTGTTATACACCATCACAGACCACCCAGACCACCGAGACCGTCTAGGCCACCCCCTAGTGACGAGTCACCCTCCAGCGAGGAGTACGGAGCCGTTTGACGCGTCGCCACCCCTTGTCGGACAAAAGAATATTCCTCTTCTAGAATCAACACTCCATTCCATCGATCCCAAAACTCTATCCATAGTACACCCTTGCGCGTTGTAGTAGCTAAAAGAACTTTACGAAAATTTAGGTGAAATAACATGCGTAGGATAAATTGAATCTATGGTCCGGCAACGACCGAATCGATATTGCTTCTATGAAGAAGCCCGAGTAGAACTTTTGGAATGCGATGTGACCGCATCGTTACGAACAACTCATTCAGAGTTCCAACGTACCTGTAACATTTCTTTACAGAGAGACATCGCAGATTCTATCCGTTCGGGAGCGCGTTTCGAGTCGCAACCAATCAACCAACGAGTCGTCGCAGATTTACGTGAAACGGAACAATATCAGCCATTTACTGTACCATCGCTCCACTCGTTGATCCAACAAAACTATCAATGTCAATCCAAAAGAAAACAACGATCCTCTCTCTCTCTCTCTCTCTCTCTCTCTCTCTCTCTCTCTCTCTCTCTCTCTCTCTCTCTCTCTCTCTCTCTCTCTCTCTCTCTCTCTCTCTCTCTCTATACATATATAGATAAATATATATATGATCTAGGTAAGGAAGAAGTTTATTATCCTCGATGAGAGCTACTTTAGTTGAACGTTGCTCTTTTCTCTATTTGTGATAGCAGTCGAAGGGGCCTTTAAGTAACTATAATAGATATCCGTTTGTGCGAAACTGAATTAAGAATTCATCCGCGATTATTTGTTGAAAGACGATTGCAAAAGATCCGAGCCTGCGACACGACAAACGGCTAGTGAGTTCCAAAGAACCGCGTTCGGAAGTCCTTTTCTCTTCCACACGTTTTTCCACTATTATTACGTCCATTACAGAGTTTTCTTTCTTGTTGAAATACGACTAAACGCACCGATACGAACCGATAACAATCGTCGAATTACCGTAAGACGTGCGAAGATTTATGTAGATTAATTCGAGTGTGTAAAATAAATGAAGGAACGTAAGATACAAATAAACTGTCTAATTTAAACGTAAATTATTCGGCCAGTAACGCTTGCATCGGGTACGCTCTACTCAACTCTTCCGCTTTTATTTCGTAGCGAACGTGATTCAGAGTCTTATTTCGCTTTCAGCATGCTCGTTTATATCCTTGATCGTGAGATAATCATTCAGATGCGCATTTACAAGAGTTCAGCTTCTTTCACGTTTCAAATACGCGGCGGATCGATAACTTTTGCCGCGCAGGTGACGTCACCGTCTCCAATTGTCACGTGCACCACGTGAATGCACGCGAACAAGGTTATGTTCGTTGTCAACTGAGTGCTAGTGGTCTGTTGGTCTTTAAAGCATCGTTTCGAACGATGGATAACGAACACGCGAAAGATGAAAGGGGTAAGAAGAGAAAGAAAAGGCGATCTAACGTCCAGATAGCGAAAAAATTCGCAAGGCAAAGAAATCACGGGTCCGAAGTCGATTCTGATACATACCAGTACATGGTTCGTATTTTAGAATTAATGAAAACGGACTTTCCTACTTTCGAGGAAAAATTAATATTCGTGAACAACGTGTACGAGCAGAGCGTGGGCCACGAAATCGAGTATGCTCAAAATCAGATCGGATCCAGGATATTAGATTCGCTTTTGCAATACGCGAATTTAGAAACGATTCAGAGGTTAGTCGACGCTTTCGGATCCTCGTTGCGTTCGCTCAGCAACGATAGATTCGCTAGTCATGTCCTCGAGAAGATCGTGACGGTTTGCGCCGACAGGGGAAATAAAAGTACAGCGAAACCATCCACCGATCAAAATCTGGACGCCGTAGGAGCGAAGGAATCCGAAGTCAAATCTTACAACGACATTGTACTGAAGCTCGGCAGGTATTGCACAAACAACATAGAAGAATTTGCGTTCGATACGTACGCGAATCATCTGTTGAGGACCGTGATCGAATGTCTCGGCGGACTGATCGGCAAGTCCGATCAAAACAGCAAGAAGAAAATGGTATTCGACGCTAGGCGACCAGTAAGGCAAGAATATAAGGATTTATTGTTGCAAACTTGTAGCAGGCTACACACGTGGCCTCAGTTTCTCGAGTTTGGTCAGGACGAACTTACATCCGGATTGTTGCAAAGTGTTCTGCACTCTTTGAAAGACTTGTATCCCGAGGAGGTCGATATATACGTAAAAAAAATTACGAACGAATGTTTTAAACCTGGGAAAGAACAGCAGCTATCAAATATTTTTGGAGCAGAGTGCTCTACCAGATTATTGGAGGCTTGTTTAGCGGTAGCCGAGCCTAAAAGTCTACATAAAATTTATGAACAATTTTTTTTGGGTAACTTAAAGGAATTGTCCTTGACGCAAAGTACAAACTTCGGCGTGCAAAGGTTGCTGGATCACTGTATCGTGAAAGAAAATTTTGAGAAAATATTCGAAGAAATTTCTATGTACTTTTCTGAAATTATTGCCAAAGGTTACACGGGGGTAATTGCTAGCGTGGCAAATGCCTGTTTGAGGTTGCAAACCAAGCAGGGTATATTTGTAACTGAACTACTGAAAGTACTCGATTGCGAGACCAATGAAAAACAGCCTGAAATCGTAGCGTGTATAACTACCTTGAAAAAATGGGACGAGTTGGAATGCTCGAAGAAAGAAAACAGCTCGAACTTTGTTATCAACTTACACGGAAGTTTAATAGTACAAGCTATTCTTAATTTTAATAAGCCGATAAAAATTGTAAACTCCTTGTTGGAAACAAAGGGTGAGGAACTGTTGCATTTGTTCGGCGATCCAAAGGGCAGCCGCATCGTGGATGCTTTCATGGACAGCAAGTATGTGGGTGAGAAAAGCAGAGAGAAACTTGCGAGAAAATTAAAAGGGTACTGGGCGCAATTGGCGACTAGCACGCACGGTTCCAGGAGTTTAGAGAAAATGTGGCAATGGGCGAATATAAATCAGAGGAATTTCATCATGGAAGAGTTGGCGGCGGTTGGGGAATCTTTGCGTTCTACCAAATCTGGACAAATTATTTCTAACAAGCTAAACGTCGCCCTATTTCAAAGGAATAAGAAAGACTGGGCAGAAGCACTAGGGAAGGACGAAAAGACTAGGGCTCTTTTCGCGAATATAATTGGTGAATCGACAAAGAAGAAAAAATAATTATCGTCCGAGAAATATCTTTCCGTCATTGTATATATACACACATGTATCGAATAAATTCTATCCCCTCGTCTGCGCACAACGCATCGTGCGAGATAAAACGCGGAGGAGGGAAAAAAACTTTTTTATGTTGATCCTTTAATCATTTTGACATAGAATAATTATGTATTTCATAAATTCATAAATACAATTTATAGAATCCATCATACATCCCTGCAACACAATGTAGCTAGGAAATCATATAATGATTCGTAATCTAGATTTGAGCAAAGTTGTCTAATGCGTATGACCGATAAATTCGTTTCACCTCCCGATGATGACTAGACTTAAATGTATACATTCGTTTAGATTTCAACGCGTACAAAGTAAAAAGTGTAGTGGCTTTCGTTTATTACTCGTTGCAATCGTTAAACCTATCAATTGACTAGGGAAAATATCGATACGCGTTGTATCGACTTAATTAGAAACTCAAGCTCATCGTGCTATTTCGCAAATATCCACTTAAAACGTAGAAAAGAACTCTCGCGAAGAACAAGACAATAAGTTTAATTTCTTTAAGATGATTATAGCTCTCGTAACTAGTAAACTAACTAAAATTATTTCTGTAAGAAAAGTGGACAGTGAATCCTTGTGAGTTTAACGATACCGTTTCTTTAGTCTTTGGAAAATGTTTGAACGTTTCTCTTTTTGTAAACTTATAGGATAAGTAAAAATTTTTATACGGTACTCGCAGAGATAGAGAGGGCATATATCGTGTACCTACTAATTATTATCATCAATATTTTTAATGACGTCAACTTGCTATCTTGATTTCACGGTTTTCTTCAGAATTTTTGTAGATGGAGCGTCGAGTATAAGAAAAGATATCGATAATCACCGTTATTCGTGTACTTGATAGTCTGCTGTGCTACGTTTATTGCTTAATTCAACCCTTTAGAATCTGGAATACTTGGAAAACGTGCGCATTTATATGTGTGCCACCGTATCGGTAGCCGGTAGCGTATCTATACTTCCTCAATTTAAGAGAAAAGAGCCGTCGTGAGATTCGTCGCATGCTATTCTAAAGAAGAAATTCAACTAACGATGAGACAGCGATCATAGAGGGTGAAAATTTCTTTCGTCCAGATAAGGTACTATCCCGTAACGTCTTTGTACATTTCCCGTCTGGGTGTTACATTCAGTGGTGAAAAGATTGAAATTTTTATCCACGTCAGTTGGACTAAATTACTTTACCGCATTCTGACGAGGATTGATTCCCCTCGAAACTGTCAATCGCAAACGCACGTGTTCGGTGGCGAATGTAATTTTTAATAGGAGACTGCGAAAGAATGTAGCGGAGGAAAAGTACGCAGAAGATGTATGACTTGATAAACGGAGAGAACGTAGATCGCGCGAACGTTTAACGTGAATCGTATTGGATCGGTCTAGCGAATCGACGAACAAGATTATATTTTGAATCGTGACGTCACTTTCCCTTGGCCGCGTTTGTGGGTGCTATCGGTGAAGCGACGTCCAGGTCGGTGACGTTCGTTGGTAGACTGCCGGCAGCGATTCTTGGAGGGCTACGAGACGAGGATCTTGTGCGTTCCCGCGGAGGAGGATTGTTGCAAGAGGCGTGATGCCCTCCAGCTTCCCAGTCCCGGTGTTGGCAGAAAGATCCGCAATATCGCGCGATCCCGCAACCGCCGCAAGTCTCCAAGGCGGGTCTACCGCAATTCCAACAGCTCTGAAAGTCCCGAGTAAAGCGTCGGTGAACAAGATTAACGATTCCAAGGTGGGATGCGATCGGGAAGCTACACCCGAGACAATATCTACTCACGGATCCGGAGATGGTTTGCAAATGGGAATCCTTCTCATCCTCGGTGGTCGTCGGTGTCGTGCTCGAAGTCGTGGTCGGCGTCGTAACGGTTCTCGCGTTATTATCCACGGCGCTGGGATTCCCGTGGACTCGGAGAAACGGCCCTTGACGAAGAGCGCCGTGATTTCTCTGAGACAATGGAAGATCGAGCAATCGATGAGCACGAAGTCGTTCGTTCGCTCTGGACTCGGCCACTGCTACTGCCACGGCTCTCTGGACTTCGGCCACCGCAACCCTCTTCACTTCTAGTACAGCCTCTTCTGCAAAAGAAATCGGAATAGACATTGAGTACGACGTACATTGAGCCGAGGCGCGAGAAGAAGCTCAAAGAAATGGGAACAACGACTAACCAGCCTTTCTCTTCACTTCCGCCACTTTGTCTTCGGTCGCCCTGATAGTTTGAGCAACGATCTCACCGGATAATCGTTTCAAGCTACCTTCCCGATCTCCCGTCGAAGATTCCACCTGGGAACCGTTCGTTGAGGATGGATTGTTAGCAGCAGCAGCACCAGCAGCAGCACCATTATTCCCGCTACCGTTCTGAGCTCCGACCGTCGTCGCAGCCGTCAACGGAGGTGCTGCGGCCGGGCTGGAGCAGCCGCGGGTTTGCAAAATGGCCAGAGCCCTTTTCGTCTTCTCCACCATGCCCAGGATGCAATTCAGCATCACGTGGATATTCTTCCACTCGTCGTCAAGGCTGCCGTTCTGCGCTTGGACGTGGCCAAGCTGTTGCTGCTGGTGCTGGTGCGGTTGAGCCAAATGATGCGGTCCCGAGAATGCGTTTATCTGGTTAATTTGCACCAGACTCGGCGGTACTGGACTGGGTCCGTGGCCATGGCGGTGGCCATGACCTTGCATCGATCCGCTCGACGAATGAAGCGGATGATACCAGCAGTAAGAAGAGGAATTCTCGGCGGGCTGCTGCTGCTGTTGCTGCGAATGGTGATGACTCCAGGGATTGCTTAGCCTCTTTCCGTATACGGGCACGTCGTCGAGGATGGCACCGTTTTCGTAGTACCTGCAATGTTTCCACGAGGGGCGCGCAATCTTTGAATTGCCTGCATACTGTAACGCGGCAGTGCGATAACCCTTCGCCGCGGATTAATCGAGTATCGCATCGAGGAGCGGGCGGAGAAGGTTGGAGGCGAAGGAGAAAGGGAGATTTTGTAATTTGGTCGGGCACACGCGTCTCTGGCGTAGTTTGGCAAACAGCTAGGAGCGTTGGAGCGTATTAGCAGGATGCCGATAGGCACTCGAGGCAAGTTTGCCGGTAGTCGAAGGGTAGAGAATAGAGGAGGGGTCCCGGGGGAAGGACGGTCCGGGGGTGTTGGAGAAAGGTGGTACCCCGATGATATATGGAAACGTCACCAGCAGACATATCGAGAGGAGGCCAGGCTGGCATTGCCAGCGCGCGCGTCGCGTCGCGTTTTGTCGCCTTCGAGTTCGCTTCGGCACCCCTTTCCTTTCCGCGTGCACGCGCCTATCATACTCTGACCGGAAATGCCATCTCCTCGCCGATTTCCTAAACGCTCGACTCCCCGATAATTTTTCATCGCGCTGCGATTTCTACCGGCTTGTACGAAAAAATTTCGAGCGTGCTTAATTCGACACTATAGGTATGTAGTTGGATTTCATGTATCACGCGGTTCACCGACCGCGTCGTTTTAACGTTGCCTCGTTCTCGGGGCTTAATCGCGATAAATATCGGCGAGAAATGCAGGCCCGCGGCCAAGATTTTTCTGAAACAGCGGCGCGTTTGCGGCTTGGCAAATATACTACGCACAGGTGCGTGGCGTTCGTTGTTGCGTGAATTATTGTTACAAACGAGCAAAGATCCCGCGCGGTCTTGTCTCGTTGCGCGCGATTTACGCGAGCCGCGATACACGCGCGAAAACGATCGTGTCGCGGGTACGTACATTGATTGCGGCGAAAGGGAATAGAGGAGGAGAGAAACGGGAAGGGGAGCAAGTAACTCGGGAATCGGAGGGGTGGGTGACGGAAAATGTTGAGACAGCAAGGCGTATTCACTCACGGAGTGTCGGAGGCACGTCGTTTCGGTGCGTGTGGTGCGGTGCTGGAATAATGGTGGAGGCCGCCCGCGGCGTTGTTCGTGTGCTGAATAGTACCGAGACCGGGATTAGAATTGGACCGCACGCCGTAATGAGCGGAGCACTGATTGCCGCCGTTTCCACTTGCCTGCCCGTTACCAGCTTGCTCTCCGAAGATCTCGACCGGCTCTCCTGCGGCCACCAAGCCGACAGCCTCCAGAACCGCGGCCTCGTTCGATCGTAAGAACTGCGCGCAGCTCTGCCGACAGAATCACACTTTTCTTGCCTGCGGAACTCTCCTGAACGTTCACTTACAATTACAATTAGTTCGTATCGGCTGACTCTTTAACCGTTAAAGAAGGAATGCGCGGGTGGAAGCGTAACGCAGCGCTTTCTAAAATGTCACGGAACCAGTACCGGTGTCCCTCGGGTTCCACTGCAGGGGTCAGCGCGCGCGGCTGCTTCCAATCAGTTTCGATTTTTAATATTCGTCCGTCGGCTTCTTTACGGCCGGTACCTTCCGTCCAAACTTTGCAGCTCGCACCCTCGCCTCGGTATCGAAAGCAGACGTTTGGCAGGGTGGGATTTATCGCTTCTAACTCAATATTGGAACCTTTCCCCGTCACCTTTCCTCCGCCGTTGCCACCGTTCTCGCCTTCGCAATTCTCAATTAACGATCATCGATCGGCACACCTTTGCGCGTACCAACGCGTCTTTGCATTTTCGGTCGGTCTCTTTCTCGCGCGTCAACCAGCACCGAGGAACTTTGGGGCGAAAGGGTGCGCCTGTGCGAGGCAATTCGACACTGCCTCTGCTCTTTCGATCCTTTGCCGCGAGCTGCCTCGAGAAATGTAAATCGTTGCTATTAATTTGCAATTCGTTACCGCGCCACTCGTTCCTTCGCGCTCTTCCTATATCCTCCCATCCGCCTCTCTTTCACTCCCCTCCTCTGTCTCCTTTTTCTTTTCGCTCTCTCTCTCTCTCTCTCTCTCTCTCTCTCTCTCTCTCTCTCTCTCTCTTCGAGACAGGCAACAGCTGGAAGCACTGCCGTAACCGGAAGACTTCTCTTAATTCGAACTTTATTCTTTCTCCGAGGGATTACAAATTCCTCTTCGCCGCTAGGCAAGTCCAGGGAAATTTCTGTCGTCTTTTTTTTTTCAAGTAGTTAATTAGATAGCGCGCCAAGTATATCCTACGCTGCGAAAAGCTCGACAATCCCCGGCGGAAAAGTGCTGTACCGAACATTGCGAAGGAAAGTTGTCGCCTTGGTAACGACCCGTGGTTCCATGCTACGGGGGACTTTTCAAGTCCGCCTTTACATTCGATTCGCTCGTCTATTTCGCTGTGAAACAGCCCGGCATCATTCCACCCACGATCGCGAAGTAGCCTGGGAAATTAAAACAGACCGGCAGCCGGTCAGCCGGGCCTCTGTTGATTTTACTCGCTACTCCTGGTCGCGTTTCCTCTCCTCGGTCTTCCTTCTACAAAGTTTAACGAGCGTACGCGTAATATGGGTGACTCTAATCTACATCGAATCAGCAGCAGCGGATCAGCTATTCCTATCCCCGCCATCCAGCACATTTTATAACGCGGTTCGTCAACGTCCAGCTTTTTCCGGACTCGCGACTCTACGCGCTAATGGAAAGTTTCTCTACACGCGTAACGCAACGTTCGTCAGAGTACAGAGCCGCGTGTTGGAAGCAGCGAGTCGCACGGCAGGAAATTCCCTTTTATTTTTATCGAGAAATTCGACGGAAATCCGACGTAGCGGTTCGACCAAGTGTCTATGGAAGCGGAAGGAACATAGTGGGGGGGGGGGGGCATAGAAATTTATAGGTGGATGGAAGATGAGAGAGACATTGGACACGCGCGACATTTCCAAAGAGACGGATCCGCTGCCGAATAACACGCGACGATTCTAATGTTACGGCGCGCGGCACGGTGCTCCCGTTTAAGATTCCCCGAATACTTAGAAATCAGGCCCTCGTGTCGCCGTAAACAGTGGCGTTTTCTCTACAGCGATTCGTACTCACGTTGCAAAACCTCGAGATAGATAATGGGTCGTCGCGTAGATAGGGATACGCATATTCATAGATCATTACGGCCCATGCCACGTTGCAACCGTGCACGGTGATTTATCGTCCTCAGAGACTCTAATAAAGCATCCGGCTTCTTATGGGTCAGCCGTGGTTATTCTGTTCGCTGCTTCCGCCGCCTCCAACTCTATCTTCTTGGTGCCCAAGATAACGTTATACGTACACGTACCTCTTAACGTCCCGTCGAGTATTATTTATTTATTCGATAGTCGCGTTGGCAAGGCGAGCACGCGGATACTCACCTGGTTACTCGATCTGGCGGCATTGTTCAAGTCCCTCTGCAACGCGGGCAAGGTGTGCTTGAGGTATGGTAATACGAAGCCTCTGAGGCGGTAGTTGGTTGCTTCTTGCAGCGACGAGTGGAACTCCTCCGCGGTCATGTTGCCGCTCTGTAAAGAGAAACAGGAGAATTCCGCTCGATTAACGCGCCCCCTCTTCTCCGCCTATCTCGTATAACGAAAAGGACGAAAAGTTATGTTGGCAGACGGAGGCTCCGTTTCTCCCGAGCTCCCGAAGAATAGAGGCGCGTGAGCCGAACTTCACGTTTGTCACGTGCCACGATCGTTTTACAGTTAAGCACGCCGGCCAGATGTCACGTTTCCGCGACGCATGTAACCACGGTGCCTACACCGGCACGCTGACATTATGCGTCGCGCACGGACTTTGAATGTTTCCGACCCCTTACGATCCGCGGGTGTCCCTGCTCTTGGAAATCGCTTCGAGCGCAATTCGTCCCGTTGTTGCCGTTTCGAGAGCTGCGCGGATCTCGCGAAGTTTCTCGCGAAAGTGGGCAGAAACGGTGCTCGGTGGGTTCGGGGAAGCTCCGAAATAGGAAACGTCGGGGGGTTTACCAGAAGCGCCAGCACCAGAGTTCGCACGGTGTCCCCGGTATCCGGCGAGATGTCCGTCGCGAATTGCACGAGAGTGCCGAGCAGTCTCTTGAACATGCCGTGACCGGCGAAAACACCGGCGATGCATCTGGTGCCGGTGGTGGCATTCGATACTGCAGGTACATCGTTCTGCTCTTCCGTTCTGCAGTTGGCAGGAGCCCCGGCGCTGCCACCGCTCGAACCAATTCCATCCTCGAATTCGGGCTTCAGAGGGTGCGAGGGTAAGGGACTGTCGTTGTCAGAGGAGCCCGAGCAACCGGTTGCCCCTTTGTACTCGCACCGTGGACCATTGCTCTGCTTTTGTTGACCGCTCGGCGCCGCAGCCGCGATCCTTTGATGATGAGAGGATGGCGAGTGCACCTCCGCTTGGCCCTCCTCCCTCGAGCACTTTTCTCTCCGAGCCGAGCCCACTGCAATAACATTCTTTCGTTGCTCCTAGTCTCAATGATACATGTAACGTCCAACCTTCCTGCCAGTTGGGTTGCCTGGGTCAAGTAGCTACTCCTCGAACCAGGCAACCCTTTGCACGCGCGCGTTCCACAGGGTACATATCCGGGAGAAAAGTTGGAAGCGTCGGAACGCTGTGGTCGATATCGACCATCGCCTCTTACGAAACAGAAATGTCTAGATAAAAGATAGAAGACTTATCTTCCTCAAGTAAAGTCGTAAGAGCGTTCAACATAAACGGGCAATGTCGTGGCAAACGTTCTTTGTGCTCGGTACATCCGGCGGGGCGGGGCGCGACGGGGGTAGACGTCAAGCACGGGCCACGTGAAACGGGCAGGCGAATCGGCCACTCGTTTACAAACACGCTGATAGCCGCGCATACTAGCGCGAAACACAGATCCGCGTCAAGCGTGTACTCTGTGCGTGGGTGCAGCGGATAACATGCAATTACGGGCCGTGTCATCCACCTTGTCTTGTTCCCATTCTGTGTCCCGCGCGTTATCTCGCGGAATGCCTCCGGCCCCGTGGCATGCGTAGCGAAACGCCGTCATGGAATACTCGTATGTGTGCCGATAACGAAACGTTACACAGCGGAACCGTCCTCGCGTCGCGCCGTCGAGCGCCGACTGACAGCCAGTCTAGCGATTCATCACGTTTCCTTTCATTTCCCCGGGTTAATCTCGCTCCGCGCGCAACTCCGTTTTCTTTTCACGTTCCACTCGTTTCCACCCTCGCGCTTTGGTCTTCCTCGACCCGCGGACCCTTGCCGTTGACTCGAGCCTAAACGCTCGTCTACCACGTGCCACTTTAGGATTCCGCGCACCCAGCTACGTGATCAATGGGAACCGAGTGAGAGCTGCGACGCGCTAACTACGATCCTATCGAGCCTTCGGCATGTTTATTTTCCCACGGCTTTTTCGCGCAGTGTCTCGTCGCTCCGAACGGGTATGATCGAGCACCTACACGAGCCGACCTAGGGCCAGTGGAAGAATAATACGCAAGTGGGTGAAACGGTTCCCAGAGCCGACGCAAAGCCGCCGAAAAAAACGTGGGAAAACGCGCTCTCCTCCATTGATCCCGTGGCTGGAGATTCGCGGAGTCAAAGCGGGTTCTTTGTCTGTACAGGCATCGACGTTTCTACTCCAATTTACGACTCGACTCTACGCATATCTCTTACCACCAGCTATACGTAGCCGATTATTTCGTCGTTCGCGAACGCCTATCTTTACGGACGGCGCACCTCTACAGCTACTGGTATTCTATAAAGGCGCGGTGGCATATTGTGCGTTATAGTCCCGAGAGAGGCATCCATCTAACCGGTTCGTTAAAAGTTAACGAGAATCCGCCCCGGCCAACGCACAGTGTTTCGCGTAATGCTCAAAAGTCAAGAATCTAAAGTGTTCGATCCACAAACTCTTGTATCTTAAAATGTTACCGAAGGAACGTAGCTTTTAATCTTACCCATAATTTTTTCTGAATTTGCCAATTTCTTGTAAAAAATGATGCTTGAAATTTATTCAAATTTTCGGTGCGTTTCGCTAAACACGCGCTATTTGTCGAATGTTTTTATAAGTTATGTTTAGTATTATATGTCATCCCCAGCTGCCGAAAAACTTTCTTGTAATATCAACAATTTGTCCCAATTTTTTATGTTAAGTGTTTATCGTCTTTGACTTGAGTTTTGAAAAAAGTGCCAAAAAGTACCGCCGTGATTTTTTGTATATTAACATTAAACTTTATGTTAACGTCAATTTCAACTGCTCGAAACGGAAAAAGTCGTCGAAATCATTAAGACTTTCACCGCTCATAATAAAATACTTGATAGTAGATGATTCAAATTATTGCGAATCGTCAAAAACAAACCCAGACACATGTTCCGAGTCTGATTCTGATTTAATATGACGAACAAATTTTTTTCATTTTATTATTATTTACATTGATATTTAATTTTTTTTATGAATGTTTTCATTTTTGTTATTTTTTATGTTTTACGTACTACATAGGTAATGAAAATTACAAACTAAATACAAGAAATTTTTTGAATGTGTACAAAGTTATGATATTTGTCCCCCAAATCCATATAGGTATGTAAAACGATCGCAACGGTTTTCAGGTATTTCTGTGAAAATAATGAGAAAAAATTTCCAACCAAAGTGAGTCAGTATTCGGTTGACAACAAATTGCAAAAGTAAAAATTAATAAAAAAAATTGTTATTCGATAAAAAATCAAGATCACCTCTTTTTCTAATGGAACTGCATATTTTTTATAAACCTATCGATGCATCTTTATATTCTCTTTAAAAATCTATTAGAGTACTTGGGTCGAAAACTGATTAGTCCAGAAGCTACGAGTTTTGTCCCGGACGCCCATATAAGCGAAACACTGCGCGTCGGCAGCTTGTCGTGGAAAATTTCTTAGATACGACGGTCTCGGTGGATTCGTCAGGCTCTGGCGTCCAGGAACGACGGCTATTTCCACGTAGAGTGCGTGTAAATTCGTGACATAGGCAGGCAAAGGGAGGGAAAGAGGAAGGGACAAACGAGGGGAGGACGGCGCGGCGGTACCGTGTCACTGCCACCTGACGCCTGTAGCCAAGAGGTAATTACCTGTAGCTGAACTCCCGGCAAACTCAGCTACCTTAAACGCACCTTACACTCGGAGCTAGCCCCCCCCCCCCACCCCCGATCGGGAATCAAGCTCGCAATATCGCCCCGCCTAACCACCCCGAAGCCTGATTAGGGTTCAAGCGTTTTCGTACCTATGTATGTCCGCGTAGCCGAGTGTCGAGACAGAGGCTAGAGAGTAGAGACCGATAACGTTAGGCAGGGTCGGTCAGATGTAGCTCTGAAGTGTACGCCGAAAGTATTTGTTAGAGGAGCTCGGTTAGTTGGGCAGAATCCATTTCGAATGTAGAACTGGCGCGGCAGCTTTGACGCGCACCTGGAGCCCAAAGCTACGCAGAGCAGCGTAGAAGCAAGCGGCTGGCTGTCTTCGTCGACGACGTTTCACGAGTACGAAGAGAGATCGATAAAGCGCACGTGCTCCACTCGGCTGAGAGTCCCTGGGTGGAAGTAAGTACGCTGGGACTCAGCTGTCGCCTCCTAATTGCCGGGACAATGCAACAGATGGCTTTGATCGCAATCCCTTCCTTTCCTCTCTCTCTTCTCGCCATTCTCTCCTCCCTTTCGCTATATATTCTTTTATCCCTTACGGTCCATTACCTTTTCCTACTAGTTCGTCCACGATTGCCCGTGTCGGTTCTGCTTCGCGGGATCGAAGAGACGCGGACGCGGTATCGGGGTTGGCGACGACCGCCGAAAAGAAACCGCGCGAAATCCCTGGCGAGGATCCAGAGTGGCTGGAATTAAAGTTCTTTTCCGCGGCGCGATATCAGCGCGGACGAGGGGCGTAGGAGCCGCGCGAGTCCAATCGGATCTTTCACGGAGGGGGGAGATTTTAATATCTCGCCAGTCTAACGTAAGACCCATTTCTCGGAATTGCAGTCGCGGATCCTAATAAAGTTTGCCGGAGCGGAGTCCCACCTTTCAGGGGATCGTGGCGTTTAAAACTCGAGCGCGGGTAAATTGAAGGAGGTCGTGCCGGTCGGAAAGGAGGACGGATGTGCTCCGTAGAACTCGTTCCCGTTCTACGTCGTAAGCATATCCGCGAAGAAGGTGGAAGCGAGTGCCCTAGCTAGCGAGCGAGCGAGCGCGGTACGGGGCGACTATCGCAAAATACCTCGAACGGCAACGTCGGGGATGCCGACGGTGTACCGGATATGATATCAGCCTCGAGCAGAATCCCGCTGGAAGTGTTGGACGTGCCTTATCGCGTCTGGTCCAGGCAGTCAGCCAGTGCACGAACCGACCTAACCAACACACCGAGACCAACCAACCAGCTTGACTGACTGCTCGCAGGAGTTTCGCCATCCCCCATGCTGAGCGTTCTGCGATCGCATTTCGTGCCCGCGCACACAGACTCTCGCTCCCGCACACGTGCTTCTATTAGCCTCCTCTCGCTCTCTCTCTCTCTCTCTCTCCCTCTCAGAAGAGAGTAGAAACTCCACCAAGTAAGTTGACTGCGGTAAGGTCGTAGATTCGGGGATGGAATAAACGCAACGCGGCCGCGGTAGGCAGACTTACAAGGGATTTCGAAAGAAACGCGCGTGTCCGTGATGGCCCCACCATCTGTCCGCGTGGACCTCTGATCGTGTACCGAGGGCGAGTGGAGCTGACTGGTCCGAGAGAGCCGCGTAAATCTTTTACGATCTTTGGTTAAATTCCAGCCGGTGGTGACTGGCTGGATTGGTTTCGCGGTGTCCGTCAAATATTTTCTTTGGGGGTGGGAGCGCGGTGGCGTTTAGGAAAACCGATCGATCGTGGACGAAGGCGGGAAACGGTGGAGTGTAGAGCAGCGGGCGGTGATACGATGACAGGGCTTTGACGAGAGAGAGAGAGAGAGAGGGAGGGAGAGGCGGGCTTTTTTCCTGAGCCGTTTCCAAGGTAGCTGCGGGCTCCAGCCCGTCTAGATAACCAGTTCGGTCTAAATGTACGATTCGGACGAGAGCATACCCGCGGACTGGATATACGGGTGCCCCTATGCAATATTCCAAACTAATGCACGACGTGCCCACAGCTAAGCCGAACGCTCTCGCACCGGAGACCCGCAACGCGCTCGAATTCTCTCGTACCTCCACCTTTTTCACCCAACTTTTCTTCGCCTCGGCGTGAGCGAAGCTATTCTCGATGAAAACGTTCATTTATCTCCCCAACTATCGTAAAGTGAATCGTTCAATTCCGTACGAGTGAACGAGTCGAAGGCGACGTTGAAAAAAGAGAAAGAAGGAAAAGAATAAGCTACAGGATATCTGTTCTATTTCGCCCATTGGCGCGTAAATGGAATGGTGTGAAAGAGAGAAAAAGCAACGCACCCTTGGCCTTGGCCTTGAGATCGAGATCGACGGGAAAGGGCTCGGCGTTGGCGGTGATGGTGACGGAAGAGGCTGGAGCCGACGGATGGCAGATAATAGCGGAGGGCTGGAGCGCAGCGACGGCAGCGGTTGTGGGGCAAGTGTTCGTCACGGCGGTGGTGGTCGTCGACGGAGTAGCGGCCACGCTCGAAACGCCGTTGCTATTGCTATTGGCGAGGGTGACGGTGGTCGCGATGCTCGTGCTCGTGCTCGTGCTAGTGCTCGAGGTCGAGGTCGAGGTCGAGGCGGTCACCGTTCCCGTCGACGCCGACGCCGGCGATGCTGACGACGATTGCTGATAGCCGCAGCATTCCTTCGCTTCTTCCTTCACCTTCACCTTGTGGAGGATCGTCGTGGTCGCCACTCCACCCTCCACTTTCATGCTCGCACACGGGACTTGTTGCCTGTTTCCCTGTTCAACATTCGATTCATTGATTCGCTGATATGCTGTCTCGCGGCTGCGTACCTTCTATAGGCATCGCGGTTCGTTTCGCTATTGGCATTAGGCCCGGCTAAAATTCTAACGCGACAGAGTCAATGGGCCGCGAAAGCGTCGCGATCCGGATAGCGAACGAGCGGCGTCGGAAACACAGGTAGGGTACGCGCAACCATCACCGCGCGACCACGATTCATATTTCATCGATTCTGTTCCGCGATTGCCGCGGTCGCATATTTCGTCTACGTGCTCGGCGACGAGCATCCCGTCGCGCATACCGATGACTGATTTTAATGGAACGGCCGAGCGGCAGTTTTACAAACCAACGAGGATCCATCGCGATTCGACCACTCACTCTGAATACCCAAATACGTAACTGGACGTTTCCGAGCCAATTGCCAACGTTGGTTTCAGCCGCCGCGTCGCGGCGTATCACGTAGATACCCACCTATATCTTTCCGCGAAGCGAGGGACCACTCGCGAGGATAATGTTGGATAGCGCGTACAGCTCGTCCGGCTGTTTGCAAGCGCATTATCGTCCTTCTCCGATTTGGGCGCGGAAGGTGGAGAAACAGCCAATATCGAGGGTAGAAAGCGGTGCGAGCAGGATTACGAGAAAGAGAATTAAATGGAAGGAAAGCGGAAAGTAATCTTGGGGATCCACGTGGCGCGCACCTCCCGCTCGCAGAATTTTATTTTATTGACGCGCAGCCCGACGCGGCTCGGCAGCAGGCTGCCTTCGGTGCCACATGCTCTCGTTATTAACGCGAAATGCAAACGAGCCCTTCGTTTCGTCCAAGAAACGGTCCTCCGAGACGGCTAGCTATAATTTTTACTGCAAAATTCCATCGCCAATTGCCGTCGTATTTTAACCTACCGATAAACATGCGCGCGTGGCCGTGGCCGTGGCCTGCCTCCGAATCCTTTCACCGTTCGAACTGTAAGAACGCCGTTTATTATTTCCGTGCGTGTGCAACCAGCGAACACACAGCTCTGTCGATTGCCTGGAGCGTGCAACTTTTACGCCGTATAATTTCATTGAAATTAACGCCACGACAATCGGTCCGCGTTTTAACGTCCGCATTCGCCCAACTTTTTAGACACCGAAGAAAAGTAATTATCCGGATTAATTTTCGTTACCGGCAACGAAGCGGCGCGGGGCGGCGCCGCTTTGCGAGTCACTCGTATCCGTTTACGTCCGGAACAATTACAGATAGCGGGGTCGTTAGCTCGGCGGGATCGTACCGACCGAATCGCAATTAGAAAGCTTTGTCCATTCGATTACGATTCGCGTGGCGCGGCAGAAAACACACGGGATGAGAGGAATTTTTGGTCGTCCCGCCGCCCTTTTCGCCCCGCGATCGACCATCGATCAATCCCCTGGGGAACGTCCGCGCGGAACGATAAAAACGTCACGCTTACACGCGTTTTACAGCGGACTGGCGACACCGCGAAACAATTCGCCAGCGCGGACTGTCGGCTTTTATTACAGCAGATGGCTACAATAATTTTAATCGCCGTCATGGCCCATCTCCTTCTGTTGTTACAGATGTGTGCAATTTACGCGGGCCTGGTTGTCGCGAGTGTCGCGCCGCGTGTATCGCCCGAGCGTAGCAATTCTACCTATGTACATACGAGTATGTACGCGCCCATCCGTCAACACAGTCAATCGCTGTCGATAGCGCCGGTTCCGCGCCGTCGCGCCACGCCACTCTAAACTCTAAATTGGAAGAACCACTCGCGGCACACTTTCAACCTGATTGAATTAATTAGTCCCCAGACTAGCGATCGCGAATCAACGCGCTCCGATCGATCGCAGTTGCCCGAGAGGAGCGGGCGAACCGTCGGAGTTTCGAAGCCTCGGGGGACGGAAGCGGAAGGGGGCCCGGCCGGGACGGACGAGCGTCTGCGGCAATTCGTTAAGACGCTTAGTTAAGCAAACAAGACCGGAACTGTTGGAAAACGATATACGTGCCAGAGCAGAAAATCCACGGCTCTGTCGCTGGTAATTGCGCCCAGCTGTGTTGCGCGCACGGATATAAACGTGATCTCACGTACGCGATTTTTTTTCGGATCGCGGTGGAAATTTCGGGAGGCCTGCGGCGGGATGCTCGGCCTTCGAAGGGATAAACGCGCGCGAGACGGGCGAGCATGGAAGAGGAGAGGGGGCCGCTCGAGATTTTCGACGGGCCGCTGATCGGAGATAGCGGGTCTAAAGTCTAGAGCGCGTTGAAAGGGAGGAGGAAACGAAGCTCGCGGGAACAAAAAACATCGAGTACGTATGGATCGATCGCGGGCACGTTTTGAAGGAAACGGCTTCACCATCGTGGCAGACTGAGCTTATGTTTATACATATGTCCTGCACATGGTACGGCTGCCTGTCGGAGAGGAGGTCGCGCGGGTGTGGAGACGCAATTTCCAATATTAGAACGGCCAGGCGAGAGGCAGCCAGCCAGGCAAGGCAACCAGGCAACCAGACCAGATGTCTACCGTACTAGTCAGAGTACCGAGAGCGCGACGCGACCCGACCCGACGCCGCGCGATGCGATGGCGGCGTACGTTTAGCTTGCTTTCATTACAAAAATGTCACGCACAGCCACCGTGTGTCTTCTTGCTCGCACTGCCCTTTGACGATGCGCATCCCTCCTCTCCTCTTTCTCTTTCTGGCCTCTATCTCAGTCCCCCCGTCTATCCCCGTTTGTCACAGCGTAATGGAGAATCACCGCAAACAGCGCGTCCAGGTCGCATCATCGAGGATGCACCGCCGACTCGAAGAACTCTCGGCGGGTCGCGCGACGTTAAATGGATCGTCGAATGCCAGGAAATTGATCTCCTTCCGAGATTCCACAGGCTTCCATCCCCGGGCTTCCCTTTCATCGTATTCGCACCAGCGGCCCCTCCTAGTCCTTTCAGAACCCCTTTTTAGAATCGTCTCGATCAGCCACGCGTTAATCTTCGCGCCTAAACTCGTTATCCACTCAGCGGCGACAGCCGTCTAGTCGGAAGGCGCGCATCCGCGGTGTCTCGACGCGCGTCCACCGTCTCCAGCGGGAACGTCTATCGTTTATACGAATAATAACCACGCCGGAGCAGACGATCCCGAAGATTTAATTCGCTTTCATTCCGAAGATGTCACGCGCAGACACGCCACGCTCAGACCAGCTTTTGACATTTCGCTCGTCACGCCGAGCCGCGTAGTCAGTTTTACAACTAGCCGCAACCGGGAGCGCCGACCAAAACGTTTAAAAAATAGCGGCCCGTCGATAAACCGGGTGCAGAACGAATTATACGGCTTTCGAAAAGCTGAAGCGATCGATAAGCTAAGAGTCGAATTCGCCCGAGTACGATCGGTACGTTGTCCCGCGCTTCGTTGCTCGTCCTTCTCTATCCCCGTGGAAACGCACACGCTTGGGCAATTCTCCTCTCCTAGCTGTCACGGTCGCATCGTCATTGCGGTGTCGCCATAAATGCGTATTCGCGGCTTTCCACATCGGTTCCGGCCCGGTCGCCCCGCAACGTCACGAATCCCCTTCCAAATTTCGAATAGGGATTCGTTGTACCGAGCACGGACAACGATAAAATTACTAATTGTCAGGCGGCGTGGAAAGTTTCGAGAAAGAGCATTCGTTACCAGCCCGGTGGAACAGGATCGATCGGCGACCAATTTAATGGGAGACATCGAACGGGGTACGCAGGTGCGCTTACGGTGCATCCAGTTCGTCAGTGTCGGTGAAAATCGTTGGACAAACGGGAAACTGGAGTGTAGACGGTGTAAACGCGACCGATGCCTCGACGAAATGCCCGTTCGCGTTCGCGCCTTCGCGTAGGCATCCCCTAGTACGGGCGCGTATCGCTGGGAAAACCGAACGGACGATTTCTTAGGGGGGCAAGCATAGCAAACGGTTCGTCAAAGGTGGTCGCGTCGGCGTCGATCCTCTCTGAAGCGCGAAAACTGCCTGCAACACCTGACCCACTCGTTGGACGCGCGTGTGACAAGCCGAGCAGACGCCGCGCCGGCTGAGCAGAGGAAACGGGTAGAATTCTCGGGGCAGGACGATGCGAGAGAGAGTGGCAGAGGAATAGGAAGGTAAACTGGGAAAGACGGAGAGGAAGACGAAGGCGAAGACGAAGCGAAATCAGGAGAGAGAAAGATTAATAATATAGGAAAGCCAAAGCCATACCACCCTCTCCAACGAGCTTTCCTCCGGCTCTCTTCTGTTGCCAACAGTTAATCGATATAATACGTGGGTATAGCGGGCCAACGGTGGCGCGTGTCTTGCGCCGCGCCACGCCGCTACGTATGCACGCACACGCGACCGGCTCTGCGCTTAGGATACGAGCACGTTTTCGCATACCACCGGGTCAGCACCTAGCATGCATTAACGGCCACTTTACCTTCCAGACCCGTACAGAGAACCAGCCAACCTCCCGGCCGTCCCTCCCACCTCATACCTCCATTAATCAGATCCCCGATCACCCGCCACCGAATCTTCAGCTACCTTATCGTTCCATTCGCGTTGGCCAACCCTCGATAAACATAGACGAACGTGCTTGTGACATTCTTACGGCCAAGCTGATCAGACTGGCGTAAGTTTCAATTTACCGAATCATCAGCTGGCTAATGCTCTCCCGATTTCCTTCCAGCGAACACCTTCCACGTTCTCGCGCTCTCGCTGACGAATCGCGCGATCCACCCTCGATCCACGCTCGATCGGTGTTCCGCGCTATCTAACGTCGCGATACAGAGGAGATTGCAATCAACGTAATTGGGTAAGCGGCCGTATTTCCTACGCAGCGTTCTACGATTTGTCCATTTTTCCGTCTCCCTTCGATCTGTTTAGAAATCGCGGCCACCGTCCGCGGACCCGAGGAAAGGTATTATTTCTCACGCTTCCAGAGTCTTTACAGGTTTCAGAGCGCCGCGAACCAATATTTGCGCCACTAGCTGACAAACTAATATTTGCGTATCCCGTTCTATGTAAACGAACCCGACAAAACCATATTGCGAACTTTGGAAATTTGTTCTCGTTTCGGAATATCGAAAACTCACGTCGCTTCTACCGTTCTTCGTTCGCGCCATTTTCGCTGGACGGTTGCGAAATCTTTGCGGTTACAAGCACAACCGAAGCCCGAATGAAAAGTGGGAAGTGGAAAGTGGAAAGGCGCGGACCACAGGCAGATTGGGCGACGAGAAAAGGCGAAGGAGGAAGAGAGGCAGAGGGTGGGAATATCGTAGCGCCTCGTTCACCTGGTTGCTGGTTAATCAGAACGAACGGCAGGTTTCCGAGAAACCGATTATTGGCAGACATCGTGCGAAAGGATGCACCTGACGGTTTTGCTACTGCGGTCCTCATCTCCCTACTCCTCCGAAGAAAACTCGAGTTTCCTCGAGCAGTGTTCGGTGTTGCTTGGCTCCGTTCCGTTCGGCGGAGTGCACGCACACGTGCGCGCACAAACGCCTATCTATCTCGGAGAGAATATTTCTTGGTCGTCGATCGTCTGAAGCTACTGTACCTCGACGGAACAACTACCTGTGTACCTGGACCACCGTAACGCAACCTAAATACGCGCGCGTTTCGTGGCCGCGCGCATGCAACGAATTCTTATCGTCGGGTTAATCGTACGCCTAATCCGATCGTGTCTCGCGATAAATTCGGAGTGGGCCGAGTGACAATAAACGGCGGAAAGAGTTCCTACCTGCTGCTCGATCGGTGCTCCTCGTGCTAGTTTCTCGCGATCAAACAATCCCAAGGGTACAAGATCACGGAGCGAAGCACAACCCTTCGATCCAAGTGTCGCGTACGGATCTAGCAAAACTGTCGCGTTCGACGGGCAACGAAGCGCTTCATGATGTATCCGCGTTCCACCCAGCCTTTCCGTCGCGAGCAATTTCGAATAATGCGCAGCTCCTGCCGAAGCGATCTCCTCGGACCGACAATCGATAAACAAGATCGAGAACGGAGGCTGAGAACGGAGATGTCGGGCGATGAGAGCGGAGGCGCGCGACACGAGAAAACGCGAGGCACGGACGGCTGTCGCCAGCCGACTGAACGTCTCGTCGGAGAACGGGAAGAACGATGCCAGCCGGTGGAGGATGAGGACGAGAGGTGGTGGTTTGCAACCTCTACTACGCAACCTCTGCTCGTCTGAACCTGCACCGGTAATTCTTCCATCCACCCGGCACCCCCAGCATCGAGCGACCATAGGCGACGATCGTCGCGGCTTTTATCGGAATCCGTTGACGGCCGTACGGCCCTCGATTCTTTGATCGCGCGAGATCTCGTTCCTTCGCGAAGCAAAGCTGACGGCGAAAAACCGACGAAAAAGTATCGGAGCCGCCTATTTGAAAGTTCGCCGCGGTGTTGGGACGGTGCGAATTGCAAGACGCCCGAAATATAGGCAACCGGCCACGGTCGCGCTCCGCGCGGATATTGTAAACGGGGCAGTGTGCTCCTGACGCGTCGATATATTCCCACGAAGAAAGCCTCTGCCGCTGAAGCTGAGAAATAGCTTGCCACCCTCTGTTCGCCACCTCGCTCACCCCCCGTTTACTCTCATCCTTACGACGATGCACAGACTCGCGCCCTGTTCGTTTCGGGTGATTTCAGATTTCGCGTCGGCCCGCGTCGGCTACCGGAAGGAAGGACGTAAGGGGACAATCCAGTTTCGCGGGGGCCGTGTGGAGCGTGCCAACCTGTTCGACGTTCGGCATCGATCGATTTTAGTTCCGGAGGATTTGATGCACGATGCATCTGTCGCCTGGCGCACGTTCCCGCACGCCTTCAACTTGAGCATCACCGGCTGCATTAGCACGAGCCATCCCTGTCCATGTGTCCGTGCCGGATCTCTCTATTTCTCTCCTCGTCCTTCTCTTCCCTGTTTATTCGCACAAATTCATGCACGGCCGCACCGACACACGCGCGCCACTCCGTCGGCCTATTATACGTATTATTAGCACTCAGTCACGGCCCTGTCATCGCCACGCACACTCCTATAGATGTGCGCGCCGAGATTCTCGAATAACTCGCGACGTCTTGCTCGCTACGCTTCTTTCGCTAGTCCTAAAGATTCGTCCGGTAATTCGCAACCCACCGTAATACGTGTTTACCTCGCAGATAGGGCTTGACTAGCGCGCCAACTTTCATTTCCATTTCGCTCCACCATCAGCGCGTTAAGAACGAAAGGCGAAACGCGGTCATTCTGGACGGTTTTTAATTAGTGCGGGATAAAGCCAGAAACAGCGTTGATTCGCATGGAACGGGTCGAACGTAAAGTTGAATTCGTACGACGGGCAAGCGTAAGTTTGGCCGGACGGGTGATGCATGCCGTCAGTCGCAGACGAGACGCGGCCGCGTTTTACACGGCGATCGAGCGGAACGCGCCTCCATGCGCATTCGTAATTTACGACTTATCGGCCATGGACGGGGTAATTTTCGCGCTCGTGAAAATTATACCGACGTGGCCCGTGCTTGTCCAACAAATTTCCTCTCTCTCTCTCTCTCTCTCTCTCTCTCTCTTTCTCTCTCTCTTCGCTGAACCCCGGCTTTCGCTCTCTCGCCCCTCTCGCTTCGTCCCTTCCCTCCCCTCTTTCTCTCACCCCCTGGAAGTGACGCAAAATCGTGCTCTCGACGTGGGCTGGCTTGTACCGAGATGTCGATACCACGAGGAGCGGATGTCAATAGCACGAAGTCACTCCTCTCGCGAGAGAGAAACCGCGTCAGCCGATTTTACAGCGCTTTCGCGGAACCGCCACGGAAAAGCGCGCAACAGCCTTACCCCCTCGGTCTCATCGATTTTTCACCAACGATCGGACAACCCTCGAAATCCTGCGATCGACAAGCTGCGAGAAAAAAAGGCTTCTCCGGATACCCGAAACCTCCTCGCGGTTTCCACCGCGATCGTTCTTTCCGCGGATCAGAGCTCTTTCGAAAACTTGCGGTGGAAGGGGGATTTCAAATCTGCATCCTTCTGTTGTCCGGTCGCTCCTTTGCCATCCTACTTTGAAATTCAAGAGGTTTCCAAGCAACAGGGAGGTGAACTGGCTTCGTTGTGTTCGACGTGGGTAAAGAGCACGCGTTGTGCAGCCGCAAAAGAACGAGACTGGTTATCGAACGGACAGGTGAACCGGATAAGATTAAACAGCTGTTTCCACCGTTTGCCGAGCCACTAGCTTAGCCCGGTCTTCCTGGCTCTTCCCCTCGTAACCGCGTTATTCTGCCCGGACGCGTGTCGCGCGACACCCCTTCGCCGTATCCAAACTGCGGATTGTATTCGAGCGAAGAATCCTCGGACAAACAAAACCAGCGAAATATGTACATACTTTGACAGAGCACGCGCGCGACTACCTAACAGTAAATACAGCTTTCACCTGACAAATACGTCGATCGCGGAGCAGGTAGATAGAGTTTGATTTAAAATTCTCCCTTGGAAATTTCAACGAGGACCCGCGTTATCCATATTTCTTGAAACGGCGTGCGCGATAAGTGCGTGGCTTATATAAACGGGGCATGATTAACGCGCGAGCCGTCCTCGAAGAAAGAGATTCGCGGCCTATCTAGGATTTTATTTGGTCGCCTCGGAGCGTCGTCGCGAACAGGGAGGAATAGGATGGAACGGGATGGAACAGGATGGAACGGACAGAAAACAGCTGAGCCGCAGCTGGTTTCTGGCATCGCGACGGCTGGCGTCTTCCACGCGGGGAACACCCTGCCCCCAGCCTGTGTATATGCACACCGCTGACGTGTGTGTATAGCACAAACCATCCATGGTAGAAAGCAGAATCGAAATCGATTCTTAAAAAACATTTTTAGAGGACGGAATAACAAACGGGGCTGAAAAATTCGGCGATTCGTGCCAACAGCGCGCTACTGGCTGCGTAGAATGGAAAACTGAGTAGTCTTGCGAAGAATTTTCTTAAAACAATGCTGGGCGAGCCATGGTACAAGTCGATCCGTCCGGTTCGCGGAATTCAATTTGTTGGTCGGATTTTAAAGACTCGGGCAACGCGTGAAACTATAAAGCTTCTTCGAACGTACGTATCTGTAGCGCACGTGTTGCCGCGTTCGGACAAGTTGCTCGTCCTCATCCTCCTTCACCCCCCACCCGCCTCCTCCGCGGAAAAAAACCTCGTGAATCTTTTCCAGACGCCAAACGGCGAACTATACTTAGGAGGAAAATGTTCCACATGCCTGTGGCCCCCTCGCTATCTCGTGACTTTGAATTCTCGCAGATAGCTTACTGTTAGAACACCCTGTACTTATTCTGGCCATCTATCGTAGGATACGCGTCGCGCGTTTACTCACCGCTATCGATTACGGAATGATCAACTCTGCTACAGTGTATAAACAGTGCTTTATTCATTATAATTATCAGGCTTGCGATTTACAATGATGCGATCACGTGAACAGCTACTTTGCTTTTGCGTGTCTAACGATCGAGACATTCTTTCACCGATCGTTATAGACCGAGGAACATCGTTATTGTCTGTGAACGATAATTCGCGGTAACGCTAATGCGTCAACTTGTTAGACTTTCTTCGAACCCTCTTGTTTAGCGGTTGTCTCCCTTTCTCTTTCTCTCCCTCCTCCCCCCTCTCTCTCTCTCTCTCTCTCTCTCTCTCTCTTTCTTTATTTGTTTAATCTGTCCTGTATATTTGCAGATAGAGCAATTTAACCAGTGTCGGACGTGCAGGGGGAAGTGTCGGCGTTACTGTGACCGTTGGTGCTCTCCGTCGACGAACTATCGTTGCTTTTTATTCGTCGCTTCCGCAGCTTCGCGAACTGAAACTCCTCGACCGGCACTGTACACCAACAATTGAAGTCGTCATTAGTTCATCATCGCGTAATCACGAGGCGAATGTCGGGAGTGGGGGGACGATCGCACACCCGGGAACGATCGGGAAATAAAACGAAGCAACTGCGTCTAGCGAAATGAGAACGAAAGACATTTATATTTATCGAAAAACTATTCCTAAATTTCATTCCATTACACTGTGCAACTCTTACGTTACAGCCACGGTATCGACATCGTTTTAAATCGCGGATCGGTCGTTTCTCCGATATGCCTTCTTACATTTTTCTCGAATCACGTACTATGGCTGTAACATGTACATCGTATAATATTAACAACGAGCAGAAGATTAATCTTATGTTTCTAGCGAACAACGACGCGGAGTAATGTCACGCGGTTTATCGGTACATTGTACTTCTGTGCGGATATTATCGTTAATGGTAGTTCTCGAATTTCTTTGAGCTTACATCAACTCCGCTACGAGCAATTGCTCGCATATACTCTTAGTGTATAGGAAAGACGTAATTCTAACTCATTTCACAACGGAGATCACGGCGTTTTCTATTCATCGACTTTTCTCATCACAACTTATCTATCAAGATGGATTAACGTCATTTAAAACTTTTGCTCGTAATCTCCACTTTATAAAATCCTAGTACAATCAACATCGATTTACAACCATTTTATTTCTTCGGAATTATAATATTACCAAAGACTTTGATCGAACAGAGCGAGGAAGAAACATTATAGAAATGTTTTAATAAAAATTAAAAAAATATAACATAAGTCTCCGGTATAGGCAGTTAAAGAACTCTTAAAATTTCAACGATAAATTATCCATTCGCAATTTACGTAAACTCATTGCATAGCAATACGATTACTTGTAGTGCAAGTTTGGTTACCATCGGAATCTGGATCTCGGTCCATAACATTCTGAGGCGTGCTTGGTAATGGGACAATTTCAGGCTCGAGTGGTTTTACAGCGCAATCTACGTCCTCGACGATTACTTCTTCTGCCAAACTGCTTCTTACTGCCTCTGTATTAACAAAATATAGGATTCCAATGGACTATGTTTTCGAGATATTATATCGGGCAAATTATTTACATATATACATCTACCATTGAAAGCTTGGGGATATTGCTGGTTCAACTTGTTCTTGACGATACGTATCCTCTTAAAGATATAATCCAGATCCTTCTTCATTTCTACCAACAATGCTGTATGTTTCTTAAATTCGCTTCCTGCGGTCTTTAGCCTATTTATCGACAACTGATTGCAATTGGTTAACATTTCGTTGGTCTTTTCAAATCTTTGCAGCCTAAAAAAATTAATGGAACCGATAAACAATAGAATCTTGTGTGCGTAAACATCCTGAGACTCGAGATAACAGTCTTACATTTGCTTTTGAGCCCTTATCATAGATTCTACGTCCTGTTGGTCGACAATACCAGCCAAACCTTGTACAAATACCTCCGGCGCGGTATAATTCTGGAAGCATTCGAAGCTTCCAGTATCCGATTCCGGTGTACCTTGAGCTGTTGCCATTCCTTTCACGTTTTATATCGCGTAATTATAATGTATAGCATTAGCCACGTACAGTCTCCTTGTCACAATCATCGTCTCTGCCGATGCATGCCGATCTGACACACCCGAATTCCAACATTTAATTATCTCGTTTTATGATGATGGCAAGAGACCGCAAGAAACTGGCTCCGTTTGTTTATCAATCAAAAATTCGAAAGCATCGATAGTGATCGAAAGCGTCCATTTCTTCTTAAATGTATGTTTACAGCAGTTAATAAGAAAGACTTGAAATATCCCTAGATCCAACGTGCGGGTTAGTAAATTCCCTGTCGTATAGAAGCTTTTGACGCGGAACGTTGTAACTTGAAAGAAACCTTTTAATATTATTTTCGAGATCGCACCAAGTTGCTATAATTCGTTTTTCGTCTGTTACAGCATTTGTGGATCAGTCTTCGTTGACAACAACCTTACTTAACAAATAAGGGAAAACTATCGATCTAAGCAGCGGCGCACGCAGGGACAAAGAGAGAAACAAGGGAAAAGAAACGGAGTCGTATCAAACGCTTGACAGACGGAGAGAGACAAAGTATCAACCAGTCGCGCGTCATGTGCTCACCCCCCTCCCCCGCCCAACCAAAAACAAATTACAAGTGCGCCAGTGAATCGAAGAACTTGAAACTTTGAACCCAAAATTTTATATATAAAATAACGTGAAAATATACTTCTTTAATTAACTTATTAATTAACTTATTTAATATTCATGTATCTCTCCAATGCAATGTACTGAATGTATTTTAAAGACAATAAAGTGGAAAAACTCTACAAAACCGTATTATTATTGTAAAGATTCATTATAAATTAAATATAAATCAATATAAATCAATATAAATCAATATAAATCAATATAAATCAATATCAGAGTTAGGCAAAATGAAATAGCCTACCTGAAGCATTTTCCTTCTTGGGGAACGAAACAAAGTTGCAAATCGAAATTTGGCTTCTCGCGAAAATGCACAAAGTTGCAAACCGGGATTTTATTTCTCCAACACCCCAATTTCATTTGCAACATTGTTGAAAAAATTTTGTCCTTTGCAACTTTGTGCATTTTCAACGAGTCTCAAAAAAGTTGCAAACCGAAATTTTGTTTTCTGCGAAAAATGCACAAAGTTGCAAATCGGAATTTTTGTCTCGAACACCCCAATTTCATTTGCAACATTGTTGAAAAAAATTTTGTTCTTTGCAACTTTGTGCATTTTCAACGAGTCTCAACAAAGTTGCAAACCGAAATTTTGTTTTCTGCGAAAAATGCACAAAGTTGCAAATCGGAATTTTTTGTCTCGAACACCCCAATTTCATTTGCAACATTGTTGAAAAAATTTTGTCCTTTGCAACTTTGTTACTTTTTCGCGGGAAGCTGAATAACCTTACCTGAATACTTACCGCATTGTGCCCATATCGTGAGACTACTTAGTTCCTAAGTTAAGAGCAGTGTATAACTATTGTGAAACGTGAAGTGCAATGTATGGTGAGCGTGATGTATGAAGTGTTATTGTGTAGTGTGTGATATGTGAAGTGTAGTGACTGAAGTGTGATGTACAAAGTGTGGCGTGTGATGTATGATGTATAGAGTGTGAAGTGTGACGTGTGCGTTCACCCAGCCAGGTGAAATGATATTCGATTTTATTAATATCTACTTTTTTTTAATAAAATTAATTCATATATCATCATCATTGTCGTTGATTGGTTGACATCCCGACGTGGTCACTGCTAATCCAAGCTAGCCAAGGGAAATAAGGCCGCAACCTACCAGCGTCGACAACCGAGTCCGCGACGACTCGGTTGTCCTGGTTTGGCTTGGCTTGACGGTGGCGCCGTTTCGTTTCCCATTTTGGCGTTGATTGGCTCGACGTTCCCCCACCGTTAATTATTCTACCGGTGTGTAACATTTCCTACGGCTTCTGTTGCAAACACGCATGCGCGCAGTAACTGCATGGGAGAATTCTAGGGAATTCTATGCGCCACCAACGCCACCAATGCACGCATTAATTGAAACGGAACGGTTTTCTCTGCAGTCTATGCACTCAATGCGCGAAACGGAACAGACCCCTTATAGATCGGTCGAAGGTTCATTCGCCGTTGCGCCTATATCAATATAATCTGGATCAATGGCAGAAACGTTATCGAGTATGCGTAAAGTCGAACTGAGAAATGTTTGCACCGAGCAAGCGTAATGTTTCTTCTCGCGATTTATTCGAATAAAACTTTGAATCAATATTTCCTTCTATCGGAATAGGTAGATTGATCGAACAAACAAACATGCTTCACCTTCAACAGCTGTTCGAAGTCAAATGTTTTCAAGTTGGTTGATAGCGTCAGGAACATTCAAATTTCCACAGTGACTGTTGTGTCTCGTACCGAAGCTTCGGAAATTTTGCGTGAGAAATAATAATCCTGAAGATCTAGCACGTGCGTTTCTCGAGCCGGAATGGCACAAAATATAAATCCGTTTTATTCGTCTCAAAACACACCGAACAAAGCCACTGAGGAAAAGCAGAATGTACCAAAAGACAATCATGCAGTTAGTAAACGGTATGCAAGCTATGTATATGATACTCTAAACCGAATTTATCGCCAGATGTTTTCTGTCGTTATCCATTCATCGTGTATTTGCTACGTCTTTTTCAATATATCGTACAACAAGCATTATTTCTTGCAATTACTATTTCGAGTCGCATAACCTAGTTGCAATGTTTGGGCGAATATTTTGAAGTTAGATCGACCCCAAACTGCATGTCTCGATAATTCTAGACGAATTCTACGGTAGTTTAACTCAAAAGTACATAATATTTAATCATGATATATGCAAAAATAAATTTATGCGCAGACTGCAAAAGGAACTCATGGTTTTGATGATGAGTACAGAGAAAGGTGTTTCCGCCTTTCCGGATGGGGAAAATCTGTTTAAATGGATCGGGACTATCACAGGACCAAGAGACACGGTATTAACTATGCCGTAATCACAGCAGATATCGCGTCAGATGTAAGAGTTCTATATTGTTTCATCATCATCATCATTATTGTTACAGGTTTACGCTGGTCTCACCTACAAATTGACTTTGGAATTCCCTCATAGTTACCCTTACAGTGCCCCGATAGTGCGTTTTGCCACTCCGTGTTTTCATCCAAATGTAGATGCAGGGGGTAATATTTGTTTGGACATACTAAAAGATAAATGGAGTGCTTTGTACGACGTACGCACCATATTACTATCTATACAATCTCTTCTTAGCGGTGAGTCGGTTTTTATTTACCCATAAGGTAAGGGTAAGTATAAGTACAAGTTTAAGTACAAGTATCGTTTGAATTTGCAGAACCTAATAATGAAAGCCCACTTAATCCTCAAGCTGCAAAGCTATGGAGCGATCAGACAAAATACAAGAAGCATTTAACAGAAGAATATCACAGAGCTCTTAATCGCGATCAACAAGATTCATGATAAGGCCATTCTTTTAATCCCCTTGGCTGATTTATTATTTTTACTTTGGTCAATGTTACAATTAAGTATAAGGCATGTAAAGACCTGCTGCACTGAACTTGGAAACTTTATTACGAAAATTTAATTTCCTGGTCTTTTTCTCTCGTCGATATGCTGTATCGCATAAAGAATCAAGAAAATCATTTTTGCATCGTTCGTTATAGTCACCTTCGTTCCGTAATATCGTAGCTCTCTTTAAAGTTGAACAGAAATTTGTATCATGATTTCCAGATTGTATATGCGGATTAAACATTTTTGCGTCATCAATTTATATCAGAAATGTTTATTTATTTTTTACTCTTAGTAATATATATATATATTGACTTTTCGACATATTTTAACATTTTTCGTACGTACCAGCTACATCCGACATTTCGTCACTCATTATTGTATAATTCGGAAATAAATATTTTAAACATTCGTGCTCTGTGTTTTATTACAAATCCTTGAAATGATCCGCTCGAATTGTCAAATGGGCGTTTAAAGCCAAGATCAACTTCTTAATCTTGGGTAGTTTTCTAATAATCGCACTCCGGTTACATTATCAGGCGCAATAAAGAAATTATTGTTAGTAAACGTGGTACAAGTAAGATTGCAACTTATGCCGCGTAGAAAAATCGAGAACTTCCATTATTTGTAAATGCTGCGGATTGCAGTGTTACAGTTTCGAACGATAAAACGCTAAATTGACGAATGATCGATTTATTCACCCAGGAAGAATAAGTACAAGTAGATGGAATAAGAATGAATTACATAAACGTAGGCACGGGACACCACCACGCAGTTCTTTTTCTACCTGTCGGATTCGGTGAGTGCAACGCCCAAGAATACAATGACAAATTAAACAATGAACTCATCATACTTGCCTATTGTGTCGTCTCGTAGGAACTGCCGAAATGGATTTCCAGCATCAAACGAAGAATCCACCTGGATTCGCGGAACCCAGACCACCCGACAGGACGTTCCCAAAGAAAGAAAGATGCCACCCGATAGTCCCGAATGCAAAATCTCCATTCGTAAACAATCGATTGAATATCGCAGCATAACTGTATTCATCTTGATGGCAAGAGTAATGGGGAGGACCGCAGAGTTGCCACTCGTCTTTGGGCTTTCGTGCGTTCGATACGACGCTTTTGTCATTAGGCATATCAAGAAGCGAAAAAATGTACGCCGTTTTTGTTGTACTATTCAAAGTAAACGACAGTTTAACATCGTGAACACGTCAAGTATCGAATGTTCCTTTATTTATAGTAATGTGTACATGAGATTGTTTATTTCTGAATGAAAATATTTTCGAACCTATATATCAACGAAACTATAGAGGTACCATCGGGGCAAAAAGTCCGTTATTTAAAAATCTCGTTATTTTTTGTTAAAGAAATCACGTTAAAATACTAAAAAGAGTGATTGTCTTTGTTGAAGCAAGGCGATTCAAGTAAAATCATAAACTATCTACTTTCTCCCCTGTTCTTTTTGTATCAAAATAATTCGAGTTTAAGAAATAAGCCGAAAGTGCTTAAAAGAGAGTTAGGTATTAGACCTGTAATTTATTCGAATAATTCGAATACTTGGATTATTCGAATATTCATTACAGCTCTAATTGTGCATAACTTTATGGTTTATATGAAAAACGAGACTTTCAGCCCCACCCTCTAGTCGACTGTTCGTCGGTAACTCGGTGAATGTGGTGCTGCTATCCAAGTACTTAGTAACACTTATCATTGAAGGAGGTAACGTAGGATTTATATGAAAATGTAATATTCGTACACCGTTCGCGATGAATTTTGTTCTGATAGTATCGAATAAAAGATAGTTGCGTTGAATCTTACAACTATGGGATGGAGTAAAAAATTGATAATACGTGTATTCCTCTTTCCGAATGTATGAAAACATTAGAATACAATGTTCGGTGGAGCTCTAGCACATTTATCGATTCGCAGATAAATCGTTCGGCCTCTGTGGGGTCACTAGCGATTACGTAAGGAATCCGCGTCACGAACAACATTGTAATTCCAACTGAAATTATCTGATATACACACATAGGTAACTTAATCTTAGCATACGTGCTACTATACCATGCTACAGGTACGATCTGGTTGCATTTTAAACCGCAAGTGGAGGGTCTCGATAGAAGGAAATTCTATCGAGACAATAGTCCTTCCCCGACGATTAATTCGAACGCGATGCTATACAGGCCTGTAACCTAATGAAAGTTTTGGGTTACACGAGGTTTTCGTTGATAGGATGGTGCGATGGCGGTATATCTTCCCTGAAGCTCGTTTCGATGTTCCCTGATAACGTGCGAAGGATGGTAGTCGCTGCTGCAAGCGCCTATATAACACCGAAAGAAACGGAAGCTATCCAGAGTACTAAACAGTTTTACTTTCTCTCACTAGATATATCCGACTCTTGGCCAGGCCTAGCTTTAATAAACTGACTGATAAAATCCTTTTCTACCCGCGGCATTCGCGTATTCGCAGTATACAGAAACATCGACAGTTGGCTAGAGGCAGCGCGAGACACAGCGATAACTTCCTACGCGAAGGAATATTTGCAAGAAATTTGGAACGTCTGGATGGATGCTCTCTTTTAAGAATTCAGGAAAAGCGAAACGGCGACTTCCGCAAAGAATATCTGCCGAAAGTCAAATGTCCCACATTGATCGTTCACGGGAGGAAGGATTCGATAACCTTTGTCGAGCATTCGATTTATTTGAAAGAGCACATACCCGTATGTCATAAACTTTCTCACCCAAATCACACCGGATTCTCCTCGTTTCAGATTGAAGATTTTGGAAAATGCGGGGCACGAGCTGCATTTGCAATACCCCGATCAGTTCAACGAACTCGCCACACAATTCTTAACCAACCAATGCGAATTTCCGCTTATATTCTTTAATGGGATTTCTGGTTAAACTTGGTCGACGGAGCATTTTTATCGAGTGCTCGGGTACAGTGGAACACTCGGATACTGAATGCATGACGCAGCATAGAGGACACACGTGGGATAACCGGCACAAGAATCAAGAATCGAGACAGAGAAAGGAGTCGCGATACCGTGTGGGCGACAAAGTCTTTTCCGTAGGGGAACTTGGCTGGCAAGACTTTCCAAAATCCTCTCCAACTTGTGCATCGATTAAAGGTCGACCGACATTCGTCCGAACCACGTAAATATTCATTAGTTTGTCCTGAAAACGTTCCGGATTACTTCCCAAGCATGTCATCCCCAGCACTGTTTACAGAGCTACCGGTGTTGCGCGTTCGTTGCTCGGAATGCCACGATTATTTCGGCCAAGAGAGACTGACTCGGCTGACTCGCACAGCCAAAATGTAGCAACCTGAAATTAAGATGAAGAAAAGCAGCGATCGGAATTTAAAGTACATAGCCATGCGGACGTCGAGGACCGCCCATTCGAAACAGCCGCAATGCGCTTCAGACGAAAATCGATCCTCTCCCTGAACTCGGCTACGCCCCGAAACTGCCGGCACACGGCACGTTTCTCTCTTATTCGGCGAATTTCATCAGAAATCTCAATGGCGAATCGTAATTAGTTTACCTTATTCGTGCGTGAATTTGTCCAAGTGGAGACTTGGCGCGAAGGGAATGTCTCGGTGCAGCAGGTAGCGCAGAATTTCTGGATTCGCATCGAGAAATCAGTTGCGCGTGGATAGAAAGTGGTCTTGTGCCACTTATTATGCGAGCGCCTTTAGAGTCGAGATGAAAAGCAGCGCGCGATCGGGCAGAAGCATTCGCGCACGTATTCGCGGAACACTTTTGCTCGGAGCTGAATCCTTCCAGTTGCGAATTCATTAAACGTTGCGCAACGGAAAGGTTCGAGAAAGCAACGTGCACCGAACAACCCCCAGGAACTCTAGTAACCCTCGTGTCAGACACTGGCTTACATCGTACGTGTCACCTGATCGTCAAGGAGATCAACTGTGATCAAGTTTCTCTCTTCGCGTCCGACGCGAAGTCATTCGAAGCGTCTACACTCGTTTATCGTAGGAGCGTAGAAGGACATGCGTAATTCCGTTAAAAAGTCAAAAGAAGGAAGGGAAGTGTCGTAGATAAGCGCTTTCGCGAGGTATATACCGATCGATCTATCGGTACGAGTAGCCAAAGGAAACTGTTAAAGTTTAAAGCGAAAAAAAACGCAGCGACACGTATAATGCAGCGGGTGTGGCCATATTTGGTCAGACCGCTTCGCGATTCGATCGAGCAGACCTGTCCTTATTCTTTTCGTTCTCTCCTCTATCGGCTTCCCTCCTTTTAGTGGGTGCATCGAAAGAACTGCTGCGTAACACGATTCTCCCGCTGATTTATGCCCGATTTTCATCCATTCGATGGCGATTATTACGAGCGCGCGTTTCTTACAGAAAGCACGCATGTTCGTGGAAAGAAAAAACAAGTGGAAGCGGTAGCTCGAGGCAAGAATGCATATGCATGCGCCCAAATCCTACATACGCGATCGCATGTGACAGGCGAGTACCTTAAAAAGGACGATCGTTCCGCCGGTATCGGATTTTTGCCGGATCTTCGCAAACCATGTCACGGAGGATCTCGCACGACCGACTACCCGAACGAACATCCTCCTGCCGGCAATTTTCTTTCGGATAAACGGACTCGGGATCCAAATATGTAAATGCTTCGCCCGTTTTGGAGGCACGGCATCGAGTCACGATGACATCACTGCGAGCTGTTACTTAATATCCAGACTGTCGCGAGATCGGGTAGTCATCGACGACGCAACAACACCGTTTCACAAAATGATCCCCCAATTTCAGGCGCAACCCCTACACTGTGTAGATTGTAGAGTGTAACCCGATAAATCTGTCGACTATTGTAAATTTTCGTACGAATAAATCGTATAGTTCTAAAGTCTCTGAAATGTGCGTATACTTTTCATTTCGGAATACCCGCCTGATGAAATCCGTACCGATGCGTATCCTTGTTGGAAGAGACACGAGCCCAAACAGGGAGAGGAAATCAGAAAGGCGCGGAGCGAAAAGAGAGCGAGAAGAAGGACTGCGTGACTCACAATCAGATTTCGAGCCTACCGTTATCGACTCGCTTCTCCCTGACGCGAGTCCACGTCTTCGTCGCGATGTACGATGTCGCGCGCCTCCCTCCCAAGTAGAAAACCACACCATTTACGGCAGCTTGCGGCTCCGTTGTTGTCCGCTTGCAGGCCAGCATCGCTGGAGATCGTTCGAGAAAGTGGTCGTGCGTCAAAATCTTGGCCTCGATACGACTCCAACAACCCTGTCCCCGAGCCAATTATCCAGAGCTCCTAAAACATCTTACGAAACAATGCGTCCCCCAATGATTTCGCGACTCTCCCATATCGCCCATGTTTGGAACATCCATGAATCGATTCGGAGGGGCGGGGGGGGGGTGGTTAAATATGTCCGAGGGTGAACCGTACCACGCACGAGGCGCTACTTTCGAGGGGAAGTAGTTGCGGTAATTGAGACGCATCGATACGGATATACGCTTGCGGAAATATTTAGACGTACCTGTCCTGCACGACATCCTCAGGATCAATAAAAGTTGAGGCGGGGCAAGGCCTGGCTTGCTCGTCGTTCCGACTCGGTTCTCCCGGCGCGGTGTGGCGCGGTAGTTTCGAATCGCTCGAGCGTTGCGAGCAATATTTCGATTCTTCCGTTCGTTCACGCGATCCACTCACGCACCCGTCAATAGAGACAATAACGAGAATCGCGTAGCTGCCCCGATCCAATAATTTACCCTTCAAGATCCATCGATCGAATTATTCCCGAGCTGATACCGTCGATAACGTCCATCCGTTTCCATCGCAAAGGAAATAATCGGATACGCCCTATTCAGATTGAAAGTCTCCCGAATCTTACTATTAGCTCACGCTTAATGAATCGGTATAGCCTTTTGCTACATTTCCAGGTAACGCTCGAAACGCAAAGGGGTTCGCATGACATAACACATAAAAACGGCCAACCCCTAGATCGATAGCACCGCGGCTCATAACCACCCTGTCTTGACATGCGTAGAAAATGTTCGGTTCGTTGTTGTTTCCAATAGCCAACGCCCAAAAATAGTCGCGGTTAATTGACAGCACCGTCGACTGCAAGCAGAGACCAACTATGCTCGCCAAAGTTTTGCCAGAGCGCCGTCAAACAGACCAATCGTTAGATGAAGCACAATTATCGAAGTGACGTTCGATCCGTGTTTGTGAATCACCCTTATCATGCATGAAACAAAGCGGTTTGATAAGAGATAATCACTATTCAACGAGGTACTTTTTGAAAACGTTCTACGACAACTATCGCTTCTTGCAAGGCAATTACGTTTGAACTCGGCGCAAATACCGAGCGCAATTTGAGCGTTATTTAACTATGTAGCCGAGTGGATAGACGGGCCATTAATTATTGAAATGGCACGGCCCAGCTTGCTACGTACATAGGTAGGGACGACTCGGTACCTCCTTCTTCTTTTTCGTCTTCTTCTTCTTCTTCGTCTACTCCTTCTTTTTCCTTTTCTTTTCATTGACATAGGAACGTGCGCGATGTCTCGATCCGTTTAAATTGGACGTGATGTCACCGAGCGTTTATACTCTCGCGGACTCGTTTAATGGCACGACCAACGAAGGACAATGAGAGTCGACCGTATCCTCCTAAACTGGCTTCTATTCGCGCAATCTGTGCATCGGCGAACTCTGAGAGCTCGCAAGGTCTATGTCTACTTGTACACGATTGCGCGTACGCGATATGTATGGGGCTACGGTCTGATCGGTGAACGGATGTTCCGGTACGTGGCAAGCGCAATGAACACGTTACACGAAACAATTAATTGTAAGTGCATTACTGTTGCATCGCGCGAGTGACCGTAGCTTTCCTCTCGGTGGAAATTTACATCGATATGATAAGTAATTATGATCCCGCCGCTGGCTACACGCTGTTGGCAGCCCCGTTACGTACCGGCACGGCATGGCATCAGCGATGCGTGTCTATCAATTCGGGAGAATGTGTGCTGGGAGCGTCAAGTACAGTAGGGACCCTCTTATTTACTCTTGGTGAAATTTTTTCACGATTTTCTTCGCGGCACCCCTTACAATAGTTCCGAATAATACAAAAAAATTCCGTGTAAAGTTTGAGCCCGATCGGATAACGTGAAAAGGGGCCTAGGGGTCCTTGAACATTTAAATAATTATTTAACAGCTTACAAAGACGATTTTATATAATATCCTCCAAGTTATTGATTTCATAAAAAAATATGTTAATCAAAAGTTGTAGATTCGGACAAGGAGTATATTTTATATTGTATTATATTTTCTGTAAATTAGGGACCGAAAATTGCAAAATTTTTATTATTTCCAACTATTCGGGGGGGAGGGGGCGCGAAGAAAATTCAAAAATCGCAAATAAGAGCCACCCTAGTGTGCGGACGCGTGCGGTTCATGAACGCACGTAGACGCGCGGGCGTCTATATGATCGTGAGTGATTTTTTTCCCTTCGGAACGAAGAACGAGTGATCCATACATGGTAACGGTGAGAAGGCTGGCTTACGCGTTGCAACGCGGGCACGGGCGCGGGCCCACCCTACCTGCCCGCCTGTCTCCGCTCCTTCATCCGTCTCGCATAGGTACTCCTGTGTCCTGTGTTCAACATACATGCATCCATACATGGCTACTTTTATTTACTCTCGATCACCAAATTTGCTTATACATCGAATATCCATATATTCAAATAACTACGTCGATTGGATTTACAAAAGTCTAATACGGATCAATAGGTACCAATTAAAATGCATTCCAATCCTCTTTGAGAAAGATGCTGATTTTAGAACGCATATTTCTAATCTGTATGATCCGATAATGATGCGAATACGATGCGAATACGATGCGAATACGATGCGAATACGATGCGAATACGATGCGAATACGATGCGAATACGATGCGAATACGATGCGAATACGATGCGAATATTCTGTGCCGTGCACGTAACTATCGTGGTTCGTTGTTTCCAGTGAGCAAAGATGCTCTTCGCGGCTAGTGACTGCAAGTTAAGACGTTCTTGATTAGATCCGCAATATTTGGGTGGGCGTGTTCGACAGTGAGTCACGTATCGACTTTTCTCCCGGCGAGGTTTCGAGGAGCGGGCTGGGTTTCAGGCGAAACATAGGTAAGGGTGGGTAAGGGTGGAAAACACCGCAATGCCTTACGACTGCGTTCTTTCAAAAATATGCCGGCTTTGAAACGATTAATCCTACGTCAACGTACATTACGATTTCGAACGATTACGATTATAAACGCAGGGGAGAAAACTCTGCAACCTTGGATACCCGAATTGCCTAAACGAGACGTGCTAAATGCATTGACAATGCCAACAAATTGCCAGCCTTAAACGATTGACTCGTAGGCGTAGGTATATGCTATGTATTTGCCGGTAAGGCGGAGAAACGGTTTCGTCTGATTCTCTCGAAACAATCGCCCGCGTCCCCTCTCTGGTCCCTGATTAAATTACTTGGAAAATGACCTGTAACGATGCACGGAGTCGATGTAAAAGGGCGAACGACGTACAAACTCCAAGCCGACGATAAGGTTCGCCTTGGTCGATACGAAAATGATTGGATTTGGAATATCTATTCTTCCCTAACTCGATGCTTTTTGTACGGGCCACGCCTGCTAATCGATAATAACATTTTGAACGCGCCCAGGTGCTGTGAAAGATGCAGCGTACTCGTTCTGGGTGTAAAAACGTCAGCGATACGCGATACCGTACTTGTTTCGAGTAGGTAAATGCTCGCAGATAGTGAGCGGAACGATGCAACGGTTTCTGAACTCGCGGCTCTTAAATCAATGTTTTCGTTCGGACGAGACAAACCTGGAGGTATCGGGAAGAGAAGGAGGTCGGATTCGTGGGCCGACGTCGGCGGTCTGCAATTTTGGCGAATCGAAATTTTCGACGATGTCACATATTCCATCCGCAGGAGTCGGTGCTCCATCGGGCGCAGAATCGGCGAGCAGTTGGCAACGCTGTCGACGCTGGCTGGTGAAAAGGTGGCGAAGCCCGGGTCTCGACCAATCGGAGGCGTTGGACGAGCCGCCCCCCGTCGCCCCACCGCCGTCCCGTAGAAGCTTGAAAATCTGTAACGGACGCCGCTGTCGGGGCATATTCGTTTCTGGGCTCTCGTGACGAGTTAGCGTGCGTCTCGTTGTTGGTTCGATAATCGCCAGTAAACTTCAAACTACCCAACCAGAAACATGAGGGAAATCGTCCACATTCAAGCCGGCCAGTGCGGTAACCAAATTGGCGCAAAGGTAAGTCTCGAAACAATTATTCGAAATAATTCAACTTCAACCGCGTGGAAAGCGAACGAAACTTCTTTGTTCGAATCACCGTCGTACCCCGTCTCTAACGATACGGCACGGATCTCACGGGAGCGAGCTTACCGCAGACGTCCGTTACGTTTCTCCCATATCGCGATCGTGATTGTACAGAGAACAAGTCGGACTGGGAAATTTCATATCGACATCAGGCTATTGGAAGACCTTGGTAAATTCACGCGATCGCCATCTTTCCGTGTCCACGCTTATATCGCGCTTCGAGAATGTATATATACGCGTGCGAGGGGTCAGAGTAGATTGCTAATGTCTCAAATGCGTAGCATTTTATGTGTCGGGAGGATAAAGTATCGGACATAGCATCGACGGGGTACGCGGTGCGGTTGGTATGCGAAAAAATGGCAACCTCGCCCGGTCGAAGACCTGTCATGGCGACAGAGCTTTGCCGGCCGGCGAGTCTACTTAACGGTTTTTTTTCTCCGCCGACCCGCGTCTCGAGCGTGCCGATGTCGTCAAGCGTCGGCTATGCTTTTCCACCTTTGCCCCCATCCCGAATCCTTAATGTACTTTTCGCAAAAAAACGCTCGTTATGCATTGCCCGTGTAAAAGTTTGCTGAATATTTCGATGGAACGATACGACGTGCCTGGGTGTGGCTATTTCTCCACGGCAAGATACACCGGTTGATGCGACAACGGAATCGAACGGCTGCGCGCGCAGTTACTCATGCGCTCTCTCTCTCGCTCTTTCTCTCTGCCCCTGTCCCTCCCAGCGACTCGTTTCGATCGCTCTCCTCTGGTCTCTGGTTCTTTCTTGCACAGAAATTCTTGAGCAGTCGCGTTTTTGCGTTTCCTACGAGTCCCTTACAAAACTATCTTTTCCCCCGTGGCGTTGCTTCTTCTAAAAAAGTTGCCTTAACGTTCAGAGGTTTCCAATGAAGATATGTACGTCCATTGAGTACTGCTGTTCTACCACGATACAGTACGCGTCACAAATAAAATCGTTGACAAACGCGTTACATAAGGTACACGATTATCGTAGCAGCCGACTCGAGAGGATGGCGTATAAACGAAGTAACACCGGGTGTAGTCACGCTCTCATAGCTTTCAAGGTTGCTCCATTGAGTCAACGCCCGCTTCCTTCGAAGTTACACTTCTGGATCTATCGCCGCGATATCGATTTTCTGGTGGGAACATTTTCTCACGGACCAACTCCACGAGCCTGTAATTTTTCTAGTCCGATCTTGCTAGACGCCACACGATTGTGCAACGGTCACAACTGCCCATTCAAGGGATCTTGGAGTCCAAGGACATCGTGTGTTGCGTAGCGCAGCGAAACGCTTCCAAATAAAGAAAGAAGAAATAGGTATTCCTCTCGCCATTTTCTTTCGCGTCACCTCGGCCCGCTTCCAGTCATTACGCGTTGCCGTCTGATTCTTCTGACATTTGTAATTTAACAAAATCTATCGAGTACTGCTTCTATGCATTCCATGTTCGATTTGTCGCATTTCAAGAATTCTCTAACCGAAGGATCATCGTAGCCACGCATTTCGTGTGCTCAAACGTTTACCTTCCAGGCCATCTGCCAGCCCGTTGCAGAGGGTCGTAAATAAAAGAGACATGATGCAGCTGTTCCACGAGGGGACTCGTATGCTAGACGTTCTACAATCTACGCCAACTAATGGTGACGCCACATTGTTGGCCTCTCCCAACAGTTTTCCTCATCGTACTTAAAATTACTTGTTTTGTTTCGTTGAAATCGATAAACGTAGCCGGCGTACTTCCGAGTTGCTGAGCCTTAGAAAAATACGATTTACGTCACTGATCGATTCTGTCGCACACAGCGCCGTCATCGTCAACTTGAGAAGTTTCCGTCTTCTATGAAGTTGAACGCCGCGACGGTGGCACGTAAACAAATGACAGAGTGCATAAATCGGGCAACTTGTCTTGTGCTACATAATTACTTACACGATATCAGTATTACAGTCACCGCTTCTATATATAGCGATGACATTGGTGACTCATATCTTGCTACAGCAGTACACGTACATTGCGTGTACAGGTCGGTGGGGTGGGAGGTAGCCGGGCTGGGGCGATCTTGGCTTTCCACTAACGATATTCATATATGGTCACACCGCTCGATAGAATCGTCGTTTCCACCACGTATAGGTCACGTAGGATGTAGTTGCTGTAGGCGCAGTAGGCAATTCCTTTACCGCCTTTGGACAGATCATTAGCAATTTGAAAATTAAATATTCGAATATAATTCAACTTTCGAAAGATAGTTGCTAACGCGAGTTTTAAGCAAAGAACCATGACCCTCAACGCCTTTCTGCAGACCTAGGACAACAGGATAAGCGTTAGATTCAAACGAACGATCCATTTAACCAGCTACGTTACCTCTTTCTATCCCGTTGTAAATGCTCGTCGATAGGTACAATATTTTTTCAATTTCCATTTGCCGACATATCGCGCGACGGGGACGCGTATAATTGTGTGGTATGCGATATCATTCACACTCATGTTCGCTCGGCATTCTCGGGCGTACATCGATCTCCAGAAATATACCGAAAGGTCTTTGAACTAGGACGAAGAGAGGTGTGAGCATGCAGTCTGTGTACTGTCTGTAGGTAGAGAAGGTTGATTACGCGACGCGACGCGGTGCTTGGCTGCATCCTCTGTTCTGCGCGTTCGTCCGGGTCTGAACCGAACTAAAGAAATCGACGCTCCTCGAATATGCCCAGCCAACTACGACGCTTCTACTAATTAATCCCGTTCGGCACTCGAGCGATTCGCTCGTATTAAGAAACAATTAAAAAGCAAAAAAGCCAGAGAAAAAACGTTTACTTTGCGAATGTGTCTTAATGAATGCGCATATTACGACTAATTACACGCGAGCCATTAATCGGCGAGGTCGTCGAACCGCTCTCGTGGTCGATACTACGGAACAGTGGAAACGGATGCGAGCGGGGGTGTAATACGTATCGTATAGAGAAAACTCCTTCCTGCTTTTGCACTGCCGTGCAATCAACTATGCTGCACGGACTAATAATGCGTCGCGCAAGGGAATTCGTTCAGAGGATTTTCACTACACCGTGTTAAATGAAAGCAGGGGTAACCATTAGTCGGGATTGAAATGTAATTTCGTTCGAATGATTACAATTGCTTTATCGAACGATTATGAAATGTTTTTCTGAATTTCACACGAACTTCGATGATCTGTTACAGTTTTGGGAAATCATTAGCGACGAGCATGGCATCGATCCAACTGGTACCTACCATGGCGACTCCGACCTTCAGTTGGAAAGAATTAACGTTTACTACAACGAAGCATCCGGTGGCAAATACGTGCCACGCGCCATCCTCGTCGACTTGGAGCCGGGCACCATGGACTCTGTTCGCTCTGGACCTTTCGGCCAGATCTTCAGACCCGACAACTTCGTGTTCGGTCAATCCGGGGCTGGAAACAACTGGGCCAAGGGTCACTACACCGAGGGAGCCGAATTAGTCGACTCTGTGCTGGATGTAGTCAGGAAGGAAGCCGAGAGCTGTGACTGCCTCCAAGGCTTCCAGCTCACCCACTCTCTCGGTGGTGGTACCGGATCCGGTATGGGCACTCTGCTCATCTCCAAGATCCGCGAGGAGTATCCCGACAGGATCATGAACACATACTCTGTCGTACCGTCGCCCAAAGTATCCGACACTGTCGTAGAACCGTACAACGCCACCCTCTCCGTACACCAACTGGTAGAAAACACAGACGAGACTTACTGCATCGACAACGAGGCACTTTACGATATTTGCTTCCGCACCCTGAAATTATCCACACCTACCTACGGCGACTTGAACCATCTCGTTTCCCTCACGATGTCCGGCGTGACGACTTGCCTGAGGTTCCCCGGTCAGTTGAACGCCGACTTGAGAAAACTAGCCGTAAACATGGTACCGTTCCCTCGCCTCCACTTCTTCATGCCCGGTTTCGCTCCTCTTACGTCTCGCGGCAGCCAGCAATACAGAGCCCTCTCCGTTCCCGAGCTCACCCAACAGATGTTCGACGCCAAGAACATGATGGCCGCCTGCGATCCCAGACACGGAAGGTACCTCACGGTCGCCGCCATTTTCCGCGGCAGGATGTCCATGAAGGAGGTGGACGAACAGATGCTCAACATCCAGAACAAGAACAGCTCGTACTTCGTCGAGTGGATCCCGAACAACGTGAAGACAGCCGTCTGCGATATTCCACCCCGCGGCCTGAAGATGTCCGCCACCTTCATTGGAAACTCCACCGCCATCCAGGAACTGTTCAAGAGAATCTCCGAGCAGTTCACCGCCATGTTCAGGAGGAAAGCTTTCTTGCATTGGTACACCGGAGAGGGCATGGACGAGATGGAATTCACCGAGGCCGAGTCGAACATGAACGATCTGGTCTCCGAGTATCAGCAATACCAGGAAGCTACCGCCGACGAGGACGCAGAATTCGACGAGGAACAGGAAGCCGAGGTGGACGAGAATTAAAAAGCTACAACACAACAACATCAACCAACCCCCTCCCCCCCTCCGTTATCTCTCTACACTCATGCCGCTTCTTAATTTTGCGTTTACCTTCTCTTTTTTTATGTCTTTTTTACAGACTGTTCTTTACACCGTGGTTCGAACTGGCGCGCTTTACTTTTCTACCGTGTTTAGTACCGCACACGCTGAATGATTCGGATAAAAATACTCTATTTGTCGTTCCATTTATACTTTCAACCGTCGTTTCTTTTTCGATCTACTATTTGCGAGGGCGCGTCTTTATATCCAGTGTATCACCGCTATATCGCGGTCACCACCGTCTTTAAATAAATTATTATCATATAAGTGTGTTTAATATATGTTTTATAAGAACCCTTTATTATATTGTCGCATAAGTAACGCATCGGACGATTGGTTTTTGTATTTATCAAACTACATTGTAGGCGTATCTGTATTTATATTTGTCTCTTCTATCTACCGAATTTTATACCATGACAAATAGATCTGAATAAAGTAGATCATCCAACCAAGCACTTAATGAAGTCATCGTGATTCAATATCCAATTAACGTCAGCGACAATAATTAGTCGGCCTTGTTTGGAAATCGTGAACGCGGACACTGTACTTTAAAATACTTTAAAATCATCTGGTTCTGCAAACTCTAGAAAAACGCGGTATAGCAGGCATCTAAGCTGTTAGCCAAAAGATAACGCTGCAGCCCGAATTGCAATTCTTGTTACGATAATGTTGCTAAGAACAGGATCGTACCGCCATCTGTTGTAATAAAATAACCCGATGCTCAAGTCGTACCGATACCGATTTAATTACAGGTACCCAAGTTATCACTGCTATAAACAACTGAAAAGGTAAGAAACCTGAAAACTGCGACGAAAAGTTATGTTTGATAAGTTTTCCGTATTTCGTATCGTTTCGAAAAATGTTTTCAATCTTGCGAACAGAGAGTTTCTGGGAAGCACAGAATGATTCTCGATACACGAGTACGTACCTACATCACTTTCTGAATAGTTTGAAACTCGCAAGGTTTTCGCGGGGATGGAAAGTCTGGGGTTTCTGGAATCCACGCAATATGGCACGGATTTAATAGAATTTTATCCTCCAGCCGTACGCCTAGGTCGTCAGCCAACGGATTAACGTGATACAGTTAAGTAAGTGGATGAAATCGGAGCACCGTATAGTACATGCATGCGCGACGGTCCATCGTGTCTCTCGCATTTTGCCCGCAGATGCACCGACGAATCGCAGCTTAACTAGCACTGGGATGGCACGCCAGCCTCGCCTGTCAAACACAAAGCTCGTTTTAGGTGGGCTCCGAATCACTGTCGCTGTTAATCTACGTTACATCCACTGGAACGAACGTAGGAATGAACAAGATCTCGGATTTACTGCAAACTCGAACGCTGGCTTATTCTTCTAAATCTAAACATCCTTTACGTCCTCTTACTTTACAAGATGCTCCTATCTATAGGTTCTTTAAGCGCACGGAGCGCAAACTACGTCGCGTAGCATTTAAATTTAGGCACCACGTGACTGCGACTTGGAAGCTATAAAAAGGACACCGTGTAAGATACAGGGCCCTCAAGGGAACAACGGTCATCCGCAATTTACCATGCTACCTCCGAATTTTAAGTGGGAAGTTAATAGGCGTCGAAAGGGATTTAGCCTGCCGGCGAAATCAATAAGAAGCACTTGTCTTTGAACTCGCGATAATCGTGCAAGCGTATGTTATATATCATAGATGTTAGGACATAACGTGCTGCGATATCCAAGGGACACGCAAAGGGCTATCTTCAGTGAACAAACGAATAAATAGATGGATAAAGAAACGAAAGAACTTTCGATCGATTCTGTTTGACAAAGCGGCAGACAACGACCTCAGGCATACTTAGCAGACATGACTCATCGTCCGGCTATACGAACTCCGTGTGGCGTGGCGCGGCACGTCGCGTCGCGTCGCGTCGCGTCTCGTCTCGCTCCGCGAATTCGATCCAGTCTGAAACACTAATTGTAAGATCTAAAACAATTGCAAAGTTCGTTCTATTCCTAAAGAAGCGAATAGCCGATGCTCGAACCTCCAGCCGATCCGCTTATCGCTCGGTTCAGAGGAGCTAATAGATTTGGGCGATGCACAAGGAAAAGAGGAATGTCGAAATGGTTCGGACGCAAGAGCAGCATAAGAGGCAAAGGAAGGGCAGCGAGTTGGTAACGAGGCGGGGGTGGGCGAAAGATAGGAAGCAAGTTACAATAATAGAAGAAGGGTTTTTTACAGCGGCGGCAGGGGATCCTGGGTAGTTGGAGACGAAGCGAGTGACGCTCCGTCTTGATTATCGTCGTTTTCAATGAGCAGCAAGGAAACCGAGGTGACCTTTTAAGAGTGACTCACGAGATAAAAAGGCCCAGACTACTCTGATTGTCAGCGACCGGACGTTTTGCTCGCTTTGAAGTTTAAGGCAATATCCCGCGCAGAGAATCCGTGGAATGCGCGGCACGCGCGTCCGCCGCGCGCCGGGGTAGAATAGAAAGTTTGACGGCGAATATTTGTTAAAAGCAACGCGCGCCATCGGACATCTTCGGCTACCTGCGCGCATATCCTCGCTCGAGTTTCATTTCCGCTGGATGCGCTTCGAGTCCATCGAACAGGATATCCTGTTCTCGGTCCTTGCCCTTTTTTTCGCGCGCACTTGGAGAGCGCGAAGCCTGACCCGTGCTGTTCAGACAGCAGGCGAATCGGGCGAGGGTGTCGATTGCGACCTTTCACCCCCGAAATCGAATGAAACACCACGAGTGAAGAGAAGCGAGGATCCATTGGGAGGGGAAAGTGGTTGGGAAAAGCGACGTTTATTTTTCAATTTTCTTTCCCATCATCGCGGTACGGGCACGGCGTGTAGTCGAAGCAGGGTTATCATCCTCGGGGTTCCTTGTCTCCTCTGGTCGACGTCGACGGTTGGAGAATCCTCTCCCCCCCAGTGGGTTCGGCGTGGTGCGGGCGACCGGCCGCGGCGGCTCGAGACGAGAGTCGACCTCAGGACACCGACACGAGCGCGTTTCCTCGCCAGTTTCGCTCCGCAGGCTCCACTTCACTCCACTCCGCTCCTCACCGCTCCACTCTACTCCACTCTGCTCCACTCTGCTCCAGTAGGACTCCTGCGCGACACGACGAGACAGTCGGCTGGCTCACGATCAGCTGCACCCGCTTCGCTGCACACGCTCTCCCGTCGCACTCGCTGCACCCGTCGCACACGCTCCACTCGGATTCCACGTCTTCGCTGCCACAGGACGGTCCCTGCCTTCCTTGGGATCAGCTGTTTGCCCGGGCGCACCCTCTTCTCCTTGGCTCGCAAAGGGAACGCGGAAAGCGCAAGCAAAGCTCAGAATGAGGGAGATCGTGCATCTGCAGGCTGGACAATGCGGAAACCAGATCGGCGCCAAGGTAGGTCGTCCATCGTCCGCACCGAAGCAACAGATCTATGCGTGCGCGTCCATTTCTCCGAGCTTTCTCCTAGGAAACATGTTTGTCGGACCGTTCCAAGTCGATCGAAAGACATTTGCGATCCGCGAGCCCTTCCCTTCGTCGCGCGACTTTACTCTCTCGCGTGGCTGGATGCCGTAATCGAATTAAAGATAAGGCGGCGGCCGACAATCAGATGGAATTTAAGGGGCCTCGGAGCGAACGCGACGCGAGTCGATCCTTGGAGTGGATCGAGCGAGGGAAACGAATATTAGCCGCATTCAATGCGAAGCAGCGTACAGTTCTATCGTATTTCAAATTTTTTCATAGATTTTCAGCAAGAACGTCCGAAAGCTCTGCTCGCTGTCGGTTCCCGCACGACTCTCTCGCTTCTACTTAAGTAAACAAAGCTAATCTAAACTTTTGGACCGCGATGCTGTCCCTACCTACCGCAACGTGCGCCCGGAACGATTCTCTCGTATTCAACAAAAATACACATTCCCCGTTGTATATACCTACGTACTCGCGTACAGTTCTCCCACGAGACTTCTCTATCTCTACTTATCTATTACGCGCACTCAAAATGCTATAGCCGAACGCGAAGGCGTAGATATGTATGTAATATCACTTCGTGCGTACAACGTAAAGCGAAAATGCCGCCTACGAGGCCCTTAGCCCAGCGCGGCGAATCGATTTTCCATGCTAGAAGTAGGCCGAATGTCGCTCTCCGAAGATTGGACGGCGTTCGTCGAAGCGTATCGATCGAGAAACGAAAGGATCGCGATCCGCGAGGGATGGATACGTATCAGGGCGTTCGGCCACAAGTTGTAAAGGCAATCGCGCGGACCCAGCCTCCGTGAGTCAGTGATTAAAATCTCTACGGTCAACGACTGTACGGCCTGCCGGTTTCCGGGATGATCGTTAAATCCTTCCACGCGGAAAACGACGCCAGTCGACCGACGGTAAATTGTACTGGGAAACAAAGAGGAGCCGAGCCGTTCGTTTCTTCTCGTGGAAGAAACTGTTCGTTGGACCGTTCGAGTAATTGGTTGGGGGAGAAAGGAGCAGACCTAATTGGTTGTGCCGCTCCAATAATTAAGAGTACCTCGCTCTGAGGTCGCCACTCGATCTCGCTAAAGTTGGAATTACGTCGCGGATCTGTTAAGATGTAATTACCGGTTGTAATCGCGTGGAACTCGGGGTGACTCGTCCTTGGAATATTCTCAGTGCGCAGATCGAATCGTGTGGTCGTCACTGCGACGGGCACCGATGGCTGGCTATTAATAGAGGGGAGAAAATAGTGAAGGCGAGACAAATGGAGAAGTGCAACGACATAGGTGGAAGGAGGGTGGACTCGAGCCAGGGGGTAGAAGGCAGAGGCCGCGTTAATTTCGTGTACCTCTATATTTAGACGCGCCGCGGTTATCCTTGCCCTCTCTCGCTGCTCTTACAGCGGTTCCACGATCACGGGACAGGATCAAACCGAGAAAAGCTTCGTCTTCGGAGGAAATTTAATCCTGTTCTTTTTCCAGTTCTGGGAAGTGATCTCGGAGGAGCACGGCATCGACCAGTCGGGAATTTATCACGGAGACAGCGATCTGCAGCTAGAGCGAATTTCCGTCTACTACAATGAGGCTTCTGGTAAGAGGAATCGCTATTCCATCACGGCGCTCGCGATTCCTGCACCGCCCGGTTTTGTTCGCGAGTTTCGTGGGCGCTCGAAAATAGAAGCTCCTGTCGCGGCGACAGGCGGAACGCGGAACGCGGGAGAAAACGAGCGACAGGAACGATCGCTTTCGCTTTCGCTTACGACCGAAATAGTCGCCCGGCGTGTTCACCCCTGGCGTTTACCCTGACCCGTCAACCAACTAGCCACGCTAGTTTCGCGCTTTTCGCGTCCCCGTTCGCCCGTTCGTCCCAACCAACGGGCCGAGTAGAAACGAAATTAGTCGCGCGGCTAATTTGCAAGCTGGACAGGCGCGCGTACTTCTCGAAACCGTATACGCATTTCCGTCAACCATTTACAGACGACCGCGGTCGCGAGTTTTTCGACGGAATGACAATACGCGTTAAGCCCCGTTTAATATGGACGGTGGGACGCGTGGTAAAAGGCGCGAGCCAAGCCGAGCCAAGCCAAGCCAAGCCGAGTTCACGTCGGAATACTCGTACTCGGACTCGTACGGCTGCGAGCTTTCCAATCGTTTTCCTCTAAACAGTCCACTTGACGAATCACGCGTCTTCGATTGTTCCAGTTGCCACGTCGACGAACGGAGGGAAATATGTGCCGAGAGCCATTCTGTTGGACTTGGAACCAGGGACCATGGACGCGGTACGGTCCGGCGCTTACGGGAAGCTCTTCAGGCCCGACAATTTCGTGTTCGGCCAATCCGGGGCGGGCAACAATTGGGCCAAGGGTCACTACACCGAGGGCGCGGAATTGGTCGACTCGGTGCTGGACGTGGTCCGTAAAGAGTGCGAGAACTGCGACTGCTTGCAAGGCTTCCAGCTGACTCATTCCCTCGGAGGCGGTACCGGATCCGGGATGGGCACTCTGCTCATCTCCAAGATTCGCGAGGAGTACCCCGACAGAATCATGAACACGTACTCGGTGATGCCGTCGCCGAAAGTATCCGACACCGTGGTCGAGCCCTACAACGCCACCCTCTCCGTGCACCAGCTGGTAGAGAATACAGACGAGACCTATTGCATCGACAACGAAGCCCTCTACGACATCTGCTTCCGCACCCTCAAGGTTTCCAACCCTAGCTACGGGGACTTGAATCATCTGGTCTCGCTGACCATGTCCGGCGTAACCACTTGCCTCAGGTTTCCCGGCCAACTGAACGCCGATCTGAGGAAGCTTGCGGTGAACATGGTACCGTTCCCTCGGCTCCACTTCTTCATGCCGGGTTTCGCCCCGTTGACCTCCAGGTCGATGCAACAGTACTCGGCGCTCTCCGTTCCGGAGCTCACTCAGCAGATGTTCGACGCCAAGAACATGATGGCCGCCTGCGATCCCAGGCACGGCCGATACCTCACGGTGGCAGCCGTCTTTCGTGGCAGAATGTCCATGAAGGAGGTCGACGAGCAAATGCTCAGCGTGCAGAACAAGAACAGCTCCTACTTCGTCGAGTGGATACCGAACAACGTCAAGACCGCTGTCTGCGACATCCCTCCCAAAGGGCTAAAGATGTCCTCGACATTTATTGGCAACACCACCGCCATTCAGGAACTGTTCAAGAGAATCTCCGAGCAGTTCACCGCCATGTTCCGCAGAAAAGCGTTCCTCCACTGGTACACCGGCGAGGGCATGGACGAGATGGAGTTCACCGAGGCGGAATCGAACATGAACGATCTGGTCTCCGAGTATCAACAGTATCAGGAGGCCACTGCCGAGGAAGATTTCGAGGCCGAGGAGTGCGCCGACGATTTCGAGACTTGCGAGCAAGAGTAGACGGACGAGAGAGGAGACTAGGAGAGGCCTCGTCTATTCGACTACTACACACACTTTGCCATCGTCTGATTCTTTTTCTCCCGCCCCCCCCCCCTCTCTTTCTCTCTCTCCCTCTCTGCCTTTTTCAGCTTCGCCTTCGCCAGCCCCGCGCGTTCGAGGAGTCCTCGCCGTTTTATACTTTTATATACGATACTCTCTGTAATCGCGGATTTTGGCGGGGCGGTAGGGGATACGTTGATTTGCACGGAAAGGGTGAAACGGGTATTCAGGATTCGCGAGGGGCAACCTGTAACGACTAAACACCAAAGCACACCGAACCAAAAATCTGCCTTCATGGTTACATCCATAGAACTAAGTAACTAATTGTAAGTACATATGTATATCGTATGCGTATAATCGTGGCACGCGTTTGACTGTAGCGCAAGTTTGTTCCTTATAAAAATATACGAATTTTTATCAACAACCTATGTTACTTATTCACCTGGAAAACCATCGACGTCACTCTTCGTACTCGACTTCGACGTCCTCGAAAGTCGTCTCAGCCGGTGCTTCTTGGTGCTGCTGGTACTCGGAGACGAGGTCCTGCACGTTGCTGCGGGACTCGACGAATTCGGACTCGTCCATTCCCTCCGCGGTGTACCAATGCACGTACGCCTTTTTCCTCCACATACCGTCGTAGATGTCTGTCAGCCTTTTGAACAGCTCTTGGATCGCCGTCGTGTTCGATATCATGGTGGCGCACATGCTGAGCCCTCGCGGAGAGATGTCGCAGATCGCTGTTTGAATGTTGTTCGGGATCCATTCGATAAAGTACGTGCTGTTCTTGTTTCGTATGTTCAGCATCTGCTCGTCCACGTGCTAAAAATCAATTTTCCATTAAGATACAGTTATTTACACGTAATTGATATGTTAATCATATTTATACCCAAAAATAATCATTTTTATCATAAAATAATTGTTTAAAATATATCTTTGAACATAATAAAAGTAAAATAAATAAAATATATATATTTTTAAATACATTTAAACACAAATTTATAACAAACATATAAAACAATTACAAAAATAAAATTAATTTAAAAATAACTAATTATAGTAAAAAAATGAAAGAACCGATATGTTTCTTTTTGTTTAATTTGCTCCAGAATTTAGAAGATGCGACAAAAAAGTAATAATTTGAGCCACTGGTACGTATCCATATCTTTAAATGCAAGAGTTTTTAATTAATAAAACAAAAAAGTGTTATATTTTGCTTATTTGAAAAAGAAAGAGAGAAAAGAACTTATAAATACAAGAAAAATGCAGTGGGTAAATATTTCCTATGTGTAGTCTATGGCAGCTTGCGTTTGGTTGTTCGATTTTGAATGTAATTACCGACCTTAAATCCGTTATTTATCTTACTAAGTTATGATGTTCTTACATCGGAGGACTGTTTACTATCAATTCCATGAAATGAAAAACCAAATTTCAAAACTGAAATTTTTGCTTTTTGAGCATGTGCCGCGAGACTGTGACGCGTGGCAAACGAAAAAGAGGGGCCGGTCCGCTGACCTTGGTAGACATTAAGCCTCTGAAGATGGTAGCGGCGGTCATGAATTTTCCCCGAGTGGGATCGCAGTAGGCGAACATGTTGTTGGCGTTGAACAATTGTTGCGTGAGTTCCGGGACTGAAAGAGCTCTGTAGGGGGCGGAGCTCCTGGATGTGAGCGGCGCGTAACCCGGGACGAAGAAATGGAGCCTGGGGAAGGGCACCAGGTTCACCAGGAGCTTTCGCAAGTCGGTGTTCAATTGGCCAGGGAATCTGAGGGAAGCGGTGATGCCCGACATACAGGCGGAGATCAAATGGTTCACATCGCTGCAAGACGGTGTGGATAGCCTAAGAACGTGGGTGCATATGTGGTGCAAAGCTTGATTGTCCATGCAAAAGGTCTCGTCGGTGGACTCGATCGATCTGCTGAGGGCCAATATCGCGTTGTACGGCTCCACCACCACGTCCGACAGCTTCGGCGACGGTATCACGCTATACGTTTTCGTGATCCTCTCAGGGTATTCCTCTTTCAGCCTGACCATTAGCAGCGCACCCATTCCCGATCCAGTACCGCCACCCACCGAGTGCACCAGTTGGATACCTGCGTGGTAATCGATGCTATCGTTCGCGGGCCAACATTTCCGATCCATTTCCCGAATGGAGGTATATACTATACACTAGGGTGGCTTTTATTTACTCTTGGTGACATTTTTTTTCAACATTTTCTTCGCGACATCCGCCAGAATAGTTCCAAATAATAAAAAAATCTGTGTATAGTTTGAGTCAACTCCCAAAGACGATTTTATATAATATACTCCAAGTTATTGATTACATAAAAAAATATGTCAAACAAAAATTGTATATCCGGACAAGGAGCATCTTTTATGACGTATTACTTTCTCGCTGCGACAAATGGTTTTCGAAAAAATCCGAAATAAAAAATAAAAAGAAATTATTTTTCAAATTTTGAAAGTTCAAATCCTTCTCGAATACTTTTTATTTGTGAAGGCGAACAAAAAATTGTAATTTTTATTTTCAGGATTATTTTTGAAACATTTGAGGTGGAGCATATACCGAGATATGTCAAGGAGATAAAAAAAATTGCTTTCCTTATTACGTTTCCTGAAAATTAAGGAGCGAAATTCACAAAAATATCGATATAATATATTTATATAAAATCGACTTCGCGAGCTGTTAAAAAATTATTTAAATGTTTAAGGGCCCAGGGGCACCTTTTCCCGTTACTCGATCGCGCTCAAACTTTACACAGATTTTTTTTTTATTATTTCGAACTATTCTGTGCCGCGAAGAAAATTCTAAAATAAACAGCCACCCCACTATACACGTTGGTTCGATCGCCACTGATCGCCACCTTGCATCAGGTCGCAGGATTCCGCTTCTAAGCGAACGTGATCCAGCACCGTGTCCATGAGTTCGGCGCCTTCGGTGTAATAACCCTTGGCCCAGTTGTTCGCCGCGCCTGCACGGCCAGCTATAAAGTTGTCCGGCTTGAACAATCTCCCGCTCGGGCCGGACAGCACAGAATTCAAGCTTCCTGGGTCAAGATCGACCAGAACGGCTCTCGGTACGAATCTACGCCCTGCAAACGTGGGTTCGCGGAGTTTTATCCTGCTGGAAAACGTGCGACCCGTTTCGCAAATCTCAATCACCCGTACCTGCTCCCTCCGTAAAGTACACGTTGATTCGTTGCAACTGGAGATCAGAATCACCGCAGAACACACCGTCGGGGGTCAAGCCATGCTCGTCCGCAATTACTTGCCAAAACTACGGGCGAAATCTGTAGCTTCGACATGACGATATCAGGGCAGAAGGGGGTTAACGGTCCTACCTTCCCTCCTACGTTATTGCCGCACTGGCCCATTTGCACGTGCACGATTTCCCGCATTTTCCCCTCTCCTATTTCTCTCTCAAGTAACTGGAATTTCGAATTTTCACCGTTCGGGGGCCGAAAGGGATTGACGCAGGGGCTATGGGGTTGACAAGTCCAAAGGTCCCATAACTCGGCAAACTTCAGCACCAACAGGCGGTCGATTGACGAGTTTCGCGTAAAGGGTGAGTTGGAATTTGGAAGAAGTAGGCGCTTGCGAAAAAGCTAGGCTATCCGAGGTGCAACGCTAGGGCGCGCGATAATAAAGTGTTTGTCCTCGCCGCAACGATCAGATAATACGCGATGAGCAATTTTTACCAAGGCCTTGGCTTCATCAATCCCAGTTGGTTAGAAGGCCGACGACCAGTTCGATACCGCGCTACATACGCTGGATACGAGCGCATATATGTGCCCGGCAGGTTCTGGCTGAAACAGTAACGAGACCTGTGGGAACCTGCGCAAACAGCCGCTAAAGTGCCAGGAAATGGAATGCACAAGGAAATCTGCTTGTTTTTCCGACTTGGACGTGCGAGGAATTGCTGGATACAGACTATGTACAGAGATTCATACACTTCTACGCCTATTAAAGTACCATAAAGAGTGTGTATCTATTAAATGTTTAACAAAGGTAATACAACGTTTCTAAATCACTTACAAGATATGTATACACGTGTATTATATGTAAAATCGATGAAATCATAAAAATCGCTGAAAAGTCGGCCGTAAAAAAGGCCAATATACAAACCGGTAGTAAAAGTCGCTAAGACGATATAAAATTAAGATCCTTTGCGCGATTCGTTGTAACGGCAAAGTCTCTTGGTACGTTGACGAGAAATTTTCTGTTGGCCGCGAGGTGGCCCGCCCTGAACGAGGAGCGCGGAGGAGAAGAGGCGAGAATCGTAATAAGCGTTACTTCTCCTCCGCCTCCTCTTCTTCGTCGAACTCTCCCTCGTCCTCCGCGGTAGCCTCCTGGTACTGCTGGTACTCGGAGACCAGATCGTTCATATTCGACTCTGCCTCGGTGAACTCCATCTCGTCCATGCCCTCCCCGGTGTACCAGTGGAGGAACGCTTTTCTGCGGAACATGGCGGTGAACTGCTCGGAGATTCTCTTGAACAGCTCCTGGATGGCGGTGGAGTTTCCGATGAAGGTGGCGGACATCTTCAGGCCGCGTGGTGGAATATCGCAGACGGCTGTCTTCACGTTGTTCGGGATCCACTCGACGAAGTACGAGCTGTTCTTGTTCTGGATGTTGAGCATCTGCTCGTCCACCTCCTTCATCGACATCCTGCCCCGGAACACCGCCGCCACCGTCAGATAACGGCCGTGTCTAGGGTCGCAGGCGGCCATCATGTTCTTGGCGTCGAACATCTGCTGCGTCAGCTCTGGTACCGTCAGCGCCCTGTACTGCTGACATCCTCGGGACGTGAGCGGTGCGAAACCGGGCATGAAGAAGTGCAACCGCGGGAACGGGACCATGTTCACGGCGAGCTTCCTTAAATCCGCGTTCAACTGTCCAGGGAATCGGAGGCAGGTGGTGACCCCCGACATCGTGGCCGACACTAGATGGTTCAGATCCCCGTACGTGGGCGTCGTCAGTTTCAACGTGCGGAAGCAAATGTCGTAAAGCGCCTCGTTGTCGATGCAGTAAGCTTGATCGGTGTTCTCCACCAACTGATGTACCGAGAGCGTGGCGTTGTAAGGCTCGACCACGGTGTCGGATACTTTCGGCGACGGGACCACGGAGAACGTCGTCATGATCCTATCCGGGTACTCCTCGCGAATCTTGGATATCAGGAGGGTGCCCATCCCGGATCCGGTACCGCCTCCGAGGGAATGAGTCAGCTGGAAGCCTTGCAGGCAGTCGCAGCTCTCGGCCTCCTTTCGAACCACGTCCAGCACCGAGTCGACCAATTCGGCTCCCTCGGTGTAGTGACCCTTGGCCCAGTTGTTGCCAGCCCCGGATTGGCCGAACACGAAGTTGTCGGGTCGGAAGATCTGTCCGAAAGGTCCGGAGCGAACAGAGTCCATGGTGCCCGGCTCCAGGTCGACGAGGATGGCGCGCGGCACGTACTTTCCACCCGAGGCTTCATTGTAGTAGACGTTGATTCTTTCTAATTGGAGATCCGAGTCTCCGTGATACGCACCGCTTGGATCGATGCCATGCTCGTCCGAAATTACCTCCCAAAACTGTCGTTCGGAAATAAAACGGTGAAACGATGTTGAAGCGCTCGCGCACTTTTCTCGATCAGCGTTTATGTAAATAACGTATGTATGTGTGTATGGAGCTCGGAAGGTTAGATTTCGCGATTGCCGCCGCTCGATTCTCGCACTAGTTAGAAAGGTAAATAGAAACGGGCGAAAAGGTGGCCGCATTCGTTGCAATTGGTTCGAGCTCGAGATTTGTGTTTCGCGTTCGACATCTCGCACTCAAACTGACCTTGGCACCTATCTGGTTGCCGCATTGTCCAGCCTGGATGTGCACGATTTCCCGCATCTCTCGATCCACTTGGAGGTGAACGACGGTGTAAAAAGGTCCGCGAAGATGTCCCGTTGGTCGATAGTTCAGGGACGAGGTTTCAGACACGCGGCTCCTCGGCTCGATGGTGTATCGGGATCGCGTCCAAGATGTCACGGGCAAACAGAAACAGACGACTGTTCGTTTCTCCTTGGCGACATGGTCACGTCAAATCGCGGACGAATACGAATCAATCTTTCTACCTACTTTCGCGAGGGAAAGGGGCGGGCGAATCGTGCCTATATTATCCCGATTATCGTTATGTTGGAATACCCTGTAGCAAACGACTCTCGCGATCGCGAGAGAAAGAAATAAAGAGAGAGAGAGAGAGAGAGAGAGAGAGAGAGAGAGGGAGAAAGAGAGAGAGAGAAAAGAAAGAGAAAGAAAACGTCGAACGTGTGTGGCACGCTGAGAAAAAGTGTCTCAGCGTGGAAAGTACGTCGCAATGAACGAACAAAATCAATAAGATGCGTGTCTATACTGATAATTATGATACAAAGTCGCAGAGGGCGGATTCATTGCGTCCTTTTTAATTCAACGTCGACCAACACTTCCGCGCACTTTTCATCCCCCTCCGCAACATCCGCCCTTTCCTCGAACACAGAGTTCTCAGCAGCCTCCTGGCCACCGGAGTCATCCTGCGACTTGGACGGTGAGGAGGGATTCCCTGGCCTGCCGTTCACCAGGAACCTCAGCGGCAGGGATTCGTGCTTCTCGTCCGAGTCCTTTCCCTTCCTGAAACGCGACGGTATCGGTGGCTTCGAGTCTTCTCGATGGCGATTTAACAGAGAAAGGTGAGAACTCACTTTGGTAAGGTCGGACAGGACCAGAGCTTGAAGTCGGCCCCGAACAGTTCACCCTCCTCGATGGTCTGCGGCAGATGAATGTTGAGCGTCTCCGGCAGAAAGATGGACGTGAGCGCGCCCGCTACGCTCAGCGTGCCCATTATGATCAGAGGAAGGACTCTCGAGTAGACGGCCAGGTGGACGATGTAGGGGAACGCGAGCAGGCCGATGCCCGCGATGAACGAGGCGATGCCCATCGCCTGAGACCTCAGCACGGTCGGCAGCAGTTCCCCGACAAACACGTAGAACACGGCAAACGAAGCGGCGATACCAAATTTCCCGATCATCGCCAGGCACACCGTCACCCAGACCGCGTCTGCTACGACAGAGATGCAACGCGTGTACGAGCGGTGATCTCCTCGGTAGGGCGATGCCCCACTCTAGACTCTAGACCTATCGAAAGTCCAAACTCGTACCTTCGGGAACGAACATGCAGGAGACGCAGGCCACGCCGCCCAGAAGCATGGTTAGACACAGGACCCATCTTCTGCCGAGTCGATCCATCGCGTACCACGTGATGACGTACGACGGTATCTCCACGAGGCCACCTGCGACCGAACAGACAAATTCCAATCTTCAAGATTTCCGGTAACAACGTTGCCCGCCACTCGGTGCGGAAGCTGCACGCGTCGCGGTTCATACATATTACGATAAGGATCGCGTCGCGTTGCATTACGTATGCGTTATAGACGGTCACGCGCGGCACGTGGCTCGTAAACATCCGAGAATGACAAGAATGACAAGAATGACGAGAATGACGAGCATCAAGGCCGATCTAGTAGGCTTTACCGATGAAGAACGCCAGGTAATCGGAGACCCCCAGGTTCGTGGCGTTGTACGAGAGCCCATTGTACACGACCGCGTTCGCCACCCAGTCGAACGCCAAGATGAAGAACTTCTTCCTGATGTTGGGGTTGCGAACCAGATCCATCGGGGTGGCCGCCGGTGGCGGTGACCTGTCCTCCGGCAGGTCTGTGTCAGCCGACTCGTTGTCCCCGGAGTTAGTGCCGTTACAGGCGATCCCCTGCCTCCTCAGAATCTCCACCTGAAATACCCGCGACCAGTCATTTCCATTCCAATTGAATCTCTCGGTGCGCTTAGCGCTGCTTAGGCACTGTAATGGGCTCGCCTCGCAACGTTACCTCCATTTTCCTTAGAAAATTGCTCGGCACCGTTTTCCCATTGATCCTGGCCATGCGCTGCACGATCACCTCCGCCTCGTCTATCCTGTTTTTGCTGAGAAGCCATCGCGGCGACTCGGGGATGATCCAGTAGTAACTGAACAAAAGGACGAACGGGACCGAGGTGGCCAACGACAGAGCGAACCAGTGCCTCAGCAAGTAACCCTGCGAACAGGGCGGACAAGTAGTTAGCGTTTACGGAGTCTAGACGCGTCGCCTCGCGTTACGCGTGTAGAGCACGATGTACATAGGCATGTAGTTACCAGCAAGGCTAGGAGTGACATCGCCGACGCGAAGAACATGCAGATCACCATGCCAGCGAACGTTCTGTACCTCGGGCCCATCAGTTCTAGGGCTAAAACCGACAGTTTCGTTATCTCGGCGCCGGTTAACACCGTCCACGGCTGCCCGCGTTCGCTGCTTACCCAATATGAACGGTATCTGATAGATGGCAGGAAAGAATAGACCGTTCACGGTCCTGAGCGCCGTGTAAATTACGTAGTTCGGGCTGAAGCTGGTGGCGATCGAGAATATCACCTCGAGGAACAGTATCGCGAAGAAAGCCGTCCTTCTGCCCCATTTGTCGGCGATCCAGCCGAACACCACGTTCCCGAACAGGCTACCGACGTAGAAGAAAGTCGTAGAGGTGGAAGGCCACCAGCTGTTGTCGCATACCAAGTCTAGCTATGTGGATGCAGAATGCCATTAAAACGATACGTCCTGCGCGACCAGCTAGTTGTTCTAATCGGCATTGCCGAAAACTCTCGCGGCCCTTTAATCTCTTCGTGCGCATTGTTACTCGTTAGTGGGGCGCGCGAGTCCGACCGCATAAAGACCCGAACGATGCGACGATTCTGGTGAAACGAAGCGAGATTGCGAGTATCTGACGTGCAACGATGCAACAACAGTGCGGGCGATATATCGCCCCATTATGGACAAGTCATTGCTCCGGTTACGTCGTTTATCTTCCTCCCTTGTGCATACGCGCGGACGTACGTACGTACGTACGTACGTAAGCGTGGCCACAATGCGTTCAGCCCGGCCAATTCCAATCGTTTCGCGAGCGGAAACTTTTTCGCGAATCGACCACGCATCCGAGCGATATTTGCATTTCAAGAGCCGTCGCGGGGCAAGAGACGAGGAGGCGCGAACGATAACGAACGTGCACCCAAAAAATCTTTTCCCCGATAAATCTTATTCATCTCTACGCAAATACGCGAGTCACGCGAATTACACGCTGCACATAAAGATAATAGTGCGAAAGAACAACCCCGATATCGTTGCCCAACTTACAACAACGATCCGATATCTTCCGTGCACTTTCCTCCCCTTTTCTACGCATCCCGATCGCGTTGGAATAGCATTAATCGAATAACGGACGCGTACGCATTACGGCGGACCTTATTTTTCGACTATAACATTTTTTGAACGCCGCCCCCGATTTTTTTTCATGTCATGAAAAAATAATTTCTGCAAAATTTCAGATCGATTGAACGTCGGGAAGCCGTGGCGCATCGCATGCGAAGTTTTGAAATAGAAGTAACTACGCGCTAGGCGTAAAGAGCAAGGAAAACGAAACGTGCTAATTTTCGTAACACACGTTGTAATAATGTACTCGCGTGAAATGAAGAGGAAAAACAAATTACCTATAATTCAAATAGTACCTACGTATCCGATTACGGAAAGCGCTATCCGGATACAAAAATATTACGGTAATGAAAAATTTGTAAATTGTTTTCAAATGCGAGTATTAAAAAGTGTCTAAATCCTATATCCGTATTTTCTTTTCTTCGCCTATTTATGATGTAATGTTCATCGTTTCATATTAAAAATATTATCTTCTTATTAAATATAAAATATTAATGTCCAACATTCCTCCATTTTTAAGATTAATTAATCATTATTAACTTGCAAATAATATAAGAAAGAAATTAAAAGAATGTCCACCCTCGATAAAATACGTAAAACTGAATACACATAATTGAAAATATATAAATATTAATTAGTTATTATCTTGCGAAAAACATACTGTAGCACTATTATCGTAAATATTTGTGCACAAAAAGAACGTTTATAACCATCGTTATAAATTTTTTCCTCGTATCTTTCCGTTGATACAAAATTTTACATTTATTGCAACTTTAACGCGAATGCGCCACATCTATCTTCCTCCTATCTGATCAACTTCGTCGTTTACGGGAATTATTTTCTTACCCGAAAAAAATTTCAACAAGAGTAGCTAAGGTCCACCCTAGTGTGCATTCGTGTTTCGCGGGCACTCGATTCCTCGGTGAATCGATTGCCCATACGTCCGCAAGTAGTCCCGGACCCCGGTACCGATTCCCACGTAACGTCATCGAGCATTGCTCGTTACCGCCTCCGTCAAGCGGCAATCAAAGAAATACGGATTTGCTAGCCAAGTAGATCCTGCTTTCAGCCGTCCCACGGCCACGTAACCTTTGAAAATTCGCAAAGCCGACACCGAAGATGCTGTGGAGATCGCGCGAAAGAAACTGCCGTTCCATGTCGGCAAACATGCCCGAGCAAAGAAAATGCTGATCGAGGGCCGATCAACCTCGGCAAATAAAGCCCGCCGCACCGCGCCGTGCCGCGCCGCGTGGGCGTTAATGGGTTGAACACGAAGTTTGATTTAAGCAAATTGCCACTCACGGACTTTTGATGTCTGCGTGAAACGCAAAAGGTAAATTGCATGAAAATACGGGAGCACTCTGTGACGCCGTCGAGTTATTGTCAAGGGCAGTGCACGCGCCCGTAGCCCGTAGGACGTTAACGACGCGTGCATATTTTATCACCCTGACATACTTTGAAAACGATATTGATATGACCGCGATTCTGCGATCGACTCGCAGAACTTTGATCCCCGGGCTTCTCGCAACTGAACGGTACCTACGCGAGTTCTTGGCTCCCGGACATCCGCCTTGCTAGAATTGTCGGCGACTTCCGCGCGTCCAGAAACGCAACGGGTGCGAGGCAACGGAGACCGCGTGGGCGGCGGGCGCCGCGCCGCGTCCGACCGTTTTGTCTCTGCGACGCCGCGCGGATGCTGTTGTCTTGGACGTAATCGCACCGCATATCCGTCTGCCCCCTCGATCGAATATAATCGGCGATCTCTTGGCCCGATCGGAAAGTTCTTTCCTCTACTGTTTTCCCAAGTAGGTGGGTTTCTTGACCGCGGGAAAGTGATGATCGAGGCGATCGCAGTCGTCCCACGAGCCGGTTTCGCGCGGTAGAAAGCGACGACGATAAAGAACGGAAAACGGAAGGACAGGATTTGCCTCGATGACTCTGTGCGTCATGGGTCTGCGTAAATCCGGAGCGTGTAAATACTCGGCGCGCACACCCTCCGCATTGATAGAACCCTCGCGAGCATTGGCGGACCGAGCGGAGGAAAGGAGGGAAGGGAGAAAGTGGGTAGGGGGCAGAGAGCAAAGGGTACGTAGTAGGCAAGGAGGAGAGAGAGAACGAGAGAGATCGAGAGTGATCGAGAGAGATGCGGAGCGAACGAGAGTAATGCAATCGTATAGGTCTTTTTGAAGTTTCGCGAGTCGATAGGGATGGGAATCGTGAATCGAGAATCGAGAATCGAGATAGTGATGTTGGACGGTCGCGTGAAATCTGGCGGGAAGAATGATACCTACACGGAGTAGGAGCGAGAGGTGGAGGGTGACGACTGACGACTGACGACTGACGACTTGCGACTGACGACTGAGGACTGACGACTGACGATACGAATTCGGTCGAGCGTCGTTTGCGTCACTGGACGAAATGCGGACGCGGGAGCGCGTACACGCGCGGCGAGGCGCGGACACATACCCTCCGTAGGAGCAGAGAGCCGGCAGTTTGTACGAGGCGTTTGATGCGACAGATCGCATGACCGGATGCGGGGGTAGGTAAATTGGTCGGCAATTGCTGACGCCACCAGAGTACCGCAAACTATCGGTTAGTCACTCGGTCGCTCGTCAACCATCTTCACCTGGATATCCGATTCGTTTCCGTTCGAGCCCGAGCACGATTCGCCGCGACCGAGCACGCGACTATCGGAAAACCGTGCTCACACGCGTCGCGACTATTTCCGTCCGCTCCGACATCCAGTGGAATTGAGAGGTTTAAGAGAAACGAGAAGCATGCACCTAGATCTAGATCCTCGACCCCGCCAGTTACGATCCTCGTTGCGACAACAGCTTACCGCATTTCCTAATTGCGGCAATTTAATAACGCGTTAATGGACGCCAGCAAGACTGCCACGTGATCATGCTCGAACGTGCGCGTGGAATGTTGGTCAGCTTGTTGCAACTGTCGCGTTCTCGCCGAGCGTGTCCAAGGAAGTGGCGAAATTCGATTGGATGAAACGACGAATCCGGCAGCGCGAAAAAGGAAGTTAACGCGGTGGTTCGGCGAGGACGCGCGAGGTGCGCGTGCTGGCACACGGGGCACAGGCACGCACGCGTCCGCTTGCTCGGTTCCACGAACGGGACCGGCCTGGTGACCGCCGCGACGTTAACGGGAATCCGCCGCGCCGGGACGACGCGACAAAGGCCAAGGCGAATTGCCCCGGCTCGACGACGGCTCGCTCGCCGCAACGTGAAATTCGTCCAGAGGCCGATTAACGCGTAGGAGGATTATGCAAAAGAGCGCTCGAACGCTCGAACGCTCGCGCGACGCAACAAACGCGACGACCCAGTTGGCCGCGACCGATTTACATTCGACCCTTTCCATAAAGCTGCAAACACCCGATCCTACCTAACTAGGGCATGAAATTCTCGCGCCGTCAACGTATGCGAGTGATTAGGGGAGGACCTGGTTTCTGCTGCAAGTCGCGTTTACCTCGGTGACGAGGGTGCTGTCGTAGTCCCGGCGGTCGTAGATCCAGCCGTGGCGGCACTGGCTGACGGGCCAGTCGGGGTTACCGACCGGTGGCGGTGGCAATCGACCCCTCAGCCGATACACCGACTCGTCCGTCACGTTCGGGAGGAGCGGCCGTCCGAGCCACGACTCGATGATCGCCGTGTAGTTGACGTCGTACATCGTGCACTTTGAGTACTTTAGCTTTCCGTCCGGTTTCGCGATGTACGGCAGAGAGAGCGCCTTCCTTTCCTCCAGCGTCATCAACTCGGTCAGATTCTCCAGCTGCGGAACTCTGCACCAGTGTTCCGGCGACGCGCTCACGAATACCTGCCGATCAAATCGCAAAAAGAAAAAAACAACTCGTTTCTATTGCTGGGCGATCGTTGCGGTTGGCAGAAGCAATACGACTAGCGACTCACTTGCGAGAACGCGAGGAAAGCGGCGGGAAGAGTGGCGGGTATACAGAGAAGGTAGTACATGATGTTCTGGTATTTGCCCTTCTCGCCCACGTGAACCAGCACCTCGTCGAAGTCGATCGAGCTCATGTTTCCGGCGTTCACGGCCCGCCACGTTTCAACCACACGATCCGCGATGCGACGGTTACCCGACGACGATGCACCCTCGAATCACGCGGCATGTCCGCCGCGGCTCCTCCTCCAGAGCATCGACGCCGACTTTTAAACTCTCCCGGGAAATCCACCACCGACGCGACGATTCGACACTTGTCCCGCGAATCCCCCCGGTTCGATCGCGACCACGGCCACGCCGCGTTCCGCTCCGCTACGTTACGTTACGTTACGTTACGTTCCGATACGATACGATGCCGTTACGTCGAGCACTAAGAGTTTGGGAAAAGAGCGATCAGGTTGGCTCTCGATGATTTGTCCTCGATCGCGAACACTCAAGTCCGCTCGCTGGTTGATTCGCGATTCCCGTCCCGTGATACTCTCCTTCTTCTATTCGGCGCGACTCTATTATCCCGGCAAGGCGACGCGAACGCAACTTGCAGCTTCGAATTCGGAATCGCGTAAAGCGCGGCGAACGCACGTCTTCGCGCGTTCTTATATGCCGCGAGCATAGCGCCGGCCGCCATCAGCCATTGCCGGAGAACACCTCCTCTCTTCCGATCCTCCCGAACATCGTTTTCGACGGTGTCCCTCCACCTCTCCGCAGTCCCTGTTGTCGTCGCCGTCGCCGTCGCCGTCGCCGTCGCCGTCCTCGTCGCCGTTCTTATCGTGTTCGCCGACGCCTTTTCCGCCGTTACGCCGAACAACGCGTCACCGTAATCGGCGACCGGCAACCCTGCCCCTCGCAGCTTCTCTGGAAAGTTCGCGCGATTCGATTCACGATCCGTGCAATCGCTCCTCCGTCCATCTTTCGATCGTCGGAACGAAAGCTTCGAGACGCGATCACCGCGACAGGGGCAGCAGACCGAGGGAGAAACAGAGAGAAAGACAGAGAAAGAGAAAGAGAAAGAAGCGATTCGACGAGAGATCAGCAGGAGAATACTACCTATTATCCGATAGTGAGCTTAATATCCGATAGCGATGCTACTCGAACGGATTGCTGCGGATGGCTGCGGATGTCGCGACGCCAACGAAATACATGCGCCGCGCCGCGCCGCGCCGCAGTCCGCACCGCGTCGCAGCGTAAACCGCGAGGAAACGCCGGAAACTGGCAGACGCGAGAACGTCTGGACAATTTACCCGTCCACGCGACTGCCAGCTAAGAAGATTGCAGAAACGAGAGACGGAGATCAGACGTGGACAGTCTCGGCCTTCGTTACGCTTCGAGCTTCTTTCGACTTTGTATCTTCCTAAGCTGCTGGACAAATCGCGGCCGTTCTGCAACGAGTTACTTTACTCTTACCGTCCCCGTCACCGTCCCTTCGTGATCGTCGTAGTTCGCGGTGACCTCGCCGCACACGTTCGGCCCCAAAGCTACAAATTGAAATGGTCACGAAACCGGCGATATTAATGCGGCCACATACGATTCCTCCTTGTCTTTCAGAAGAAACCTCTCTCAACCGCGACACTGATCGTCCATTATTCCTCGTGCGAGCATAAATCCGCGTCCCTGATTCCGGAACCTACAGCCTGGAGCACGCGAGTGCATGCGTGCATTCACGAGCCTCTCTAAGCTCGTTACAATTACGAGTGACGTCACGAGTGCAAACAACGTCATCCCGCTTCGCACGCCGTCCCATTCCCGATCGCGCTCGCTTCCTCTGATTCCGATCACAAGAGAGGCAAGCCCGTTCCTTCTTTTTCCACTGTTTCCGGCCAATCAATTTACGTAACGAGAGAACAAACTCGTCTAATGATTTCGCTCGGGACAGACCAACGTTCGCGTGTCACCCGTGTTAATTTAGTCCCCGTCACGGTTCTAATGTTCATCCTTCCGCGTTTCGTCATCCAATTTGCCACCGAGAAGGCGCCGACAACATTTTCCCCACTTTTCTACCCCGTCGCTGTTCCACGAAAAATTCATTAGCCGCGAGACAAGCTACTCCGTAAACAATTTGTTTTCGCGACGGTGCACCGCGATAATGCCCGCGAGACTGCAGAGATAACGCAACGGCTATATATCTTACGGCTCAACGTTTCAGCTACCGTGCAGTTAAACAATAAGATTTATCACACGCTCGAGACGAAATCTTGGCCACCCCGTCGCGGTCGCGTCTCTTTCCCATTCGCGAGCAAACAATCACAGTTGCTCTCTGGCGCGATAGAAACTCTTAACTTGATCTCAATCGATATTAACTCGCTTCCCCTTGTGCTTAACTCTTGACCCGTTGCTTCGCGTTTCGTCGTACCAGCCGCAACCACAAACTTCCGCAATCTCACGCCCCCCCCCCCCCCCACCTCTCTCTCTCTCTCTCTCTCTCTCTCCCTCTGTCTCTGGGTCTGCCTCGTAAAAAGAGCTCCCTCGATAGAAATCTTACCAATCGGCGCCTCTCCAAGACGGGACCACGGTTAAAATCGACTCCAGAGGGATCGCGGCGCGGTGGAGGCAGCACCCTGGCTGGTGAGTCGCGCAAGGTGATGATAGTAGCGGCGCGGTGCCGCGCGTGTATCCGTCTAGGGCGTCTAGCAACAACACCTCGGGGCACGTTGCGTCGCGTACACGATAACTTTGCTAGAATTCGCTGGCATCCGCCCACCTTCCACCGTCACACCGTCACCAATTACAAGTGTATTCTCGACCTTCCGATACGCGATCGGCCCGCACTCGCCGTGTTCCGGAAAGGAAACGTTCTCTTCCGGTTCCGTGGCGACGCGACGCGCCGCTTGCTCGAGCTTGGGACCCCACGATTCAATTACAGCTCGATAGGTACTGTAGTCGCAGCTCGGGCACGATCCTGCGACGCTTCCAACACCGTCCGTCATCCCCCTGTGCTTCGCTCCGCCAGTTCGCTCCTTCTCTCCCCGATAGGTAGTATAGGTAGCTTTCGATTTTTTGTTCCACGTCCACGATATTTCCCGCTCGCGCACAAACTCCTCGCTCCCTCTTTGCTTACTTCGTTCGCTATCTCTCCCTCAGCCTCCCACTCCCCCTCGCGCCCTCACGCCCTCGCGCCCTCGCGCCCTCACTCCCTCTCCTTGAAGAATAGACCGGCAGCTACCACTCTAGAAGGAGCAAGTAGTCTCCATCGCGAACTGAAACTGAAGCAACCGCGGATACAAGGGGTCCGTTCACGGTATACTGTCCTCCTATCTATCGTTTGTTTCGAACGTCTCCCTTCCACCCCCCCTCGCCTCTGTCCCCCTCGAACTTCGCTTCAATCTCTTCCCTACTCTCTCGATCCCTCTCGACCGAGAGACCGACTCTCCTCTTCGCGCGTAAAGCCTCGTACGTGCTTCCCTCCACGATCCTCCGGGAGATTATCCCTTACCCTCCGCCCCGTTTCGATCACCGCTCTCCTATCGCTCTACACGCTCGACTACTATCTCGACTATTAATATAAAAGGGGGTTCCTCGACACTCGCCGCCTGGTAATTGTTAGGCGTGCATCAACCGGACCTCTCTCGCCGATTCAGATTTCAACGCCGCCAGGCCGCCACCGTCCCGCGAACCCTTTCTTCGCCCCTCCCCGCGGTCCGCTCCAATTCCACCTCCAGCTATGCCTTCTAACCTCCTCGTGATCACCTCGTCGCCTCTAAATTAAACCTTCGTCGTTACAACTCATGCCTTCGATAACTACGTAAATCTCCAAAAATCTCTAAAACCGTTACGAACCAGTTCACCGACAACATTCTTCCAACGGGCTTGCATCGAAACGTGGCAATCCTCGTGTTCCGGCGCCTAAATTACGGCGGGACATTTCTTACCTTCATCTCAACCATTTATTTCCATACATTTTACGCATCTTTCGTCTCCTAACAGCAGAGAGAAGAGCTTAGAAAACAGGCGCGTGAAACGTTCAAAGAATAAGGGCTGTTTCCATGTCGCGCTGTGCGCTGTTCTGTGCCCATTTCCATGGCAACGTAGGCATGGTGGCCATAAGTAGCTTTTTAATCTTTTTATAGCGTTATTTCCGAATGTCACGATAAACAGTCGCGAGACTTTTGTCGTCGAATCTTTCGTTTCGATGCTTCGATGAAACGTTCGACATGAACGAAAACAAGTCGGAAAAGTCTGGGCTAGACGAGGGACAGCGGTGGATGAAACCAAGCCACGTAAGAAGACTGAATTTCGGACAGACGATTCTAACCTTAGATGCGGTCGAGGAGTTTCAGGGGCAAAAAGACGGAGCGTTGATGATCGATCGAAACGTGGCGAAAATACCGCGTACGGAAAAGGGCGAATTCGTGCGCAACTGGATCGAAACTCACAGTATTGTAGCTCTGGACTCGGGCGAGTTGCCTCCGTCCTCGCCTATTCTGGGCTCATCTTTTACCGAATGCCCCAAAACATCTCCAATTTTTGGTAACACACGGAAACGGACCAGGGAAAGAGATAGTTCCAACAATATCTCTACAAATAGTATCGAACACGCGTGTTCGGACAACAGGAGAGATCGATGTAATAAACGGATATTTGACTCGTCTGTGCACAGCCCGAAGCGTGCGAAAGGCGATGCTAACGATAAAAAAAAAAACATCAGGAGGAATTTATTTAATTTTCAATCTAGTATTCGTGTTACAGCTTCCAATGCCGATACCTCGCCTCTGCTCGATAAGAACGTCTACTTGTACAAACGGAGACGAAGAAAGTTCAAAGAAGACGGAACCCACAAAAAAGCCTTAGATCGGATAGAGAATAAATGTACCAAAGCAAACATCAGTCCTTTGCCGCTACGCGCGATGGCAGAGAATATAAATGCATCCCCTATTCTCGATAGAAACTCCTATCGCTACAAAAGGAAACGAAGGAAATCCATGGAAAGTAGTTACGTAGACACAAACATGAATTCTGTGATGCCTTGTAATTTAGATGATGTTCAGCAAATGGAAAGCAAATGGAAAATCATGTGTAGTCGGAAGCGACGTACCTTGATAGAAAAATTGGAAAGCAGTTTCGACTATGATAACATAGAACCCTCTGTTGGCAAACAATCCAAGATTTTAGAGAATTCTATCGAAGCTGATTCGTCGGTGTCGGGATCGAAGGTAAATATCGAAGACAGTCCAAAAGATGTAAGGGATGCGGCAAAAATGGAAATAGAATCTAGCGACGAAGATAACGATGAACGTAAAGATGCTGTACACATAAACAGTGATACGGACAAGGAGCCTAGCGATAGAATAGAAGATGCTGATACGCAAGACAATGCTATTCCTACCAGAGAAACTCGAAATCGTGAATTAAAGCACGGTATATTCCGTCTTGCCCCTAAAACCGCGTCTGTATCCTCGCAAATGTCCAACGATGATTCCGATCGAACTTTCTTCTCGAAAGCGGAGGAATTTGGATTTATCGTTTCCAACGCGGCCGATTCGCAAAAGATCTCTCAAATTTCGTCGCAAGTTAATTATCCGGTAGATAACAAATCAAGTCAAACTGCAACTCTGATTACTACGGAATCGTCTCCGCAAAGGGCCAAACCCGATCCTTTTGCGCAATTAAGTCTATTAGATTCGGGCAAGAAAAGGAAGAAACCAAAGAGGTAACTTTTATCAACTGTTTGAAACTAGGAACGATCAATTACCAATGTTTCTATTGTTTGTATTGCAGGGGAAGTTTGTCTGAAAAATTGCAGTCGGCGATTAATAGACAAATATCGTTTGTACGTATATGGAGGCACAAAGTTAAGCAAGCGATAAAAGACAAGACCACTCTATCGTGTGTCACCGTCTACGTACACGCGTGCGTGGTTCGCTTCAATAGACAATTTATGGAAGGAATCGTGATCGAAGACCCATTCGATTTGTTACCTCACAAAGAAAATCATGATTCCTCTAGATTTATAAGGATTATGACGCTTCCCGAGATCGTGGGTAAACTGGAAATGCAGTCGAAATGTATAGTACAAATTTTTCCTCCATGGGAAGTGTTAGACGGCAATGAACCAATGTTAAATGTAACGTACTTTAATATTCTATTTGACAAAGAGAGAATGGATGTTGAAGAAAGTAAAGCAAGTATAGAATGTGTTAAACGACCAGTCGTTAAAGAGTATAATTGTCCTTGTATCCGTGCGGGAAATATGATTGTATCGTGCACAGATCGTCTCAACAAACCGGATGTCATCGAGAAATTATTTACCGACTAGTGGGATATGAATTACGACACGTATTTAGCGATTTAAATTTACCTCGACGAGATTTCAGTTACGTTATTCGTTATCGCGTCGAAATCGTCTACAATAGCGTTTCTTAATCGAGCTGGCTCGTCAATTACTATATTTCTAGTATCGTCGGTACAAAACTTTATTTAATTCATTATGCAATCTCGTAGAAAAGTGATCAATTTTCTAGTTTCTCTAATCACGGGAAGACGTCTTTCTACAGATCGTTTTGTGATAATATTGTTATCTATTTCTGTAAAAATATTGTAATAAATCTGTTACTAAATAAAATGGTTATTGTTATTTGGAAAATTTCTGGCAGTTTTTGCGAGCCAACGAAATTTACTTTCCGTTAAATAAACTCGAACAGGACGACCGACTTCAAACAGGAAGAGGTATGTATTTTTTTAATACTTTTTTATGCTTGTCCCCGCATAACTGCACAGCACATGGGCCAATTTTGATAATATTTTTTTGTCCTACACTGCATCAACATTGACCCAATATTTTGTCAGTTCTGGTTAATAATAAAGATTATTGTCACCTACTTATTATTATTTTATGTCCGCACGCCCATATCTCCTCAGCATGTTGTGTCAATATATATAAAAATAAAAAGTTAAAAATAAAAAAGATTTAAAAAAAAAAGTCAAACCGACTTCAAGAAAATAAAAATGCACTAAAAAGTAAAAAATAAGTTTTTCCTGTATTTAATCTACGACTCTCGTATCTTTCAAGTCGGCGCCTCATCACTTGCACTGAGTTAATCTGGCCCCGACTAAATTTTTTTTTAATTTTTAGTGCATTTTTATTTTTTTGAAGTCGGTTTCAATTTCTTTTAATTAATCAATTAGTCATGTTTCGTACACGATGGATAAAGTAGATTGCATCGTTTGAAGATACATTTTTCCCTATAGATGGCTGCCGTTGCTTTGTCCGATACGTGTCATTTTTACACCTCACACCAGTGTTGTGAAAACTTTGTTTAGTGTTTCGGAGTACCGATATTTTAACGCAACTTTCTCACTTGTCCCTTAATTTTCAAATATAAATCACGTAGTGCATAATACAGAGGTGGGCGATTAAATCATCATCGAGTTTCCATTAGCAGATTAGCTTGTCGCGTCACACCCGTCACTCTTCCACTCGATACAATGTCGAAGCTCAATCACAACTTGTCATTTAGTTTAAACTACAATATACGCTACAAGTTATAATTCTCCGTATTAATCGGTATTAGATGCATACTGCCTTAGCTCCGTGTATCTTGTTCAACCTGCCTGTCAGCAATCGAACACCTAACCTCGCAACGTTTTTATATGCAACAGCTCGCATGTTTTGGTTTTAGAACATTGCTGCGATAAATAATAATGTCTATTGCTCAAGACCGACCAGAACTTTACGAAGAAGTGAAGCTGTACAAGAATGCCAGGGAGAGGGAGAAGCACGATAACCAAGCAGACTTGTACGCCGTTGTAAATACTTTGCAACATCTAGAGAAAGCCTATATCAGAGATTGCGTCACGCCAAAAGAATACACTGCTGCTTGTAGCAAATTGCTAGTGCAGTACAGAGCGGCTTTCAAGCAGGTATTTAAAATTACCGACAACTATGTAGGAATAGCCTTGGCACCGTACATTGTATTCCCTTTAGGTGCAAAGCGAACAGTTCCCCACGATAGACGCGTTTGCCAGAGCTTTTCGCCTGGACTGTCCAGCTGCCCTGGAAAGGATCAAGGAGGATAGACCCATCACGATAAAGGATGACAAGGGCAACACGTCCAAGTGTATAGCGGACATAGTGTCTCTGTTTATTACGTTAATGGACAAATTACGATTGGAAATCAAAGCGATGGACCAGCTGCATCCGGATTTAAGAGATCTAATGGATACCATGAACCGCCTGAGCATACTGCCGAGTGATTTCGACGGTAAAGAAAAGGTCGCAGAGTGGTTGCAAACTCTCAACAATATGTCCGCGTCCGACGAATTGTCCGACACGCAAGTTAGACAACTGATTTTCGACTTGGAAACTTCTTACAATGCTTTCAATAAAATACTCCACAATTCCTAATCGCGGTTCAGCCGGTTGGATCGCATCGCGGCGCGCGACGCGCGACGCTGATTGCGCTCTATGGTATACCTTCGGTCGCTCCTCTAATATCGCTCGAGGGTAACGCAATCGAAGGCTCCACAGAGCTATCGTTTTGTTTTCGTGGTGAAACTTCATTGTACCATATATGTGCTACTACAGTTATGTATGTACGTTAATACGAGAGCTATGCAGCAGAGGCGACTATTTTATATCGGATTGTTTGTAAAGCCCATCTGTGCAGTGAATTGTTAAGCGTAATATCCGACACGTGTACAGTATCGATTGAAGAAATAAAGTTAATCGTAGATGTTTATCGCAGATAGTATTATATTTCTAAACCTGGCTGACACCTACACATTTTAACAACAGGAATGTTCACTCGCAGAATCGAAAATGGAATAATGAAATTGCGGCGCGATCGATGCCCGCTACAACGAGTGGACTCCTCAAAATGATTCTTATACGGCTCGAGTATCTATATCTGCATCCGATTCGCTGACGGGCCGTATCGTATCGGTGGAACGTGAGTGGTTTTGGAAAGCCAGTTTCGATACGTGCCTCTCGGAAACGCGACAGAATACGTTTCTACTCCAATGTTCCGACCGCCTCGCGCCGATCGACCGACGACCGTATTCTATCCCAGTTCGAATTGTCAGCGGTAGAATTTATGAGACTTTCAGATCCTGCTCTACGATCTGTCCCTCCTCATCCGTTCGCCTGTAAATTCTCTTCTTTTTTCCTCCAATCTTGCTCCATCTATCGGTTCGTTCATCTTTTTGCCTCATCTTTCCTCAACCTATTCCCATCTGTCTGGCTGCCGATAAATCACTTTCCGGCATCGCCCGATTTAATATAACGCCAATATTCTGCGTAGCAAAAAGAACAGCAGGAGGAACAGTAGCTCAAAGATACTGTTTTTGTAAATTTCTCGAGAATACGAGAAAGGCCAGAGGGACGCGCAATCTGTTGACGACTACGTCTGCTTTCCCTTCGGAACGTCCTGGAGGATGAGACGCTGGTATATACGCTACATATATTAAAATATATGTAGAATGCAAAGTATACTTTGTGCAGGGGCATTTTCCAGAGAAAAAAGAAAGATTCGTGGTAACTAAGAGACACGAAACTCGTTAAAATTCCGCGGCTCTGCCCGTTCTTAGGATCAGCGTAACGCGCAAATGATTCGCGAAAGAAGGGGTTGGGGTCTCTCCTTTTCGCAACAATCAACTCGTTTTTCTGTGGGAAGGAGTCGGAAGAACCCTGTCGAAAGCCGCAAAGACGCAACGAGCGTCGAGTAATTGGGAGGGAATGATTATCGCGGGGCAATCTCGCGCCGGCCGGCGGCGGTGGCGGCGTATATACAATACCATGGCAATTTTCCAACCGCGGAAATTAATTTCCGCGTTTAGCCTAGCCGTACTCTCCCGCTCGACATCACCGAGCGTTCCAACGTTTACCGAGCTACCCCGAAACTCGCGCGACCCCGCGAGAGACTCGCGACCGAAGTACGATCGAACGACGTTAAAGCTCCGCCGCCCGAGTTCCCGTGCAAATTGTTTCCGGAACAGCGCGGAAACCTTCCGTCCGCGACGGTCTTTTCCACTTAACCGGCACACGCTTCCTAGCTGAAACCACCAACTTCCACTCTATAGGCCAGTATAGGCCAATATCCGGCACCCGCAGCTCTGCTTTGCCTGCCTAACTTTTTCCTAAAGCTACTTGATCAGCGAAACTTTCCTCCTCTGTTCCATTGTAATTCCCTCGTCAATTTCCAATCTCCACGGAGGAGAAACGATTTCGCGTGTCGCCGCAAAGTTTCGTACGCTCGTGAAAATTCGAGTTTGCCTCGACGAGAAACCATCTCGCGAGCCACGCGAATTTCTGCTTCACCTCAGAGTACTCCCATCGAATCTCTCTGCCTTCGTTCTCGGATACGGTCAAGCTTTCGAGAGGTTGCCGAGAAATACCGAGAAACCGATAGCTGAGGTCGAGGAATTTCAGAGCATCGACTTTGTCCCGTCGGTAGACCGCGGAGTGGAGCGTCCTTAATCCGCCCGCTTCTTCCAGCGACAAATCGTCCGTCACGATTATCCGCTGCTAAGCCGAGCCGCGGTCTGATCCGAGATTAACTCTTACACCCTCGACCACGATTCCCGCGACAAATCTTCCGCGAATTCGATCGCAGGTCGATTCGATCGAAATTCGAGGGATCGCGGATTTTTTAGAGGAACAGCAGCGGCATTCGTTGCGATTCGTTGGTGGTGGCGGTGGTGCTGGTATCGATCAAAGCGGAGAAAAGGTTCCTTCGTCGGGAGAAGAGGAAGGAGCCCGGCTAACGCAATTACGTTAATTGGCCAATGCTTGGAACGGTATCGAGTGGAAGATTGACTATGGAGGAAGCCTCGGCTTCCCCTCCTCCTCCCCCAGCTCGTTCTCTAATAGTAAGTAAGGGCGCGCAAATTGTGACGAGTAGACGCTTAGAGTTTAGAGGCGCGCTCGACTACGGGGCCAATGGGGGCCAATGTGAATGGAAAGGCGCGGAAAAGGAAGAGGGTAAGCCGGAGACGCGACGTTTCGTTACGAAACCACCGCTCCGCGCCGGGCCGCGCCTCTGCTTCGATTTCTAAAGGCGAGCCCGGAGACAGGCTTTGCTTCCTCTCGGCTCTCGGCTCAGTTTTGCGGTGAAAGACGAAACTCCGTGGCGAGTCTAGCGTTGCGCCACTTTCCTGGCCTCTAGGTTTGCTCGGCAGGAGGTAACTTGAGGCCTCCTCACCCTCTAGCCAACACAGCCAACTCTTTCAATTATTTCGCGACTCTACGCGAAACGTTTACACTCCGCGCGTTTCTCAGTCGACAGTCTCTTTGTCGTGCTCGTGCTCAATCGAAACGATCCTCCCGAATAATCTCGTCGGCTTATTATCTCCAGAGGTTCCTGACGTTCGAACGCCTGATCGATGAAACTGGAGATCACACTCGCGTCCTACTTATATGTATCTTCGCGGATATTGTATACGTTCCTCGAAACCACGGATTTTTCCACTCGTAAACCGCGGTAAACCGAGGCGCGACTACTTCAAGTATACCTACTTTTAGCCAAAGGATCCAAAAGATATTTCGATGCATCGTGAAAAATTGAAATTGTCAATTTTTCGCGTAATGGGACAGAGAGGAGAGAAGCGGTGGCGAGCGCCGAACACGAGCACGTACGTTTCGCTCGTCAACTATTGTATTATAATGGACGGTGGATGGATACGCGTCAGCTGGTTAAAACACCGCCTACGCTCAAGCACAGGGCACAGGCATCGAGCGAAAGCCATCAGACTGATGAGTATCGGTTTTGCGGAGGAACAGCCAGCAAGGAATCTGCACACCGCCGGGTCAGGGTAGCTCTGCAGTTTTTCTCTCTTCGAGCGTGTACCTTCGAAAGAGCGCTTTTCTGCGACCCGACGTCACTAGACGAGTGGCAGATATCCTCTTCGACCCTCTTCCCAAACTCTCATTCGTAAACTGAATATCCAGAAAACGCCATCGTTGGAAACTAACGGATAGATAGGCTCAGGCCTGCACACGCGATCGATCCTAGCCATTCCAACACTGTCGATAGGATTTAATTCAAATTTAATGTCGCTTCAACTTCGAAACAGTGACATCGAATTAAATGGGATTACCGAGCGAATTAAATATCGATCGCGCTCAATCCTTCGCGATTCGAAGCGCGAAAACTGGTGTACCCGTAGGACAGAAGCCTCGCGTGGCGAATCGACAGCTGTTTCAAGTTTCTTCGTTACTTGGAAAATATACACTTCAAACTGGCGCGAAAAGAATGCTTTTTCCACTGGGATACGCGTTCCCGTTTTTACTGCATTAATCATCGCGTTCGATCGCTTATTAATCGATTCGCAAATTACGTCCGCGCGACGCGACGCGGCGGAAGTATCGGACAACATATTCCGCGACAGCTGTCGCGCGTTTCCATCGATGAAAAAGATATTTGTCAGCGTCAGCTCCGCTGGACGGTTCGTGCGTTTCATTTTTCCATCCACTTCTCCTATCTTTCTTCTGTATCGGTGCCACGCGTCACTCCATTTCACTCAACTTTATTCCTCGATTCATCGAGACCGCTTTCCGAAATCACACTCTAATTTTAACCCCGATATCTCGAAAGATTGCAGGAATAAGAAATTAAAGGTAGCAAGGCCGGATTCGTTTCAACCGATCCACCGGTTCTCAGCAGCGAATCAAGCAAAGGGACCGAGAGACGCGGGAGAATAAAGAATCGCGGTATTCTCTGTTCCCTGGAGCCACGGCTCTTGTCATTCTTCGAGTTTCATCTCTTCCCTTCCTTTCCCTTCCGTCGTATCGTTGCTGCCACGACGACGCGAACGCCGACGCGGACACATCCTATTACCCTTCGTACCTGTGTAACGCGCGACTCTTTGAGGGCGGCTCCATTTCGCCCGTGCCACTCTGTTTCCCAGCTTTTCTCTCCAAACGTATTATCCTCTATCCTCGGGCCGTTCAAACATTACAAAAAGAACGTCCAACGGAAGAAGGCAGGGGAGAGGATTTTCTGTCAACTCGGCGATTTCGCGAGACGGTTCTTAACGGATCATTCCACGTGGCGATAAACTTTTTCTTTACTCTCGTATTGCCGAGGCATTTCAAAGGACACTGTCAAACATCCTGCGTTTCCAGAGCAAAGTCCTCCATGCTAGGTATATGCATACTCGTCGACTCGAGTCGTGTCCACCGGACGGTAGGCTAAACCGAATCGAATCGAGCCTGGCGCAATTGACTCGAGCACCACTTTACTAATGAACTTACTGCCGGTTAACCGATACACGACAATCAGACACTCGACTCCCACCCCTCCCCGATCCAACAGGCCTAAAACCTCCTTTGGGACTGTGTCTCTCCTTCTAAACGACTTGTCTTGTTTCTTTCGAACGAGAAAAGAAGGAACGAGCAGTGTGGAAATAGCACCAGAAATATGTGTAAATCGGGGGCTACGTTATGCTGGGACCGGCGCGGCGCACGGTACCCTAAAAATATCCCACTTCCAGCTACTCTCCTCCATTTAAATCCGTGGAAACCCAGCTTAAACCGGGATTAGAGTATTTTCGACCTAAGGGTCTTTTCCAAACAAATTAGTTGTATTTTCTGTTGAAAAATGCTGCTCGAGTTGCGCGAAAATAGAGATGAAAAGTTCGCTCCGGCGCTTCTCCGGTTCAACAATTTTTCATAAAAAGTGCGCAATACGCAACGCGGTTTTCCCTTACGGTCTTAATCAAAGGAAAACCGACCTTCTTTTCATCCCCGGCAATTGTCCTCCCTTTCTTTTTCCTCTGCTGTTAGCGAACTCGCCAATCAACGAGATAGGCAGGAGGGCACGATTAAACGACCCTTCGGAGCTGAACGCTCCAACGAGTACGCGCGACCGCACGAAATTTTCCTGCCAGAGGGCTTAATCTCCTCGCCAGAGGCCAAACAAGAGATCCTTTCTCCAAAAGGGAGCAACTCCGTCTTGGTTCTCGTACTCTGTCTACGTCCCGAAGGCGGAATCTTTCCCGCGCCGCGCGCCACTTTTCAAAGTTGGAGCGTTCAAGCTCCAGCTCTCGTAACAGAGAACATCACCGTACAATTCGCACACTTCGCATCCCTTTGCGCGAGATGAGAAAAATTACGCTCGACAAGTGCTAAACTGCTTCGAAGGTAAGCTCTGAAAAGATGGAGCGACCGCGAAGGATGCGCGCTGACGCGCTCGCTCGAGCCACGATTATAAATCTCAAGAAATGCCCTAATTTATAGAAATTGCAAGCAATATCGGGGGAAGGAAGATTTGAAAGAGACGGAACGACGACCCTTCGTTTCTTCCCAAGCTGCCTAGTGACCAGAATCTGGAAAAACAGAAAGAGAAAGACGGATAAAGGACGCGATGTTGGAAATATAAATGAAACCTACCCGGAAGAAAGTAAGTGCAAGTGTACGTGGAGTCGGATCCCGGGACGATGGTTACCGGTGCGGCGATCGTATAGGATCCTCTGCGTTTTCGGTGCGTTTTATTGATCGGATACAGTCGTAAATACAATTGGCAAATTCGTCGGCAGTACAATCGAAATATTTATATACAATTATGTACAACGCTGACGTCGATCCTCCTCGTCGCGCGTCGGTGGGAGGAGCGGTTTCACGAGGGTGTGCGCTGCAACATCTATTTTAAATGAGCATCAACTCCAATTCTCGTAATATTCGCCTCGTCTCGAACGAAGGAAAAACGTTCGTTCGCGGGTCGCTAGGTACAAATGGATTAAGAGAATGTGAATGGAGACGGCGGGAATACGCGAGGTCCACGAAAGATGAGTGAAATATATATAAAAAATGGTGGGGAAGGGCGGGGGGGGGGGCGATACGGAAGGCAGAACTGTGTAGAGTTGTAGAGGATCCTATCGGGGGACTAGAAAACGTTTACTCCATTCGTTATTTTACACTAAAGCTGACGAGTTTGCGTGCGTGTTTGCTTGCTAGCTTTGTTCCTTCGAAATGCGTCTTATTAAATATCGATAGGGGTTAACTTACGTCTACGCAATTACACTTATACGTGTCGATATGGATAAGGATACGATCTCGCGCGATCGTTAGACGGAGAACACGTCGGTTTACGCGCATTTCCAACGTCTCAGTCTTCGATTCGATAAATCTGGCAACTGGCAGTGAGTCTAGACTGCTATAGAGTCCTAGATCAAAACCCGTGAAAATTCCGCGCATCAAAAAACTCGTACTTACGATCTTTCAATTTCGCGGAGTTGCAGTCCACAACGGTCTTCCTCTTTTTTCTCTCTCTCCCTACTCCGAGATGCTCATTCCTCTCTTCTCGTCTCTTGTTCTACCGGGAGCCACAAGAACTCTACTTCCACGACCATTTCTTGCTTTTCCTTTCTATTTACGTTCGATACAAAAGGCCGCGTATTTCCAAAAGCACGCCTATTCACGGTTCGACAGAACTGGTTACCACCGTCGAAGCTGTCTCGGTTTTTCTCCACTGTTTTTATCGCAGGACGAATTTCTCGAGACGCTCGTCGACGAACCCATTCTTCTTCTTCCGCTGTAGCCGAACCCGGCCAGCACAAGTCACCGACCCGATATGATGCGTACATTAATCATAAATTAATCGTGGGTTCGACGATTAACCGAAAAGCCGTTCGTCGTACGACTTCGTTCCCTATCGAGAGAAGCGTGCCAAGTACCAAGAGAAAATCACGCGAATTTCGAATGTCGACAAAGTACATTGGAAGAGATACTGGCAGCTGGGTCGTTGTCCCTAGATTCCGCGTGTCTACTGTCTGTAGGAAAGAGAATAAATTAATTGTTATCAATTGGTCTCGCCGGGGCTCTCCTCGACGATCTTCTCGAGTGGTCCGTCGAATTCCTTGGGTCGTTCGAAGCCCGCGGAACCGGGCGACCGGGGTGACTCGACTTCCTGCAACAGGCCCTTCTTCAGGACGTTTAGGTACCCCTAGCTCTGAATCATATCGCTCATGTACTCTTCGTGCAGCGCCAACAGATGACGGGGCACGTCCAGGGCCGTGTGCAGAGTGACCGTGACCCCGCGATTCAGGCTGACAGCGGGATAAAAGACGCCGTAGAGATCGCGGAACGCGATCCCACCTTGAGGCTGGTCGTTGACGAAGAAACGAAGCGTGTGGGTGGTGTCCAGGTCCAAGAGGACACCCACCGTCGAATCCTGTTGCACACCACCCTCGGTTCTTTGCGCGTGTCCGCCACCGTGCATGAACCAGGAACGCTGCCGGTCTATGTACATGCTCCAACCCTTGTCGTCCTTACCTACAGGACGAACGAATCGCTGGAGGAATCGAACACACGCGTAGCAACCGACAAGGGGAGACAAGCCAACCCTGGTTCGTTTATTTGACGTTTACCACTCACCGAGCATCTGATCCCTCGAGACGTCGGCTCTGGCGATGCCAAAGGCTGGATCCGTGTCGCTGTGATAACGATCGATCGACAGCTCCCAATAGTGGACGCCCCGTGAAAATCCGACACTCGAGAGGACGACTCGGTGCTCGTAGCCCTCGCAGGACGCGCTCATCGCATCCTCGGAAATTGATACCTCCTGTGGTATACCGGACGCCCCAGTCGCCCACGAAAACCATGCCACTGTCACCCAGACAGACGGTAGTCCACGATAAATAATCCGTAAATTTATTCGATACGATTCGATCCGACGCGATACTCGACTCGAACGATCATTGTTCTCGAATGACGAGCGACGGAGCAGAGAGGACAGATTTAACGGCGATATACCTATCCAGGATACATACACTACCCTACTTTTCTCGGGCAAAAATTTTCACCCGTTACTCGTCTCGTCGCACCGCAATCTTGAACACGCGATACAGAAATCCTATACGTTTCCGGTAGTGCTCGATATTTCCGACCGGGTAATCTATTCAACGAAATACGGGTCAAGCCGAGCAACCGTTAGTCCCGCTCGTTCATCTTACACTCGATACCGACACGACCCGTCCATTTCCCATTTCAGCTTCTCCACCGGTGGGATAACGCGAGTAACAGAGAGAAATGGAAACTCACTCACCCTCGGCAGTCTGGAGACCGATCAGCTCCGAATACTCGCCCTCCCCAGCGCTGTTAAACGCCCTCACCCTAGCGTTGTACAGCGAGTTGAAATGCAATCCATCCACGGTGCATATCGTTTCTCGGCCACAGTACACTTCCTAGTTAAACACATGGCGAAAAAGTGCGTTCAACAAACCGATTCAATTCTCTATCGCAAACCGATCCAACCGTACATGCTAAAATTTATTCCCTTTCGATTCTCCTAACTCCGCTAACGAATTTTCGTTCGTCTATTCGAGAGAGACCCCCGCGGCTTCGTCCTCTCGCGATTCATACGGACGAACACTTAGCGATCGATTTGAAATTTAAAGAGCAGCGAAGGGAACGAAGATGCGCCAACTCACCCTGAATTCTCCACCGCATCCGTCGTCCAACTCGAGAAGGTAGCCCTCGATGGCGGGTCCCCTTTGGCCAGCACAGCCAATGATTCCGTGGCCAGGCGGAGGCTGCCAGGCGACGGTCACGCTATTGTTCTCGGCGCTGCATTCCTCTGGTATCAGTAACGGTGCTCCGGGTGCTAAAAATTACCACATATACGCATGCGACGAGTTCGATTGGCGGCGATGCAGGCGCCCGATCGGTTTCGTTCGCGTTTTCGTGCTGCCCGCGTGGCAAAATATAATACAACAAAGCGAACGTGGTGAAACGTGAGGAACAGGTGCATGGGAACGAGTTTGAACGTTTCGAATGGAGGCAACTTTCCAGGTGGACCATTGTACGGGAAGCAGTTGTGGCTAAAAAAGCTAACTTATGATGTTTGCAGCTTACCACGGCATCGAATAAATCATCCAACGGAGGACGATCGAATCGTTCGCCCAGTGGACGAGAGAAACGCGTGATTTATCGCGTCCGATGCACCGTCGACGCCCGTTACCCGCTACCCGTTACCCGTTACCATTCTTTCCTATCGCGACATACCCCTCGAACGTTCAACAAACCGGAAGAAAAATCTGCACACGCGCCCCAACGTTTCCAACGGGGTAGAAAAATGCGAGGCGCGGATGGAAGTAGCTCGTGCCGGTGAAAAAAAAAGCAAACTTTTCAAACTATTTACAGATATGCCTGCGAGACGAATTCCGTCGATAAAACTTTCCTCGATATCCAGCAGAAACAAACTTTCGTAGGTACATGGTTCGCGCATTCGAGAACGCAGCCGCGCTCTGGAGATTTCTTCGTACGAGATAATGGAAGAAATTCTTCGTGCCTTTACAAACTGAAACACGCTCCCCGAGAAACGGAAGAACAAGTTGGAAAGCGAAGGAAAGTCCGAAAATTGTGTTCCAAGTAAACGACGCGACGCGTTCTAAACGGCTGTATGTAACGTTAGAACTGCCGCTACACCGGAGAAAAAACAATTTCAAACGTTAACGCTCGAGACGTGTCGCTTTCATCCGGTTTCTCCCTTCTTCCGCCTCGATTCGAAAAGCCTGTAACCTATTAATCTTTTCACCATCGGAAAGAGTTGCAAGATAGAGAAAAATTTATACATAATATTTCGCTACGGTCTTAACGCGAGAGCAACGACATCCCCGATTCACCGTCACAGATTTATTAGCGATTTTACGAGGACAATAAAATCGATCAGGCTCGTGCAGATACTCGAGAGCGCGTTCTCGTCAACAACTCTGCCACGATTATTCCGCGTTTTATGGGTGGAAGATGGATCTCGGCGATCTGGGCTTACAGCCATTTCAAAGCGCACCACAGAGTTCGTTCGATCGCACACGCTTTCAAAATACTGGCCACGTACGTAACGGCACCGTAAAACATCAAAATTGACTTGACGTTTCTGCGCTCTACGGGTACATTCGATTTCCCCAAATCCGAGAGCAACTGTTTCTTTAATTTGTAAGAAAGTTTCCGTCCACGAAAATGTACCGGTTGATTAGCGAAGCTCGATAGGCAATTTTAGGGGCTGCGTCGGTACGGTAAGGGTAAATGATTAGAGTAAGCGCGACTCTATGCGAAGACATCTTTCCAGACGACGCGACGATTTAGCAATTAGTCTTCCTTCGAAGCGTTTTAGCGGGCGAGAGAGGAGGCGCGCCTAAAGTAAGATCATTAAAAAAGTTCCCGTAGCGAATTCGTGTCCAGACCTTGGAGAATTTCTCGCAAAAGTTAGTCGCTCGCACGGTAGTTTTTAACGCGTGTAATTTTCGCTCGATTAATTACCTGCAGTTGGAAATCGCTCCTCTCCCTCGGATGCTGCGTCCAACATAGGGCAATCGGTTACACTCCATCAACGATTAAAGCGAAATCGCTCTTTCCGTTCGACTTTTTAGCACGTTCGACGAAGCACGGGGTGGTATTTCCAAGCACCTGCCAAGATCGCGGATCGATTTTCGAGAAACGGGTCTCTGTTATGGATCCCAGAAAAATCGGGATCGCCACTCAAACCCCGTGTTTCGTTTTCGTGTAAAAAATGAAGGTCTCGCGGTATGTAAGTGAAAATTGAAAAAGGGGATGAGCGGAACTCACGTTTGAGCTGGACAAAGGTGAGCTGGTCGATGGCGCGTCGCAGCGGTTTGTCGTCGAGGGTGAGATCGAGCAGCGGCAATCTAGCGATTTCTTGCACCCCCTCGGCGCCTCCCCAGGAACCAGCAGCGGTAGCAGCTCTCACCGAGAGCATGCCGCCAATTTGGAGGAAGGCTGCGCTGTCGGTTTCCTTCAGGGCCTCGATGCAAAAGGTCAAAAGAGCTGTGGTCGTCTGCAGATGAGACGCGCATCTTGTCACTTGATCCCTCAAGGAGCGCACCCTGGCCTCCCTCGTCTGTCGAGCAGCTTCGATCAGCCGAGATTTCCTCGCCTGCAGAAGATTCACCAGGGTCGCCACCCTGTCCTCCACCTCCTCTTCCAGCGCCACGCATTCCTCCTGTCCGTGGAAATATGTACCGTGAATAGATAGCACTGAACGTACTACGGAGTTAGTATCGAAGGTGAGAGCCAACCAAACGCGAGCCAACAACAATTTTCAGCATATTTTCCAGTGCCGCGAAACGGAAGCTGAGCGACGCTGCAATTAACGACATTTCGGCAAACTCACTTCCAACTCTCTTTCCAGTGATTTTCGAGGGAATATGTAAATTTCTTCCCGCTGTCTTTGCACTTGTCTCGTGAAATTTCAGCGACTCTCCGAGGAGCAATATGCAAATGTAAAACGTCGCGGGCGGACCAGCTTCTAAATCGATTCTTTTAAAACGGCGGATCCGCGAGTGGAAAATCGAGTTGCTCGCGTTATCTCGGCGAAAGGAAGGTCTTGAGGATCTACTTGGTCGTGGTCTTTTCCACGGAATGAAATTCAAATTTCATTTACGCGTCGAGTTTGGTTTGAAGCGCGCTCGAGACACAATCGCGCATAGATATGCGCACCGCGGTATCCTTTGTCTTGCTCGTAGAGGAGGAAAATCGTAGCTCGTTCGAGCGAACAAGGCGAAGGGAAGATAGGAGAATTGTTATTAGAGGTCGTCAAATGTAATTCGTTATCTCGAGTACTCCTCGCGTCGCATCCTTTGTAATTTGGAAGGATGCTTTTAGGCCGTGGCGAAGGTGGAGGCGGAGGCGTAGGTGGAGGTGGAGGCAACGGACGTGTGAGAGGACAGACTGCAGGAGAGGCAGGAAGAAGGAAGAGTAGGGAGCGACGACAGCTGATGCAATTAACACCGCGTCCTTCCGTAATTTCATGGAGGCGGACCTCGTCCGGCTGGGGAGCCGACCCTGACGCGAAATTTAAAAAGGATGCCAAAGGCGAATACTCACGTGCACTTTGTCCGTCATTCCTTTGAGCCTCTGAATGAATTCCGTCGTCGAGCGTGCCCTCTCCGACAATTGTTGCAAATTTTGCGAAAGCTCCGTCTATAAACGACAAGACCAAGAGGTCTGGGTTAACACCATTCGATCCATCAAACCCTTACGTCCGATGCAGGAATGATAATAATTGTCCTGGGCATTATCGAATCGTCGAGCAATTCGTAATTGACGCGACGGGACGCGACGCGACGCGACGCGACGCGCGTGGACAAAAGTGCCGCGAAGCGTGGCGAAACAATGAGAGGCGGGCGTGTGAGCGAGCACATGTGTTCCGATCGCGCGTGCTCGTCTCTCCCCCGCAACCAACAGCTGTGAATCTGTCGATGCATACGAAGCGAAGATAAGTGACGGAAATTGGGCGAGTGAAACTAGAAAGAACGTTCCTATCGCGCGGTGGCGCGCAACCTCGGGCCTGGCTCGAATAACTACAAAGTACATACATGCGGATATAGTAATTGCGCGAGTCGAGGATGCTTGGATCCACCCTCGAGCCGTTGATTCCCGTGCGTTATTCGATAACGCCAATCGGGGCATGCGTTCCCACCCCTGTCTGCGCTCCTGCAAAGTTCCTTTGCATCGAGCTCGATTAACGCGTCGTCAGCCAGCAGTAAAAACGGTGGACGGTGGACCCGAGTTACGACGAAAGCGTGCACATTTGTGTTTGCATTCGCGTCCAGCCGCGCGCGATCGTACCTGCGACAGCGCCGGCGTTGTTATCGTAGAGTCGCAGCCCACGCGATTCAGCCCCATTCCAGGGATGGCACGGGGGAGGTGAGGGTCCGAAGCGCCCTTTTCATTCTGTCGGGTGCTTATATCTACTCCCCCAGCATGCGTCTCCCGTTTACCAACGCGCCCTAACCGTCATTGCCACGAGCCACGAATATTCGACGCTGCCTTCGACGTAGCCATGGAGCCAACGCTCCTGCGTAAACACGATACCCCGCCGACGGGACGCGACGCGACGCAGGGCTACCGAACGCACCGCTTTGCGTTCCCCAATAACCGCAAAACTACGTCCAAACGAGCTCGTTAACGCGTCCAGTGCCACGCCAGCTGATTTTCAAAATCTCGTCGCCCAGCTCGTGGCACGGAGATACAGCAACCCGGCCGACCCTTTCATTCATCCCCGTGAACAGTGCAATACCACGGATACCGTTCGCGATTGTATCAAACAGTTATAGGTATAAACCGCTGAGCGACATATCCATAACGACTTATGGGGATTTGTTTCAATCTATGATACCAGCCAAATCATCCTGGGAAACGTACTCTTCGAATCCCGAATCCGCCTGAGCCGCGAGCAGAGATTTACTCGTTAAAGGGAATTGATCGTTCCGGTAATGTCGCTCGAACAGACATCGGTGGCGGCAACCAAACAGCTTACCAATCACAGAATTTAAAAGCTGTCGGATGGTGGTGTCGCGCCGCGCCGCGCCGCATATTTCAATCTGGAAGAGCCGCGATGCGTCAAATTAAAAACCCGGGTCGACGACCGCTCTTTACTGTCTTTCGCTCACAAATCACGATGCACCGACCTTTTCGATAAACCGCCATACCGATTGTTTTCCTTTGTCTTCTCCCTTTCCCGTGCGCGGCGTTTCAAAACCAACCACGACCAGTCTTCGAGCGAATTTCTTACAATGCCCAAGTAAAAGTCTCCAAGCAAATGTGGACGCCTCTGCAATTTCTCCCACCCCACTTTGTTCGCAATTGTTTTTAGAGATTACTTTAAAGATAAGTGCAACGAATCCTGTGATAACTCGATATCGGTATCGGCCAGACTATACTGCCATATCGAAGGCTTGTAAAAGATTTTATTCGAGGAACGTCTGCCACGCGATGCGACGGGTTAATTAAGGAATACGTCGTAGTATAGACGTTTAATTAGCTGGCATTCCGAGTAGAAACGGAGGCCCGTACGGCTGAAAGCGGTTTTCGCGATATATATGTACCTACGTCTCGTACAATTTCGTTTCCAAGGTGGTTGCCCTGCGACTTCCAGACAAACGGAAACGTACATCACAATTAACGCTCTTGAATAAGATCCGTCGCTGGATCCGCGTAATAGATTGTGTAAATACCTCGTTCCTACGACGCATATGATTATTACTATTAACGTCGTTACTGCGCTAAGAAAGCAGTTTAAATGTAAGTTTAACAGAGATAAAAGAAAGAGGTGCAAAAGCTTGGTCGATGAGTCGATAGAAAATAATAAGGAACATAAAAATGATTTCGTAATGAAAGGGGCGGTTCGCTTTAATTTCATCCGCGTAAATTGAACCATCTGCTGTTCGCGGAAAACTTTTCCCCTTGATGCGAGATACGACTAACCGTGCGGCGTACAGGATCTCCTCGATTCGTGATGCTCGTGTTGTATAACGGCGACAACGCCGACGAAGACGAAGACGAAGACGACGCAATATCAAATTATCCCAATTAACGTGTTCTGGTGGAAGCTTGTCAAGATTATCGACAACGACGGTCAACGGGAGACTCGGGTTCCTTGTAGATGCGCTCGACGAGTCCGACGACGGATATTATTACTTATTACGTCTGTATTACGCCCACATTATATACACGTTACAGAGACTATAAATGAGAAGTGAAAATGAACAAAAAATTATCGAGAAAGTCAATGCACCGACATTTGTATAACGATAAAAGTGAAACGACGGTCGGTTAAAATTAAGGGTTTGCAGCATGCGAAAACGACGGTATCCGTGTTGAGAGAATATCCTGTGTCATCAGGCCCGCATCCCTTTCAGCCTCCAATGGCAAACTTCTTTTCGCAAACTGCTCATTATACACAGATTGATCGTTTCGGTCTACTCCCGTATCCAATCCACTCTTCCTCTCCGCCCTTTCTCCTCCATTCTGTTTATCGTAGCACGAATTCTACTCTAGTCAACAATTCTCCAACTGTTGCGAAACGACCAACGTAATAATTGGCACGAGCAGTTGTTCCTCGTTATCCCGTCGCACCGCGCCCGCCGCCTCAAATATTCCCCAAAGAGAAATAAAATGATGTTTGTTCGGCAGAAATCGAAACGCGTCTAGAGTTTTTTCCTCTTCAAGCTCGTATTTTTTGCGCACACTTGTTTCATTGTTATCGTTCCCAACTAATTGCCACTCAACGTTTCGCCAAATGTTTATTACCTATCACTTTTTACGCTCCTCTGGAAATTCTTGATCCAGAGAGAAAAGGAGAGAAAGCGAGCGGCTTGGAAATGTTTTCTAAAATTGTTCGGTACTCGATAATAAGCAAAGTAACGAAATCTTAAAATTGTCCAAGCAAGATAGAATATTTTTGCAGGAAAACGAATTATTGCGCTACCTATGCGACCGAGATTGCCTATTCTAGGCTAGACACCTATTTCACCCACATACACATAGTATATGTATCTGTGGTACGTGATGTTCATCTTTTTCCTCGATATTTAGCATGCACCCGCTGTTTCGTCGGGCATACCGGCTTCTTTTCTTCGTCTACTCCCATTGCTCCCATTGCTCGAGCCATCTCTATCGACGCGCGCCACCCAAACCTTGGTCTGTCACGTACTCCAGCTATGTAAAGTCTCGTTAGACCAGAAAGCTGGTCGTCGAATGCGCACGGAAGGATTTTCCCCTTTTTCCTCGTTCCAGCTTCCGACGAACCTACCCCGAACGAGGTGGTTCTTCGCAGAGACGCTCAACGGAATACCAGATAAATCTCCATCAACGGCGAGAAATATATTTCCCATAAGTTCAGCTTGCCTAGTTCCGTGATAACCCATAAATACGATATAGCTACCGAAGTACTTGTATGGCCGCAATCGGAATGGAGGATTCGTGGATCGTACTATTAATACGGTTGAACGAGTAACATTTCCAACTGAGTCGGCCAAGTACCGGATAATTGCTGGAGCGTGGCCCCGTGGAGCGCAGCACTCGTATTTCGTATTTCGCATTTCGCATTTCGCGTTCGCATGGAAGGGACGAACCCCTCTGGAAGGGACCGTGACCCGAGCCAAAGCTCTACATACATCCGTCTACCGACTACCGACCAACGCTTTTCACGGTTACGCGCACCCACGATCGATTCGGAGGAAATTCGGACCAACCAGGCTCTCTTCCGCCCTCTCTTTCCCGCTCCAGCTACCCACGTCGAACCCGTCCAAGAAATTGCAAATTCCTCTATTTTCTGTATCATTAACGTCACCTACGCGCGCTTCGACATTTCAAAAGTTAGCTACATCCTTGCCAAGCTGGCCAGGAAGGGCACTGAGAATCGAGACGTATCGTCGCGTCGCCGTCGATCGCATGGAAATCTTTGGTCGCGGACAAACGGCCAGGACTAAACTCGATCGTTCGTTCTTCGTTTACGGGAAATCGATACGACACCGTGCGAAAAGGAGTTAAAACGCGGTAGGGTCGAGGCGTACGGGGAACGACCGGACGACAAACGACAGCGTTAACCCGAGAGTCGTAAAACGAGGCGTGCGAGCCTGGAGAACGTTTGCGTTTGCGTTTGCGTTCGTCTTGGCGAATCCGTTAGCGCTTGTAAGTAGCGAACTGGCGTAAAACTGAAGAAACGGCCAACGATCCTGCAAGAGTGGTCCAAGCATGGAATCGCCATCGCGATATCGCCAATGGTTTCAACTGCTCGAGCGTTTCGTCCAAACGGTTTTCCTCAAACATCCAACTGAACGTATCCAACAAACTGTACGCGTAGGTACTCCCACAGGAACGCTTAAGAATTTACGTTCTCGTGAGAACGAGTAGGCGAGCTACGACCAAAGCAGTTTTTTTCCTCTTATCGCGTTCGGTTCGTTTGTCGTAATTTCCATCGAAAGGCGAGGTACGGCAAGGATCGCAGCAAATACAGGGATGCTATAGCTATCCCGCGCGAACACGTTACGGCTTACGCGGTGCATACGAAACTAAGGATCCAGGATTTTACTGTCGTACTTGGCAACCTGCCCCCCCCCCCTTCTCAAGGGGACTAGGCAGTCGAAAAATCGATTTTTCTTATTGCATTTTCCGAAAGTACTATGAAAAATTTACTTGAAAAAATTACAGGATGTGCCATTTCGCGCCAAATCTCTGATATTCTCCGTAAAAAATCGAGACTTTCATCAAATAAAAAATAAATAAAAAATAAATAAAAAAAAATTAAGTTAAACGATTTTATTAAAAATGCACTAAAAACTAAAAAAAAATCATTCTTTTCTTGTACTACAATTTCGATGCTGCTTTTTCGCTTTAAATAAAATCATGGAGCAGCGTGTGTCATAACAGAATATGAATCAGTTTAATACAGAATCAAGCGTGGAAATGAATTTGTTATGAGATACCCTGCTCCATGATTTTATTTGAAGCGAAAAAGCACCATCGAAATTGTAGTACAAGAAAAGAATGATTTTTTTTTAGTTTTTTAGTACATTTTTAATAAAATCGATTAACTTAATTTTTTTTATTTATTTTTTATTTTATGAAAATCTCGATTTTTTACGGACAATATCAGAGGTTTGGCGCGAAATGGCACATCCTGTAATTTTTTCAAGTAAATTTTTCATAGTACTTTCGGAAAATGCAATAAGAAAAATCGATTTTTCGACTGCCTACTTAGTGCCCTTAAAGCCTCTGTTTCTTACGTATCTTACCATTTTACTGTCGACCGGCAGAAATGAAAGGCAAGGGAAGGTGACGTGCTAATTGAACGGTATGCTTGAAAGACAACGATAATGGGATAACTGACCGTTCCATTTCGAGGATAGTGTTCCGTATTTGGATATCCTCGCGTTATCTGAAAGGGTTTCGGCCACGGGATAAGTCGTGCCCGCCCACATAAAGAAACTCATAATTCCGTCGAAACGCCGCGCCGCGATGACTTTTGATTCCGGCGTTATTGCTTCTCAGGCGAGACCAGCGCGACGTTGTTAACTGTTAACGAACCGATAACGACTCCGCCGAGTCACTTAGAGTCGGAGTGGAATAAATAGTCCGAGGAGCCGTGTTTCTTCGCGTTCGAGCGATCGAAATCTTCAGACGATCGTCTCACATGCGTGCGGAAACGGAGCAAAACGACCGCATCCGTCCATCTTCTCCACTACTTCCCTGCTCGTTTGAAGGAAAAGAAAACGAGCTTCGTCTGAATTACGAAATCGCGATGGATTCAGAATAAAACAACTTGGCGTTGCTCTCGTTTGCGATCCTTCTTCTATATAGCTGGTAGCTGGTAGCGGGCGGCTTCTCTGTTCACGGTTCACGGTTCACGGTTGTCGAGTAAATTTAGAAAGCTGTCGGATCTAAGGGCTTCTCGAATCCACGCCACGTGCTCTGACTGAATGCGAGTCGACGATCGCAACTCTCTCCCTAAATCGAAGCTGAGTCATCCTTCCCCCGCGTTTCATTCACGACTCGTTTGCTTCCAGAGGCAGGCTTTGCCCCAAGTCTGTTGAAACGGCCAGATCGCTCGGTGCCAGTCAAACGCCGACGACGCGATTCGCAACGGGCTATAACGCGGTTACGCAGCTTCTTCCCTAACGATATTCGTAATTCGACGTTGAAGCCCGAAACGTACGTACGCGGCCGTGCACGTCGCCCTCGTGACGCGCTCGCGAGCAGAGATAGATCTAATTACGGACGGCCGACAATGGATGCAAAACGAGTCGCATGTACGGATTTTCGCCCCAGCACGCCCAACTCGATCGTCAGAGAGTCGAGTTTGTAGCTGCGAGCGCGCCATCGTTCCTTTGCCTATCGATCGAACGCCTCCCTAAACCCTAAACGAACGCGCAAAGGGGCCAGCACTTTTTTACCACATCTCTAAAAGCCAATTAAATTATTCTCCAGAAGAAGAAATCTGATCGCGAAGGCGAAGGCAAAGCGGTGTCCGAGATAAAAGGGCTTCCCACGGTTGGGAAAAAGAGCACGATAAATATCACTCGTTTAAGCTTGCAAACAATAATTACCCAGGTTCCAGGAACAGGCTGCGAAGCAGCTCGGGCTACGAGGATCCACTTTGGTGCTCTCCGCGAGCACGCGTCCGTCGCCCCACAAGCAAAACGAAACGAAACGAAAGTGGTAAGCGCAACACGCCGCGCCGCGCGGTTCCAGAGCAGCTGCGATGCTCGGGCATTTTCGAATGCGAGAGCAAAGGATTCGCGAGCCATCCACGATGATATTTTTAGACGATGAAAGGAAAGGAAAGGAAACGAACTTGCGACGGGAAGCTTGCCCTCTCCGAACAAAAAGCTCCGGTGCCCTGTCCTGTAAATCCCTGAGACAAGGCGAAGCTGCGATCGATTTAAGGCGAGTTCACGCATATCGGTACAGTGGCGGTTCAGTGCCGGTAACTGACACGGAAAAGTCTCGATTGTTCCATTGGAAAACAGGGAAACGATGTTTTTTACCACTGAACCGTCACGGAACTGATACGTGTGCCCGGACATTGAAGCTTCCACCGCAAGAAATCCGGCTTTTATCCGAGGAGAAATAAATTACCCGGCATTTGGTCCGTGAAAGGGCAGAGTGTTGGAGATAATTCGGATTCCAGGCAAAGGCGTGCCTATTCTCGGTCGATACCGACATACGCTCGGCTATACCTACATACGTACGGATGCACGAGCGTCTGAAACGAAAGGCAAAGCCTGCATACGAGCAGAAATTGCTTTCGGCCACCCCCTCAGCTTTCTTCCCTGCGTCTCTGCACCGAACCCACTGGCGTAGAAAGTTTCCCTAGGAAACAGCATCGATCTTGCGTCTCGGATTCTGGCGTCGTGCCTATCTACTCAAGCGTATCGCACGCGTTAATTTCTCGTGGGACCGGAGCAAAGAGATCCGACGTTTTGAAATTGAAACTCTTTCGCTCGTCACAGGAATTTTAGCCCCCGCATCAACGAAGCAACCCCTCGATCGCATTCCAAGACCGAGTGCGATAGAACAGAACGATCGGTTACGCCAGTGTTTGCGCGGGGAAAAGCTACGCACAGTGGGCAGACGGTGCGAATGGGAACCTATAGAGCATAAAGTAGGTACGGGGAGAAAGGGGAGCAGGGGTTGGAGGGGTGGATAGGGTGGATGAGAGAGAGAGAGAGGAACTTATCGACTTTGCAGGGGTGCATTTTCCAGCGTTAAATTCGAAACGAAACGTAACGTAGAGACTAGACAGAGAGAAGGTGGAAGGGTGGAAATGGGAGAGAGCAGGGGAAGGAAGAAAAGAGCGTGGGTGGTAGTGAAAACGTCACGGCATATGTCGTGCGTGACGGCACTATGTAACGCGTTTTCGTCCTTGCGTAGCCAGCTATCGCCCTAAGTGCGTGCGCTGCACTTACCGTACAACACCGCCACCATAAATATCTGATTGCGAGGCACCGTACCGATTCGTCCATCTCTGCCGGCCCAAAGGCCCGTTAATAAATTCACCGCGATATTCCGTGCCCAGAATATTACACCCACCAATTACCATATTTAGTCGGCGCTTTTTCGGATCGGAGCACGCACCACGCAACGCACGCGTGTTCCCTCTTCTCGCCTAATCTCGGCCACAACTCGAACGGAGTACAAACGATTTCACGATCTAATTTCTCCACCCCCGCGTACACGCGCTCGTATGTACTCCGGTCGAGGTGATTTAATAAATTATTACAAACTTCCACGTCCCCTGGTGTTTATTCGACGGCCAACGAACGAAGCTCGGGCAGCCTCTCGCTCCTACTCTCCATCCACTCCGCACAGTGTACACACTGTGTGTGAGTGCACGCGGGCCCGGGCACGTGCACGTGCACTTTTTGTTTATTTACTAACATGAGTACGCATACGAAGCATCAAAGGCTGGCACTGTTTCAAATACTATTCTCGTTTTTAGGTTCCCGCGTCCCCGTGGCATTCTGCTTCTCCTACATTCTCTTCGCCATAACTCTACTGCCACCGCTCCATTTTACTCGGCCAAATCTAGCGCAACATTAACACTCCCGTCTCGAGCCTACTTCCAAATCCAAACCATCTCGGACTCGCTGAACCAACTATTGCGCGACCACTTTCACGAAAGATCCTGCGCACGTATAGAAAATTTTTTACCGCCAGCAAATGATTATCGCGACCCAAACCTGGCGCAGAATCTTAAACTTATCACTGAAACGGACGATGCACGGAGAATCAGAGTTTCCATACTTCCACTTTCCTTCCGCCCTTTGAAGCTCGAGAGAGCCAGAAACACGGATCAAGTACGCTCCACTAAATCGACCTCGAACGCGGACCAGAGGTACTTTCCTATATGTATGTTTAGGTACCTACTGTATCTATCTAGTCGCTCGTGCTGCTATATATTTTACGAACGAAGAAATGATAAATGAATGCTCGTGTAGCTGCTGAAAAAGACTCGCCTCGCGCGATACGTTTGTACGGGCCTCGACAACTTTTCAGAGCACAGCACACCTTGTCTTCCTTCCTCTCTACTTAGTTCCCCTTTTCGCCGGGTCGTACATTTTCGTTTTCCATAAGCTCAGCCCAAGCTTCCAGCGAGTAAGCCGACATGTTTTCGGACGGCTCCGAACTTGGTTCCTCCATGAATTTTTAAAAGGCAATGTCGTCCCGAAAGGCTCGGGGATGAGGGACCGCAACTCGCGAATAAAGATTCTGTTCGCACCATCGCGCGTGGAGTGCGCTCTTGAGCGCGCTAATCCAAAGGACTTTTAAAACCTATGCGAATGAAATCTGTGATATCGAAGGAAAAGAGAAGGAGGCGTGTACGAAAAGTAAAGCCTGCCTTAAGATCCCCTTGACAGTGTCATCGTTTCCTCGTTCACGAAACTTCCGCGGTCTAACTGCGCTAATTAAGCGAATAATTATATTATAAAAAAGCTTTACACGGCACGCCCGCTTTGCTGCTCGCCCGAGGACGTAATCTTGCAGGGAAAACGTCGTTTCGTCGATAAATGCTTGGGAGTATGAAAAGAAACTGCGGACGGATTTTCGCGTGGAAAAACTGCGAGTACCTATACCGAAACTCCTTTGAACGATGTCGCTGTGCAAAGGTGGGTTCAGTTTCAAAGCGGTTCATTAAGTCGCGTCGCGTCGCGGAAAGAAAGTACGTGCAAGGCGAAAAGGCGGGAACGGGTCAACGAAGACGAGGTTAGACATTCGTCTTTTCCGCGAGTTATCCTTACAGAGTTCCGCGTCTCGTGGTCACCGAGCAACATCGGCCACGCGTACGAAAGGTGGTCTACGCCGTGCCTCGACTGGCGCCATTTTCCAGCAAGCTTCCATTTATGGAATCTAATGGTACAACCTATCTAGAAAGCTTCTATCACAGATTTTCGGCCTCGAACGGCAAACATCCCCGCCGCTCGAGAGGATATCGAGCGGTATATCGACGGTAGTAGCGTGAGAACGAAAAGAGATAATCGCCAGCAAAAGATTCGAACACGCGTACGCGGATACGTGGAGGGGACAGGGCATAATATGTATAATAAGGACACTTGCCGCGCGCGCTCCAATTTCTTTCGTCCTCTCAATTGTATGTACCTACACGTGGAAAGGCCACGTGAACGTTTTCTTTTCTCCGCGCGCACGTACAGGCCCCTTTTCTCCCCTTTTTCAAAGCCCCCGGAACAATGACCAAGAACCGAGAACGCGCGCCCCAAATGCAGCAGCGAATTTTACGCTCCCATGACCAACCGGATGCGTCGGTTGCATAACGATAACGAGAATTAATATTCGATTCTCGAGAACAACTGTCCGCGAGACTCAAGGAAGTGGAAGACGAGTCTGGCAAACGGGTTTGCGAGGGCGAAAGCTCAACGGAGCATTCCCTCGATCGGCCGACTGGTCAGACAGACTAATTACCCAAATATCGGTTGCACAGGATTCGGACTTCACCAGCCACTGTGGCGTACGTGAACGGTCAACGGTAATGCGCTAGGGCGGCTGGTTCGCGTTCATGTTCTCGCAGCAATTCCATTTCGGACGTGCAAGATAGAAAGCAAATAAGCCGTGAAAATGGGGGCACGGCGAAGATGTGACCGGTATAGCGGAAAAAGTGCGAGGCTGTGACAAACGACGGGAAAAAGCTTGCGGTTTGAAGCCGCTAGGGTATCATATTAACCAGTATGTACCGCTCAAGCATATCGCGACGAGTTGGCTGCATCTGTTTCATCGATTATAAACGAGTCGGAGGGCGAATCGCCGTGGATGGTCGCGCTCGCTTCGGTCGGACCGAGTATACATACTACGGTGTACTACAGAAACAGACGAGATGTAGCATAGACCTATCGCTTTATGGATGTTCTTGTCGCCACCCAAACTGTGTTACCGACCAGAAAATTAAATTGCATGATGGGTCTATTCTATACCTGATCTGTGCTACAGATATACTATAGCATTATAGCATTACATATATGCGCGGCAGCGAAGGTAAACGAGAGAGCTGTTAGTCGACGAACGGTTGTTTGTTCGACGAGTAATTACGAAATTGCCAGCGCGGACCAGTTTTTTACAGAGTTAATCGAAGAGGAAGAGATCCGTGGCGTGGGTCGGGAAGCGAGCAGGTGTTTGTCTTGGAGGGAAAATCGGGGGGTAGGTTTCGCGTTCGCGGCACACCCACGTCGCGGGACACGCGATATCGAAGGCAGCTGTCGATCCAACCATCCCCCCCCCCCTCTCTCTCTCTCTCTCTCTCTCTCTGAGAGCCTAACGTAGTCGTTGTACTTTCCTTAGGTCCGCGCGCAGAAATAGAAACGTCAATCGCGTTCTGTGAATGGACCGACGACTCCGAAACCAGTTTCGTCAAGGTCGCGAATAAATTTCTCGCGCGTGCTTTTCGAGCGATAAACAGTAGCTACCGAAACTACGGAGAGCTAGGTCCAAAAGACTCACCTTCTGTGCTTTGCAGGCGGCGGCCAACGGCAGCACGTCGTGGGGATGATTGGCGTGACGATCTCGAAGACAAAGGGCGCATATCGCAATTTTGCAGAGAGCACAATAGAGGGTCAACGGCTCGCAGTTGTGATCGTTGCAAACCGGTGTGGGCTCGGCGGCCAGACCGCGAGAACCTTTGGCCCCGTTCGATTGCCAGCTGCCTCGAGGTGGGCCCAGATTGTGAGCCGCCAAAGGTCCCCTCTTCGGATGACAGGATTCTCTGCAGCCGTCGCAGTATAACACCTGAAACCACCGCGTCTTCAACGTCACCAAACACTCCACACTCCTATGCATCGATTAAACGATCGCAGTTTGTCGCGCTTTCGCTCGGGAATAATGGTACACGATGCGATGGCGATCGATCCATTTCGACGAGCGCGTGAAAATTCGAGACGTGAATTACGTGGCAAATGAACAACGACGAGGTCGAGGACGGGAATATTAAGCGCGTCAGCTTGATCTCTGCTCTTGTTATTCGCGCACAAGCAACGCCTTCTTGCCCTCTTTACGTTGCCACTCGAGAAAGTCAATTTCCAAGAAGCCTGCGACTCGAGGTGCATACATACACCTATGTATTCACGACCACGTAAATCCAAACAAACGAAACGAACCGAACGTGTCGAGACCGTGGACAATCGGCGATACATTAACGGGTGAAAAAACGACCAACGAAACGAGCCCGGCTCCTCGATTTCTATGCAATCTTCTCTCAACGAGAATACCTAGGTATGGCGCGTATGAGAAGCGCGCGTACACGCGTCCACTAGATCGCTTCTGCGGAGAAACAGAGAAACATGAAAAAGTCAAAATACATATAGGTATGTATACGTATCTTGTTGAACGTGCTGATCCGAGCGAAAAACAAGCGTGCAACGTTAGAAAGCAATTATTCGCGAAATCTCGCAGGGGACGAATGACCGAAAGTGGATTTCGGCATCGGCGACCGCGTGGCAATCGCATGTCTACGTATGTAGGTAGTATATTACAGTGTAAGTAAAAGGGTGTCTCGCAAACGATAACGGAGTTGCTTACGTGGCTACTATGGAAACACGACTAATTGTAAGCTACAACACCTTCGCCTAAAACTGTAAACACGTCGACGCTTTTCTCCGAATTCTCGGCACTGCCACTGTCGTATAGCAGTTGGAGTAAACGAGGCAAGATATACATACATATATGTATACAAGGCTTGTTGGTCCGGGCATTAGTCTATGGTAAAATATTTATTCGTTTACTACAGAGTCAGTTTACCACGGGTCAATTAACCTACCATTAATTTATTTGAATGTATCGATTAGCCAGTTTGAATGCAGGGTACATTTGCCTGAGTTCTGAGTAAATTGTACGTAAGTACTGACCTCGCACTGCTCGCAGGCGACGGTCGCGTCCTGCGGCTCGCCCTCGCACATCTGACACTGCAGTCGTGTGTTTCTCGATTCCTGATATTTGTCAACGATACGCTGCATCGCCCTGTACTTGGGCAAATTGTGGGCTCCACCTTCATCGAAGTAAACGGTCTTCTGGCAGATAGGACAGGAGAGGCAGAGAGTGCCGCCGGATGGCGGAAAGCCTCCGTTTCCGGGCGTGCCAACGTAGCTTCCGGGCCTGGAGCTGGTGGACGTGCTGTTGCACACCACCCCGGAATCTGTCTCGGAGAGAATCGAGAGTTTGTCCGCCTCCTGGTCGGATCCCGGAGCGTTGGAGGAGTCGGTCGTCGACTCTGGAGGAGAGTCTGGCGGCGCTTGTAGGTTCACCGCACACGACAGACAAAGAGCGTGCCAGCACGGTAACAACACCGGCTCCACGAACAGCTCCTTGCAGCAAGGGCATCGTAGCTCGTCCTCCATCCTTCTACGATAGTCCACTCGTCCGCTCTACCACCGGCACCACCACCACCGCCACCACCACTACCACTACCACTACGAGATATCACGATGATCACAATCACGAGTTACCGCCACCGACACCTACACCGCGCGCCACACGCACTTCGCGCCTTCTTCGATTCCTAGCGAACCCAACCTCTCAACGATCCTCTCTCGTTTTTTTCATTCGATGCTCCAACAGATCGATCCCTTTGCTTTTCGTGCTAAGCCCCGCTGACGCTGTCGCAACAAATTCCCTCCCTCGATTCACCTTTCATTACCCTTCGGCGATCTTCCTTGGAATCTCCTTCCGATGGCGTCTTCCCGACTCCCGACTCTCAAATCACGATACGTTTCCGCGACGCATCTTCGAGTCGAACGACAAACAGCCGCTACTTTCACGCCCGATTATTATCCGTCACCTGTCGATCGCGCACGCATCGCACGCCAAACTTGAGCGGCATCCGAGTCTTCTACATTTTTCACCAATCGCGTGCCCAACGGTCACAGCAACGCGATTCGTGTCCCTTTTGGTCCACTCACTCGCGGCGGACGTCGAAATATTCTCACCACTCTACAGAGCTGGTCCAGGTTTACTCGATGCGTAAATCTACTCTTTCGCTTGATTTCGTTTGATTTCGCTTGATTTCGCGCACAGGGACACGAGCGTCCAACAAACAAACCACGCCGCGAGACGTCACAGAGTTGACTGACACTCGCCACTCACCACCAATAGCACCTCTGCGCACTGCAATCGCGCAGCCGTGCTCAGGGGCGGCCACGCTGTTTTCTCATGCCCTACGACACACGCAACCTTTTTCACCAAAATTATGATAGGCTTGAACGACGGTGACTCGAACAGACGTCTCGAATTTCTCCTTGCGCTCGTTCATTCCTAGACGACAGACAACAACGTAATCGTATTACTGCCATTGAAAACGTTTATTGCTGCTTAAAGAGCCGCCAGAATTAACCGACGTAGGGGATAGCTTGGATTCTACAACGTTGAAGCTGCGCACGCTCCTGGTTAGGACAGCCATCTCGCTCTCCCGGTGCTTACTTCCCTACATCCACCTATACGTCTATCTCGCTCTTCTACTATTTAGGAAAAGAGGCTAGATCGTAAAACAGTATCAGAACGAGAAAGAAACGTAGCAGAAGACTAGAACGTAAGAAAATTGTAATGCGAAAAACGATAGACACGCCGATCCGTTTCCTTATATGTATGTATATTCTATGCTATCGGAATTTATTCTGTAGTAGACATGCGAAGCTTTCGCTAGATCCTACACATTAAGGTCATATACGAAGATCGGCACATCGAGTGGCAAGACAGCTTACAATTATTAAATGGATTAAATGGAAATACTACCGGAATGATGCGGAAGCAGTGTCGGATGTCGGAATAATGTAAAAATCATGCACCGAAGACAAATCGAGCTTTCATTAAAAAAATAGTAGATATCCCGCTGTACTTATTTATGTAACTTGAATTCTAACCGCTAGTAGCGGTTTCAGCGTGTTCTATTCTGGATCGATAACGTTGCACGTGACAGGGAAATATTAAGGTGGGTCTAATGCCCCCGAGTCGCGTGATAAAAGTCTACATTAAATGTTAGGTCTATCCTTCGCCGCGATTGTGACGTCACTATGGAGCTCGAGGAAATCACAAGATGAACTCGGAAGTCGGAGGCGCCACGTATGTACTACTTTCATACGTATATACATACGTAGTACCACAGACCTGGTATACAATAGACCTTTCACCCAATGCTATTTTCCGTCCCACGGTTTTGGGGCTCATCAGCCCCATTATATACCATTTCCGTGTCACATCCAACGTTAGCGGCTAAGCATGAAATAAGAGTGCAGCACTACAGGCGGTAGGAATGAAAGTTATAATAGCGTTCAGAATTTAGATATAGGGTGTCTCGATGCCAAACTAATACAGGATATTCAAAGAGGTGAAATAATTGAAAAATGTTCATATTGAAATAAAAATTGCTTCTTTACAGACCCATACAACGAAGAAGGATTGTACAACTTCGATCACGTACACACATATCTATCGTTACTGTTGTATTACAAAAAAAAATTATTGGCCGCGGCTCTAACATTGAAAGTTGAGAAAGAAAAAAGTTTGAAAGAAGGCATAAGTAGCGTTTAGAGTAGTGCAGACCGAAAGTTCGATCCCGGGAGTCGGGATCCCCGACATAAGAAAATCTAGGCTTGCTGCGATGCGATGGTCACCCTGTATATACAGGGATTTTATAGTTTTCTCGGTGATAAGGTACTTAGCCTTACCAGTATTTGCGATAGAAACACGATGTTTTCCACACCCACCGCTCAAAAAACGTAGAGGACGCTCGGAAACTAGTGGTGTTTCAGGAGATCGGTATTTCAGAACGTGAGACACGGCAGTCCATAAGATGAAATCAGGGTGAGGAGCGATTAAGCGCAGTGAATGGAGGGGGAAACACCTACAGGAGCGGTGGGTATGTGTGCATGAACTGCGCCTGCGTCAGTCACGCACATATTCGTAATACCTCATCTATGGTGGTACTTCTGCAGCAGTTGGATCAAGTGCGACTTTACCGAGCGACGTGTTCCGACGCATGGAAATTCACGTGACGACCATTTTTCTATTTGGTAAGCAAGAGAATGTTCGGTTTGCAAAGGAATTTGAAGGTAAGGCAGCGCCAAGTTTCGATGGCTCTTCAGACATTCCGCCTTTGTCGGGCAACGCACGCCTCTCCGGCCCCTGTTGTTTTAACTAATAGAAACGATTAATAGAAACAGCTGCAGTTACGTAATCCAAGCACATGGTTATAAAATATAAACCGTTATAAACATATCACTGGACTTCTATAACGGTAACGGTTAAATTATAAAATGGTAACCCCTTAAATTTAATGTTTCATACGTGTTACATCCGCCGCGCCGGTATACGTACAAACTTTACTGGAACATTAGAAATCGTGTTTTCCGATGCCAAATTCTCTCCAACTATATAACTACATTAACGGCCAAGAAAGTTACACATTGCCTTAACGCGTAATCTTTAGACAAAGAAAAGTTAACATGGAATAACGGGTATCGTCGCTCCGCTAAATCGTGTTCTCGCTTATTTTCACTTCTTTTCTCAGTAACCCCATCCTGAATTTAATGTGGACAATCACATTGTGAAAACAAACATGCTCGCACCCCTGGCGAAAAGAATTTTGTCTCCAGAATTCTTGCACCTACGCCGTTACGGATCTACTCGCAGGTTAGCCGATTTCTTCTCTTCTAAAATGGCCTTAGAACTTTTAAACACGTCGCCATATGCGTTGTTCTTTCTTACCCTCAAAACGCTTAAAAGGCGCGTAAATGAGAAAAGGAACCGTGATTGGAAATTTTACAGCGCAGATGGGTGCAACGTGTTCGACCTCGTGATCGTCGGGGGCGGCATCGTAGGATGCGCTACCGCTCGGGAGCTGATGGTAAGGCACCCCAATCTCAGGATGGCGATCGTTGAGAAGGAGAATGCTTTGGCGATGCATCAGACGTCGCACAACAGTGGCGTGATACACGCTGGCATTTATTATAAGCCCGGTAGTATGAAAGTAAGAACGCAATCACGATCTTATAAATTTTTCGCACGGACTTGTCCGTTTCTCGGGAATGCAATATGTATCGATTCTAACGACACGGGGGGTTCCGACCGGCGAGCAGAACAACGCTACGTTAAGAGACTTTTTATTCGGCAGCGAATAATTACAGGCCAAGATGTGCGTGGAAGGTGCAAAGCTGTCGTACGACTATTTTTGTAAACACAATATACCGCACAAGAAGGTTGGGAAACTGATAGTAGCGGTGAATAAAGATGAAGTTAAGGGAATAGATGTATTATACGAACGGGGAACCAAGAACAACGTACCGGATCTCCAACTGGTGGAGAAACAGTGCATAGCCAACTATGCGGAAAAATGTCAAGTACTTAAATTATTCTGCCCTTCTAACAAACGAATGTTATCCAAAGTCTCTGGAACAGTATAAACCGTACGTTTATATTGTACAGGGAGAAAAAGCAATATGGTCGCCGTGGACTGGTATCGTTGATTGGGCAATGGTTTGCAGGCATTTTGCCAGTGAGTTTGAAAAGATGGGCGGTCAGATATTCTTAAATTTCAATGCAACCGGTTTCATGGAAATGACGGAGTCGACAGGAAATCAAGAATTAGCTCCGATTGTAGTACTTTCGAAAAACAGAGTACGTCTCCTCCATCGATCAATTGAAATTCACCTTCCGCCCTCATCGCCTTCCAGCTTCTTTATCGCCGATTTACGTTGTAGTGTCTGCCAACGAGATACGTGTTGACGTGTGCCGGTTTGCATTCGGACCGCGTGGCGGTCATGACAGGATGCGATATCAGCCCACGAATCATTCCATTTCGTGGGGAGTATTTGTTACTAAGCGATGAGAAAAAATACTTATGTACGACCAATATATACCCAGTCCCAGATCCTAGGTTTCCATTTTTAGGCGTGCATTTCACGCCCAGAATGAATGGCGATATTATTCTCGGCCCGAACGCAGTTTTAGCATTTGCCAGAGAGGGTTATCGGTACGCTGTAATTCGTTAAAAATCAACCGGCTGTGTAAGTGCGCGTATGCGTAACCGTATACGGGCAATATTTCAACCTATAATCCAATGAATCGACGATCATATACTTTCAGATGGCGTGACATAAACTTGAGGGACTGTATCGAAATGGCCCGGTTCCCCGGATTATATAAACTTTGCTTGCGATATTTTCTTCCGGGATGCAAAGAAATCGTTAAATCGATCATTTATCCACTCGTAGTGAGGGACCTGAAAACGTATATACCCGGAGTAGGATATAAGGACGTGAAGAGGTAAATACGAGAGATTGAATACTTGGAAATCTTCGTTCCTATCGACATGTTTCCTTTCCACGTTTATATTGGTAATTCTGCAGAGGCTTCGCGGGTGTTCGAGCACAGGCGATGGATGAAAATGGAAACTTGGTGGATGATTTTGTGTTTGACGCTGGAAAGGGTGGCATTGGCACCAGGGTGATTCATTGTCGAAACGCACCTTCTCCGGCTGCAACCAGTGCGATGGCAATCGCTAAACACATTGCCGATAAAATAGAGACTGAATTTAAAATTTAACTTCGAGATTTCGGCAATTGAAAATTATCTGAAACTCTATACATCCACGAAATGAGCAATAGAGTATTTTATCATTTTTTCTACTGTTTTCAAAATGATATTCAAACTTTGTAACTTGACTTCATATATTTGAAAGTATACGCGTATATATACACATGATGCGTACGACACGTATTTACATTAGACTCGATCACGAATATTTTAAAGATCAACATGAAATAACAGATTAGTACATAAGTATCTTTCAAAGATATGTAATCATAGCGATATTTGTATAAAAACATTTCAAATTATTCTAAACCCGGTTCCTGATATCATAAGATGAGAATGTGCAAAGTCCCAAGCTGCGGTCGAGTGAAATCCCATATTGGAAAGGACAACCCCATATTCGCTCAATGCGAACAAAGAGTACACTGCAACAACAGAATCGATCCATTAATTAATTTCTCGCTACTCCCATTCCTTTCCCCGATGTTCGACTTACCCAGAGGTTCGCAATATTTATTATGTCTATAGAAAAAGTAACACGCAAACATTACGCATAACACATTTGACAGCAACGATCTCCACTTCCATTTCATGGAAGTCGTCTCCAATGATTCTTTGGTACTGTTACGACAATTTCTCATAATAAAATATGCGACCAGCATATGAATAAAAGATGTTATCAAAAATGTTATAAAAGACAACTTATGAAAGGCTGTAAGAAAAGCATACGTTACTTTGTGGTTTTGATGCTTGGCCGAACCTATATGCATACCATAATTTTCATCCGAAGTCCAAAACGTCAACGTAACGAGAGATATGTTTTCGATAGCGTACATAACTATCGCGACGTTACATATTCTCTGTGCCCATCTATAGATATGTTCTTTGTAATAACGATGATACATTACTAATACTAAAATCCTTACTAACGCTTGTACGGCAATTGCTATTTTCCATATATCTCTCTGTGGTTTGTAATGCCCAATTGCCGCCGAGACGGATGGTAAGAAATTATAAACCTAGCGCAGAAAGATAATACGCTGTTGTGCACACTTATCGTTACAGTATCTTTTCAACGTTACAGACAGACGACGCGAGTTGATTGCGTATTATAAGAAAAAAATAGCTTTCAAGTCTGAAAGTAAGAGGCGTATACTCGTCGCGATACTAAATATCATAGGGTGCAAACAATAACGTACCTTGCAATGAGTGGATGTGGAGTGCTCAAAATTGTATAGGACGGACCAAATGACGCAGAAAATAAATGCTAGACATGGTAAAGACACGGTGAACCATGCTAGCTTAGAGAAAGGCAGGGTAACCCGCGCTTTCGACATGTCGTCTTCTACTAACGGGATATATTCCGACCCTACTCTCGCCTTGGTCATCGTACGATATATTCCAGATCTTAATTTACGTCATAGGAAACGAGTCTGATACTCCTAATAGGCTATAAAGCCTATAACGTTTTATTCATACGGTCGCGACATACGTAATACTTTTTTTCCGGATTCTTTCTGCCGTAGCCTCGTGCCAACCGTGCCAACGACCATACCGAGACGCACAACCGTCCTTGAACTCTACGAAAACAAAGCTTATCGCGACATGCTGATCAGAATCTTTGAACAATAACATCTTTCAACGAAAGCATCAAGAAGACACTCGCGGTACCATCTTAACGTAAAATCGATCGTACTCGACTCGAAACGTCGAAACGCTTCCTAGAGCATTCTACAGTCCGCTACAACCTACAGTAAGTACCTAGTCCAACTCGCGAACGGGCAACGCGAGGCAATGCGAGGCAACGACATCGCGCGGCACATGGCACACTTATCATCCAATGTATACCTGGTTTGTGATAACACGAACTAAGGTGGTAAAGAAAACAAGATTTCTTACCCAGGGTTGCGTTCTCCGACGCTAGATACTGCTAGTAGTGCCAGTTGATCGTTCATGTTGTTCGCTTCGCGTTGCATCGTTTCGCGATCAGCTGTTCTGTTTTATCTGAATTACTTTGTTCTGCTGAATCTCCTAACTCGTAACTAGAAAATTCATTTTCCCTTTGCGCCTTCATGAAGAAGCGTTTTCTGCTTTTGGTATGACAGTGTGTTGCGTGAAAATAGTATCGGTGAATGTAGCCGCGTGTAAATATATTAAACGAAAGACTGTGATTATTTGAGGTTAAGCTTGCAAGGAGACGCGAAGCTGCTCTACGAACATTGAACTATGTAAGTACAGCTATTATCGCCTGCGCTTCCTGCGAACTTTTCTTGTTAACGATAGAAGCGATGCTCCGTGAACAACATTTACTTTGGTGAAATCCACGTTAAAGAGGAACGCTTCTATAGGTACCGTCGAAACAGTCTCGATCGTATCTATTTCCCAGTAGGTATTCTATTACATTCGTTGTATTCGCCATTATTCGGTACGTCGTACAATAAGCTTCCTGACACATTTTCGCCGCTGATTGTGGTCGTGCGCTACACAGGGAATATCCAATAAGGGAATCGACGCTCAAACGTATCATATCCTACCCAACTGTTTCACGTATACGAGCGAAAAATAAACGTTTGTAAAATGATAATTTGGGTTAGACGAAGGAAAATGGTTGAATCGTGTTGTGCATGGGAAACGTGCAGCAGATATTCTGGCGAGTTTCGATCACATTAGACGCAGTGCGTCGCGACTGTTTGCCAGGAGCCTGGAGCAGCCAGGAGGGACCAGGAGGGACCAGGAGGGACCAGGAGGGACCGCAATCGTTTCGAATCGGATTACATACCTAGCATATGTACTCCGGACGATGCGCTGGCTGTTGTTCAGATAGCGACCGTCGCAGGTCGCTGTCGCATTGCCGTGAACCGAGCGGTCTATGCCGCCTATGCGTGATTCGCGTGGATGCATTCGTTCCCTCGTATTTGCACTGCTAATAGTAGCGCATTTTAGACGGCTCTCGTGAAATTGCTCGTTACTCTATATCTCGTACATAAAAAGGACCATTTGGCTCCTAAAGCGTTGCATCGTCGATCCAGAAACAGCCGAGTGGGCAACTATCGAACGAATTGATTGTTTCGTTTACTCGTTACGAGCATCAAATGGCTCGTAGCTCGCGAGTAAGCAGAATATCTATATTCGTCCTGGCAAGCAAAGACTATCGGCTTCGCACTCGAACAAAACCATCGGCATTACCGTAACCAAGTTCTATTCGTGTCAAACAATTTAAAGTAGGTAGATTATGTATAAACCAACAGATTATATATCTCTCCCTCGCGTCCCCCCTTCTTTGCAGTTGCATAAGCTCCATAGGTAGGCATACGCGTCGATAGATTCCTGAAGAGGAACAGGCGTTTTCTGCCGATGGTGACTCGACAATGCCGTGTTACTTAACACAGCTATATTCAACCTTTCTTTTCGCTCTGCGAATACTCTGCAGACGAGAAGAAGACGTGCTCATCTACGCGTTCGAAAACCACAAGCAGAATCGGCGATTCGACTGTTATTTCTTCCTGCCCATACGTATTCTATAATGGCTATCTAATCTTCAGCGTCACAGCTAGTCCTGCAGGTTTACAACTAGTGTTGCGATCCACGGCAATAACACACAGAATAATGGATATTTTTCTATCTGTATTGGAGAGACGAAAACAAGCGAAACGTGAAAGAGGGCTACGTTCGGTTTGTTCCACAAACCGATATCCCTTTCCGGTGAGCTAGCGAGCATTATGAAAGCTCGATAAAAAGAAGGATTAGTAATTCTCGCGGAAAAGTGTTTCGCGTTCGACTATCCTGGTGCCCGTATCACTCGTAAAAACTTCTCGTGATCTGTCGAAGGTAAACGTCGAGACGGAGCGCGGAGAAGAAAGCGAAAGAAAAACCGATGGAAACTCGGGGGAGGAAAGGAAGAAAGAAGCTCGACGGCGAGAAAGAAACACGGCTGCGATAAAATATTGTACGTAGGTGGGTACATAGTAAAGGTAGTAAAGGTAGTAAATGTAGTAAAGAGAGCGTAGACGCGTAGAGAAGGAGGCAGAGAAGTAAGGGTGTGCGCGTGTGCGTGCAGGACACGGGGGGACGCGCGCAGGCGCGGGTTAGACGCGGTGAACGCTCGAGATCCGCGTGGCGCGAGTTAGAAGTTGGCTTCGCGCTCTTATTGTTAGTCGCGCGTCGCCCCTAACCGTTCATCCTCGTCGCCCTGTCGCCCTGCCGCCCTGTCGCGTGGCAGAGCCAACGAGCCGCCGTTCGAGTCGCGAAGCAGAGGCTGCTGTCTTTTTCCAACTGATTTCCGGCGTCCGCCCGGTGGAGATCGGTAGGCGCGTGGCCGCGTGGCCGCGGCGGCTTCAGCCGTGGCCTGGCCGTGGCCGTGGCGCGGTTCAAGGCATAGCCGGAAGCGGCAGAGTATCGCGTCGAGGTCGCGATACCCACTTACTTTCCATTCGTACGATGAAGACGATCAGCCGGTCGCCTCCTCCTACTCGTATCCTCCTCTGACCCCGCGAGGGACGCGTCCTTCAGCCCTATCGATGTCGCCGTTTCCTCCCTCTTGAAAGTCTCGATCACGGATCGGGGGGCGAACACGCGGGCGTTCGATGGGAGACGAGACGAAGGCGGGAAGGCAGGAAGGCAGGAAGGCAGTCGAGAAGATATCGGACGCGTTTCGAAGGTGTTCGAACATGTCTGAGAAGAGGTTCACGCACGAGATTATAGGGGAGAAGGTCCCGAAGAAGAGGAGTACCGCGCAGCGGCGATGGCGTATTCTGGCGAAGGCGTTGATCGGCTCGCAGGAACCGCCCTCCAGCGACGCGGAGGACGAGGTATCGGTTCGCCGTTTCACCAGCTTCGATCTGTTGAAAGTGATCCGTCTGGAGAACCCATCCAACTCGAGGGATTCCGATTGGTACGAATATTCCGGCCTCCTCGAGAACAAGCTGTTCGCCGTTCAGATACGTCGAATAAAGAAGAACTTCACGGCCAACGAATTGATCGGCTTCAACAATACCGGGAACGTTTGCGTTTGGCCGTCGGAGGAATGCCTGGCCTATTATTTACTGAAGAATCGCGAGGTCTGCCGCAACAGACGAGTCCTGGAGCTGGGTGGCGGGATGAGCTGCTTGGCGGGCGTGATCGCCGCCAAGTACTGCAATCCGTCCGGCGTCACGCTGACGGACGGTAACGTGACCAGCGTGGAGAACGTGCGTTGCATCGTCGCTAGGAACGGCATGTCCGATTCCGTTGAGTGCAGCGTAGTTCAGTGGGCCAAAGCGGCTAGAGCGATCAGAGCGGCCAGAACCTTCCTTCACTCGCACTCCAACGGCCTTCGAGTCAAGGTGATTTCATTTGCTCGCTATCCCGCTATCCCTTTTGCACCCCTTTCGATCACCACGCTCTTCCACGTCTCTCCCTCGCGTTCCTTCGGCATTCCCCGCGGCGAATGTTGCCTAATTTTCAAGGCTCCGCTCGAAATTCCATAGCCGAGGAATATCTAGGAGTATCTGAATTGAATTTTTACATAGAGCTGGACGATCGGCGGCAAGGCTGCGGGAAAAGTTCCGGAGAAACTGTACGACGTGATCCTGTGCGCGGACTGTCTGTTCTTCGACGAGGCCCGCTCGGATCTGCTGGAAACGATCCACGGCTCGCTGGCGAACGACGGCTTCGCCCTCCTGATGGCACCTAGACGGGGCTCGACCTTCCAAAAGTTCGCGGAAGCGGCGATCAAACGGGGCTTCATCGCGCGGCAGATAGAACGTTACGACGGCAAGATTTGGTCGAGGCATCTGGAGCTGTTGGAGCACAGCCAGGAGTATTCTCCGGATCTCCATTATCCGGTTCTTCTGGAGCTGACCAAGCAGAGGAGAACGCCACCCGGATGATCCGCATCGATTGCCCACCACCACAAACGCGAGCTGGGCGAATCTTTCGACCAACGAGCCACTCGATCGCAACCCCTTCTTCCACCCCTTTATTCCTGCCTATCCACTTAGAACCGTCTGGCTGTCTTACACCTTCGTCCTTTCCGTCTGTCGGCTTGAATTTCTCCAGTTTCGTGATACAGGGATGACCAATCGTTGAGAGATCAACGAACCTAGCCAATTCATATCTCTGTCACGGATCGACGCTTAAGCGTATCTTACTCGTAGCGAGAATCATAGACGGGAGGAGTGATGAGACGATAGTATTCCGAGTACCTGATTTTAGACTGATAGCATTGGGAAATTCGAATCACGATCCTGCCAAACTGTAACGTTTATGATCGCAGCATTCTAGGCAGACAGGCAGGTAGATATAGCTAAAGCTAAACACGACGGAAGTTGCGAGCCGTAAACCTTGCGGTACGAGGATTAGAACGAATCCCTATGTCGCGGCATGCGATTACAAGTTAGCCACATTACAAGATCAGACTTCGCTTCGCAATATGTACCTACGTCGAATGTTCCCGTGAAACGTACGCGGAGTTTCGTCGGCCTGTAAACGCGATCCTCTTGCCAATTCTTTGGTTTATCGAGAAAAAGAAAACGCGGTTTCAACAGTCAGGCGTAGGTATACATACCTTGAAAACAGTATTTCCGAGATTTTCTAGTCGAATTTGGAATTACCGATTGTGCCCGTTCTCGTGAACGTTCGTCGGTTTTCGTCCTGGTAGAGAAGACCGAGACCGTACGCGGTATAGGTGTAAGTAGACTTTGGTCAACCGAATCAATCGAGGGCCCAAAACTCCCGAGTAGACTTACCGATTGTAACGGCTATAGATATTTGTCACGGGGCGCGAAATGCAAAGTCCAGATTCTTGCTGCTCTACTCCCTGTTCCGACAGATTAGCGCGACTCCTACGCGTAAATAGAAATTTTCATCCGTGTGTTTGCTTGTTTGTTCGTCCCGATCGTTCGCTTGCGTGGCAGAGTTGGCGTCGTCGCGTGGATTCCAGCAGGATCGTTTTCATCGGGAAAACGAAATCCTTGTTTAGCGGAAACAGGGGTGATTAGCCCCTGAGTGTCTATCAAGCGCATAGAGATATAGAGGATTTCCTTTTTCTTCGCACACTTCGCGGCTTCGTCACCGCCGAGCTTGCGATACAGACCTCGCTGTTACCTCGAAGGACCAATCTAGTTAAGTCTAGTCAAAGCTACCAACTTTCCATTATCACGTATCTACCTGTACCTTTACAAACAACTATGCGTATTCGTACGTATGTACCTACTACTAGCAACCTAAGAAAATATCACGAATAATAAAAGAACAGTATTTTCACTTAAAATTAACGCGTCGCTGGACGATCACGTTGTACCTAAAGTTGGATCAGTCACCCCCCTCGGCGATCATCCCTCTGGATCACAACCGCGTCCATACACGGCCCTTTAGGAACTTATTATTAGTAAGTGGCGGATGTTTGTTTGCCCTCCCCTATCTAGGGAGAACGCAACGCTGTCGTGTGCCGCGTTTTCATCGATTTAGAAGATGTCGCGGCTACTCTATTATTAACCCCTTGAATGCTAATCAGTGCTATCGCGTAAAAGAGCATTTAACGGCACATCGTTACCGTTCTTGCAGCCCGTCTATTACTACTTTGATCATAGCTGTTTGACGGGCCCTTTGACCGCTACGGTCGCCGCGCCGTGCCGTGGCCTTGCGGCCGTCGACACGTAATATTTTCCACGGCCATCGTGGATCGATCTTGCTTTTTAATTCGACAACTATCTGGAAATCTAGGCCGAAAGCTAGGCGGAAAAAGTCGAATAAACAGCAAAGCGAACGTTGAACGGCAGGGAAATCGTTGAACGTTTGTTGATTGGTATCCTCCAACTTTACGCGAGAAGTAAAGAAACGCAGACGCTGGCCAGCCAACGCGAAAATATTCCGAAAATACCGTTCATGTCGAGTAAGCGAACGCATGCAAAATCGAGGCCTGGTCGGTTATCGGATGGATGTTGCTGGAGTTTCTGCTTCTAACGATAATAATGGGTAGGTAGTGTAGGTACTCGATGCCCATGATCGGTGTAGACTCCTAGACGCAGCTACTACCTTGGAGCACGCGCTCGCCACGGCATCGAAGGTGTTCGTAGCTGGCAAGCGATGCTCGCGATACGTATTACTTTCGCGAGCGGTTAAGAGGAACGCTTTTGTTTTACGAAACGCCCGCGTCGCCGTGCCTTTGCACGCGGCGACGAGCGCGTACGTCTTGAACGCCGGAAGGTGTTTACAACCCTCGATGGTAAAATTAGAACGAACTCGAACCTTTTCTCCGTTTGGGCGTAGAGCTGTAGAGCTGTAAAACGGTCCAGCGAAGTGGCATTCGGCACGCGATGCATCTTCCAGAGAAATAGAAAGCACCTGTTCCGTAAGCACTCGCGTACTCTGGGAATTTTCGGGAATTTTCAGCGACTTTTGCCATACCGGCCCTGAGTAAAAGGATACGAAGATATGGAGGAGCGTGTAAAAATGATTTACGCGGCCCAGCGAAGGGGGAAAGCTCGCGAGCTGCTGAACATCGGTCAGCTGCCAAGCCAAACAAAACCATCGGCTCGTCCGCGGTTCCCGCCAACTGCCATCGTCGTTTAAACACTTTGTGACAAATACACAGATATTTCTACTATATATCGTCGCCTGGTTTCTCCGCAAGCAAACGTTCTCCGATGCTGTTCGCCCCCGTCTAACGTCAACAAAGACGAATCCGAAGAGTTAGAAACGAAAGCAAGGCGCGTCGCGTCCAACCAGAGCGGAGGAACATTCGCAGGGTTCGTCGCCTGGATAAATCTCTGCCTTCCGATCCTTGGAGCGGCCATCGCGTCGCGTCGATGAGAAAGTTTTACACTGGTTAATTAACAAGGTTCGCGAGGTAACGTGATCGTGTTCCGCCTAAAAATAAGTGGTTGCGCAAAATTAAGGGCGTGCCTCGTATATCGCGGTGGAAATTACAACATCTCCTAGGTGCCAATTGTTCTTGGCTGGCCGCTCGAAATTTATCGCGGATATTTCTGCTCTGTGACGAGATGTAATCCCTCGAGGTCTCGTGTTCTGTCTCCAAAGTACGAACTGTCGGTCAATACCTGCAGCTTCTATTCGGGGCGACGATTTCCAGGCCGCGCGCGATACGATACTTCTCTTTAGGCCTTCGAGCAGCACCGTGACCGTTTAAGGTTTAAGTTTAAGGTATCGCGCGTACCCTCGAAAACACATCACCCGTTTTGGATGGAAACGCGTATCTCGATCCAACATACGTGCCAAAAACCATGCACGAAAATATACACCAGCGTTGGCTGACTGCGAACGGCTGATCGTGTCTGACAGTTCTATTCGCGTGCCGCCCGTCTCACCAACGAGAACGGCTGTCGAACTCGAGCCTGGAGAATTTTTGCCGGACACAAACGCGTAGGTATATGTACGGCATACGGGTTGAACGTTTCACCAAACGAGCAGCACCCGGTCGTTTAAACTTTAAACCGCCGCGCAGCGCCGTCCACCGAATTTCGGAGGGCGTCGATCCTAGATAGGTATAGGTGCTTAATAATACATGCCTGCCTTCACCATAAACTAGGTAGAGGCGATCCGAGGTCCCGAGGAAGCGTGTTTACGATGCACCTCTAATCGCTTTGCAAGCTAGGCTTCTTCCCTCCTACCTATCTATAGAACGCTGCCTCTATTAATACAGGCTCTATTATTAATAGACGGCGACGTTGTAGTATTGGGACAGTTGTGATTTCCTCGATGCACCTCTCGTGTCCTCGGACTCCTCGCTTTTCAAGATCGTCGATCGTCGAGCAACAGTTCCTATTACATACCTATCGGAGGGGCGATCGTTTTCAACGCGGCCGACCATTCTCCTTCGTAAACGTGCATACATCTGTCGGCAACTGTGGCCCATAGCTTTCAGGAAATTTACGCGGCGCGAACAATTTCTGTTCGTAGGGACGTAGGCGGCGGTTCGCGAATGGCAGGCGCCACGGCGCAGCGCGGCGGAAGTGTTGATTCGCGGCATCGGACGTGCCACGCGTTACGATGCCGATAGCGTCGAAGGCAAACCTAACGATTAAAACGACTCGATCGAACCAGCTGTCGCGATACAGCTATCCTTTGTCCATTCTGGCTGGCCGATAAATAATAAAAGGATTCGCCGGACCCCTCGAATTTGCAATTTCGGAATTTCGATAACGTGCTTCCGGTTTGCTTTTCGAATCGCTTCCAAATCGGTTGATTGATTCGTCTTGGATAAAGCAGAACGTACCGATAGCATCTGCTTCTCAGCTGTGCAAACTTACGTAGGTACATGGGTAACCACGTTTCGCGATTTGCCTGCATGCGCGTAGTCTGCGGAGGCGTTATCGATTGGTTTTCATCGAGAGCAAGCAAACCTGTTGCTAGAACCAAACGAGGATAAAACCTCCTACTCCTATCCACCTCTCTGTTTGTTTCAGCGATGCCTCACAGTTCTGTTATAACTAACTAATCCCGTTAGGAGTTTCAGAGGACGAAGGAAATGTGCGTTATCGCGCGAAGACTCGATCGACTTATTAGACGCATCAACAGGTTGAAAGATTGCCTTCGTTGGACGGAGGGCGAGAATAATAATAAAATTAACGGCGATGAACGCGATGGAACGGTAGATGCGAATGTTTTCGTTGAAAGCTCTGCTTGAAACTCCTAGCGACAACTGAGACGCGGCATTCTAAGGTCGAGTGGTTGCCGAGGTCGCCGCGGCCGGCGCAGCGTTGTCTAATTACCAGTTAATCCCTCAGAGATATCAAGGAATTTCTATGTTTCACTAGCCGCTCGGAAGCGGGGCTTCCGCCCTTCTTGCCATTCGTTCGATAGAAACCGTGGTCAGGTTTCGTGAGAAGGGAACAGGGAACATTATCCGAATTCCTAATTCGTTGTTCCAGGGCAGACTATTGGAAGTCCCAGGGTCGCAAGTTCTGCGACTTTTGCAAGTGCTGGATCGCCGACAACAAACCTAGCATCGATTTTCACGAGGGTGGCAAGAAGCACAAGGAAAATGTCAGTAAGCGACTTAAGGAGATACACAAAAACAGCGCGAAGCAGGCGAAACAGAGTAAAAAGATCGAAGAAGATATTAGAAAGATGGAAAACGTAAGTTCTCTCTCCTATCCTCCCTTTCTCCGGTTTTCTGATTTTTCTCGCACAGAAACTACCAGGTCTTTCTAAAACGACGACTGTCTTTTAAATACTTAGGCAGCCATGGCTGCTTACCTGAAAGATATCGAGAACAATACGAGAGACATGACCGCCGACAGGATCATTCAGGAGAAGAAGAATAGAATCGAGACGAAAGATGTTGGTACTCGATTATATCTATCCAATATAAGTTTATCGCCACATTGTCACGCGGATTATCGCGAAATCTCCGTTAAAAACCGTGAAAACTGTTGGTTTCAGACGCCAAATCCGAATCGCGTACCAATGGCCGCTCCAGAAACAATGCCGAGGTTCAGAGGTAACAATCAACAGGTAAGGATTTGATCTGTCGCGGCCTGTGCGCTAAGAGTTAAGCGATCTTTCCTACTTTCACGGCCTGAAAAGGAGCGCGATATTTTAGATTTGTTGTTCCGATATTTAGGTAACATATTAAAAAAAATTAATTGAAAAAATGGTACCTGAAACTTTTTCCCATTCTCGCCGGTGCTGAAGCTAAGTTGATTTTTGCAAAATGAGACTTTTGCCACTTAAATAACCACTGAATTTTTTTTTACAGTAATCGATATCTGTTTTCAACGCTGCCATTTTTTTTTTAATTTTCAGTATTTGTCATTTAATCTACTTAGTTCAGTCGATAGCCACACTCATACAGATTACACAAATTTTTAAATTTTCCATTTCAGACAACTACAACGGCTAATTATACGCTAACAATGCGCATATGATTTTTGTAAGACGCTCCGTTCGAAGCACTATAACTCCGGATATAACCATTACTTTTTGCATACAATTTTTTTCATGTCCTCTAAAGATTAAGAAATTTTTAAAAAATTCCGAAAGTTCGCATGATTTTTCGTCCGTCAATGTAGGGAGACCCCTTTATGTTCCGGCGCCGCTGCCGTGCCGAACGAATGTTTCAGTTCCACCAAGAAATCGATCCATGCGACCCATCTTTATCGAGAGGCACGCCAGCTCCACAATTCAGAGTTCAGCAAAAGTCTGAACACAAGACACAGGGGAAAAGTAAAGGGGGCAAAGGAAAGGGGAAGGGGAAGAAGCCACAGGAAGACGATCGTGCCGCGAAACCCGTGCAGAAACTTTGGTACGAAGCCCTTAGCCCCGAAGGATATACTTACTATTGGCACATCGAAAGCAACGGTGCGTCGACCTTTCTCCACGCGATAAAAGCTGCCACGTTTTTCGACTTTCCATCGCTTCGTTAGCCGCGTCAAGGGACAAACTTTACCCACGATATTTCCCGTGTACTCCAGAGTCTGCGTGGGATCCACCCGCGGAGGGATACATGACGTTTGCGGAACAAGAAGAGGAGGTAAAGGAGCAAGCTCTTCAAGAGGAATTGCTCCAACAGCTGGAGCAGGAGGAAGCGATCGCGAACGCAGACATTCTCGAAGAGAAACGTGCCAATGCCCAAAGGGAGATGTTGAAGGAACTGAGGAGAGCAAAGGGTGCACCGCAACCTTCTCTGGACGACAGAGACAACGAGGAAGTAGAAGCTACCGAAGAGGAAAGTCGGCCGTACAGAAGGGACTACAGCGTACCCGAGAAGTCTCATCCTTACGGTCCGTGGCAAACCGTTCGAACCATGTAAGCATTCGACAGCCCCCTACTCAACCATCCAAATGCATTCTCACAAATCAGTTGAATTTGCTCACGCAATTACGCTTGTCCGTTTCAGCGAGACGAAACCCGTGGATCTGCAGCTGCCGTTACAGAAACAAACGCAACTACCGGTTTTCGGGAAAGCGGAGGCTCCCTCTACGCAGAGGACGTTCAAAGAGAAAACGATTGCGCACATTGAGACGGGCGACAGCGACGAAGAGCGCCGACCAGCTACCTTCAAAAAACGAAGAATCGGCAACAAGAATGTACGAAAACGCGTAACCGACGATTGAGAGAGAGAGAGAGAGAGAGAGAGAGAGAGAGAGAGCCGCGCCCTCGGACACAATGACCCGAGCCTCGTCCGCCTTATTGATAAGATAACATTCAGCCGTTCTTTTTGTATAGTATATTCTTCCACGAACCAACGTGTGGTTGGATCGATTCTTCGAATTACATCATTCACTTGACAGTATAAAAGTCTCGACCATCGTTTTACTTCCTTCCGCGTTAGGGATTAGGTATGTACTCATTACAACGACGAGTATAGACTAGAAGATGAAGGCACTCGTAGCTTGAATTAACGATTAACACTTTTTGATCGGTCGTTGACGTAAGTTTAACTTGAACCGTTTAGTTGAAAACTTCCCTCGTTTACGGCCCGCAATTTTGTTAGCACTTATTCTTAGGCATTACAGAGGTATGTCCACTACCCACGGCGAGATATGGCTCTCAAATTTGTTCCGGCGGCGGCATACTTTTCTCGATAACGTCACTCGATGATACGTATTGCGTGTTGTTTAGTGCACAGGGCGCTCCGCTCAGTCGATCCAAGATTAATTGGCGAGGCAGACCTTTGGTTTCCGGAATAAGCGCGAAAACGAAGGCACAGGTGAACGCGCAGAAGGTACCCAAGAGGAAGAAACACCCGTACATGTCCAGCCAAGCGACCACGTTCGGAAAGAATTTAAGAACGAGGAACGCCGTGCTCCAAACGGAGAACAAGCCCAGGGTCACGATCAAGCTCGAAACGTCCCGGCTGAGTATCTCCGAAGAGACCACATACGGACCCGGGCCCATTCCAAGGCTGAACATGATCACAAAGGTGGATAAGGCTGTAACCGGGATCCAATTGAAGGCGGTGACATCGTATCGAAGCGATTGCAGGTAGCAGAAGGTCCCAAGTACGTAGTGACAGATACACATTCCCGAGCAAGATATTAGAAGCAAAGGCCTTCTACCGAGTCGTTCCATCAACGAAGTGGACAAGTACGAGCCGAACAGTTGTATCGCGCCCACAATGACCGCCGAGACGGTTGGCGACAATGAGCTGCCGGATATGCCAAAGATCGTTTCCGTGTAGTTTATCTGCGAATGAAAAAAGAAACCTGCAGGCGCAGAAATTGCGGAGTGTCGATCGAAGCGACCGTATCTTTACCATCGCAAATATCCCGCAAAATTGTTGACTACTGAATAGACCCAGCGTAATGATCAGTCCTTTGATCGTGGCTCTGTCCCGAAACAAGTCCCTCAGGCCGATCGACCTCCCCGAAACTTTCAGATCTTTCGCTTCCGCTTGCAAACGCATCATCTCCCGCTCTACCGTCGGCTCGTATCCGGCTTTCAGCCATCTCAAGGATCTACGAAAGATACGAAATTGAAACGAAGGGGTGTCTACGCTCTACCTACAGGGCAGTGGAATACGAGCAGAACAAGAAGGGGAAAAGCCGGACGCCTAGGAATTCTTCGCTTACCTAGCGGCTTCGTCCAGTCGATTGCGTCGTATAAGATACACAGGCGATTCGGGTACGAAAAGGAAGAAGGCGAGATAGAGCAACGGCAAGGTGAACGCAACGATCGCGACCACGCGGAACGAGCAGAGCGCGCCGAGAATATAAACGAACAAGATGCCGCTGTTCAGTATCAGCACCAGCAGGCTGCCTAGCATGCCTCGTATAGCATCGCAGGAGATCTCCGACACGTAGGTCGGCACCACGAACATAACCGTCGCGGCACCCATGCCCGAGAAGAAACGCGCCACCAACAGGTGCGTCTGCTCTGTCGCGAATATTATCAATAGCCAACCGACGCAACACGGCAAAGCTGCCAGGCATCCGATCACTTTCCGCCCGTATCGATCCGCTAATCCGCCGATCCCCAGAGTGATAAAAGCGGCCGTCAGGCACATGGTCCCGCTCAACCAAGACGCCGCTTCGTCCGTCATCGGCTCCCTACCCACAGCAGGATTCTCGCTTTGTAGCTGCGGTATCGCGGGTGACGGCCAACCTACCATCATCCCGTACGACATCGTAGAGACGTTCGCTAAAACACAATTGTACCGATCGAACCTTTATGCTTCTCGGCCGTGCCGCGAACAGACCGGACCCGACGCAACCCGACTGCCGCGTGCGTCTCTTCCCGAGAAATCCTGAGAAACCTACATACTTACCGATCAGCGCGAGGAAAAGCTGCCGAAACTTTCCTGGCTCGGTAACTTCCTTTCTTTCCGTCATCCCTACCCGCGTTTAAAGTCTCGACGACGATAAAACGGCAAACAAGAACACTCTGTTTTCAAGCAGAGAGTTTCCTGCCCTCGCGATCGATTTTCCACTAGCAAAGATGGTTCGAACCACCATTCAATTTATACCGATCGCTAACCACCTCGTTACCGAACTCGAACGAATCCAATGTATGATTCTTATCTTTCGCCTTGCTGTCACAGAAACGTAAAGCTTACCTCCTCCTGTGTGCTTAACAAACAGCTGCTTCTTTGCCTCGCTATCAGTAGATCAGTACCGGCGATCCCCTCTGTCTTCTCTTCAGCCGCTTTTCCGTACGCTAGCCGAAACTACAGTATACATTTTCAAACGGAATTTTAAATTCATTCGCGTAAGTACTAATCGTTCGAGAATCGCACTCGCGAACACGACTACGAGACGCCCTTCTAATTGTAAATAAGTATTCACACCACTTGGAGTTACGGATTTTCGCAATCTACGCAACTTACCTTTAGGTACCATGCACGTAAGTTTTCACCGACGCGCGATGCAGAAATCGTTTCACCACTGTCACCACATCACTATGATTTACTAGCGGTCTACTTTATCGGTTCTCAGTAGTGGAGCTAATTTACGAACCCCCGAGAGACAGCTGGCCTTTCCAAACGCGCAGCTTTAAATTAATTTATGCGCCCGCGGGTTTACCATCATTTTTAGCGAACCATGCACGCGTTTCGGATTGTTACGCAATTATATCGCGATACCACGATGTCGAAACTGTCGAAAGCTCATAAAGCTGCGATTCTTGAGTGACAAATAGGATTCCGAAGATCTCCTCTTCCTTCATCATTTCACGGCACGTCGATAGGAATCGTTTTGCGTTTTCACTAATCTTTTGACCGCCATGCTGCCGCAGAGTACATATGTACACGATATATATTACCTATACTTCCAACGGAAGAACGATAGATTCGTTTAAAAAGATTCTACGAGAATTCTATCGAATTTCTAAGCCGTTGCTACCTGTGCAGGTATGTAAGTAACTAAGTACTACGTATATGTATGTAGTAAACATCATCGACACGACATCGCGCTCAGATTGTGCCCGCGCGCGCACGGATCCATTGGTTACGTTATTACGTGTAGAGTCACAAGCGCGTAACTGTCACACCGTATCTCTCTCATCTAGATAACCGCAATACAAGGTATTTAACCTCGTAAACGCAATCTTCGATTTCAATATGTGTCGCTTACTATAAAACAGTGACACCATTTTACGATAGCTGCCAATATCTGCTATCAAATTCTCAGAACGAATCGACTTTGAAAGAATGCTTGCTTGCCCCACTAAAACTGCATCACACATCGCACGAGATCTTCGGTGCAATCTGTCACAGCTATTTATATTAGACGTACGGGCACCTGCAATCCGCAATCTGCAATCTTAATTTTCGTTTTGTTTTTCTAACAGTTTCTACATCGCGTCTCGTACATATACGTTTATTTATCATTTTAATACAGTTTGCTATTGTCTTTCATTTTGAGCCTCTAAGTTTTTCTAATGAATTTTGTCCGCGACATTAGCGCGTATACATAATTACATATATATGCGCATAGTCTTAGGAAATCTTTCATCGTTTGTTCTTTAAAAACAGATAGGTTGCATTTTTCAGCGTCCTATATCTACCTACTTTGCTACGGAACATGGCATGGCACTGCAGTGGAACTACGAATCAGGAGATGGTTGTTAAACTAAAAGGCAAGACTTGTTGCAAGTTACCGCCGTTAATAAGAATCCTAGTTTTGGCTTTCTGGAACGCATGAATTCTAATCGCATAACTTTATTACAGAAGCAGGTATTCTGGCAACGGATACAGCAGAGGCGGCGATGCTTGCCGTTGACAGAGCAAGATATTGTCACGAATCCGATCCATATCTAGATAGGCCAAGGAGGATAGGGTATAACGTTACGATTAGCGCTCCCCACATGGCGAGTGCTCTATTTTAATTACAAGGATACCTGTACACCAGGGTGGACCTTAGCTACTCTTGGTGAAAATTTTTTCGCGAGACTTTTTTCACACCACCCCCTAAAGCATAGACTGCACTGGCCTGTTCTTCTCCAGTACCTGAAGAAATCGCTGGAATTCCAAGCAACTGTTCATTTCCATTGAAAATTATTGTTATAGATAATCGATCTACTTATTCTTTACCCATGAATGTGGCTGCCATTCGTAAAATCATTAATCTAGGACGGAGAGCAGTGAAACCCCGGATATTTACACTTGAAATCCGGACGCTTTTAATTATTTCTTATATGAGACAGTAACAACAATAACGGACTAACTCACATTTTTTTCGAAATTTAATTAGTAGCAATAACGTATTCCAATAGGATCTACTAATCATATAAAATAGGTAAAAAAAAAAAATTTTTAATGTGTTACTTGATTAATGTGAAATTTTCAGAAACACGGCACTTCTTACGCTTAGCGCGCGGTTACTTCTATTTCAAAACTTCGCATGCGATGAGGCGCGTCTTGCCGACGTTCATTCGATCTGCAATTTTGCAGAAATTATTTTTTCATCGAATGGAAGAAAATTAGGGGGCGGCGTGCAAAAAATTGTATGGTCTAAAAATAAGGTCCATTCGCCGTACAACTACTGTACACTTCTAACGACACGTGCAGAGAAATAGATTAAGACTAATTCTAATAATCGTTTGTAGCACGCGTACGCACTGTCCATTCTATCCGATCAGCTGGTAGATGGAGCAAAAGCATTGGACGTTGGCTCGGGATCCGGTTACTTATCGGCTTGCATGGGATTTATGGTGGGCTCGCGCGGCCGCGTGATCGGTATAGATCACATTCCTGAACTAATAGAAATGTCTATCAGAAACGTACGCGAGGATTGCCCCCATTTCATCAAGGAAGGTCGGGTGAAATTTATTGGTAAGAGTATAGGAGATTCTAGACGCGTTGCGATTTTCATTCACGGATAGTTGGTGTCGGGAAATAGAAAAAGACATTGTCTGATTTGACATTGAAGATTACACCTCTTTCCTGCAATGTTAAGAAACTCGACGTATTCAATACACCCACGCGGATTAGGTTGCGTACCTTGCCACGAAGAATGAAACAGGACCGTGTCCACCAACTGCGTGTGATTGCTGTGCGCTGTGCGTTACGTAAAAGATAGGCCGAAGACTAACTACAGGTCATTGTAAATGCGCCTAGTGGGAGACGGCAGGTTGGGACACGCTGCTGACGGGCCCTACAACGCGATTCACGTTGGAGCAGCAGCGGAGACTTTACCGCAACAGGTACGAAAGATTGGAAAACTAGCGGTCTTGGAGTTCCGTAGAGGCAGGCTACTTATCTTAGATGAAAAATGTATTCCAGCTGATCGACCAACTAGCTCCTGGAGGTCGGTTAGTCTGTCCAGTGGTCACCATAGAAGGCTTCCAAAGACTTCAAGATTTACTCCAAGTGGATAAGAACGCCGATGGCACGGTCGCAAAGAAAAAGCTAATGCAAGTGTCCTATGTTCCTCTTACCGATCCCACCACTCAATTACACACCGATCATTAGCAATGCAATTGTAAATGTTTAGAGAAATCTTTTAGCTAGTTTGCAGCTTTGCAACATAATCGTCAGCGATAATCACGTTGATCGATAAAATACAAATTTTAACACGAAACCTTTGTTTCCACAGACAACACGATGTTCTTTAGGCAGCAATTTTTTTTTTATAGAAACAACGTTACACGTAACAATAAAATATATTTTCCGTATAGAAGGTAACTTCTAATTTGATCTTATTGTCGATATTTACTCTCCTTTCGTTAAACATTCTGTATGAAAGTCGCATAATGTGATCTATAATTCTAAATATATAGCATTTTCGTAACGAACTACGCGCGTTTTAACGATCGAGCATAAACGTTTATGAGTTACAGCGTTCATGAAAAGATGACGCTACTTGCTGCATGTTTGAACGTGATAGGAATACCCAGTCTGCTATATGCTATACATATGGCCTATATGCATCCAACGAAACCTAACCTCGTATAAATGGAAATCGATGCGTCTACGGGGTGTTGCGAGGTGTGTCGGTGCAGAAAGCTTGAGAAAGCTCGAACATATGCTCTCTTATAACGTAAATCCAAAATCGTCTGTCGTGATTTCGTTGGGAGGAAGATTCGCGAACCCACAGAGAATTTCGTGTTTCGGCCGATAGTACTTGTCGAATACGAGGTAAGAGACGACGTTGGACCAAGAAATACGCAACGATTTGCCACGGGATATTTTGGCGGCGCGCAAAGGAAAATAACTCGAAAAATGATACTCGAGAGTGATTGCTATCGACAGAAAATAACTGATGATCGTGGATGTGTGCGAAACATCGTTCAACAAAATTGCTACGCGATGTATTCGATTAAAGTTTGCAATCCAGATTAGACGGGATGCCGTGATCGTATAGAGGACGAACAGGTAATTAAGCTTCGGTCACTTTAATAATGTTTCCCTTGTTTAAACATTCGATCATCGTCTGTATTCATTCGCACGAATTTATTCCCGAATTTTCGTTAGGTACTTATTGTTAGTTGTTCGTTCGATCACCTTAATGTCCCGGTTCTGCTCCCGGTCCGAGTCCCGGCGTGGTGCCGTGGAAACGCGTTTCTTTTACGTTCTTCACTTTTCTGTGTAAACTCAAAATAGAGACTGCCTTGTCTCTCGTGTAGATCCAATACAGTAGTATGTACTTGCAACGTAACTCTAGACAGTCTACATGTCGCATGTAATTCTACGCATACATACATACGTACATACATGGCGCGCCTGTTACGACGCGACCTTCTATTTTTAACGCGTATCATGATGTTTCCAAAATGACGTTTGACCAAATTACGTAATTCTTATCGAGCCCAGTGATTTGTCCAGACGAGGTAAGTAATTCTGGAAGCATCGCATGTGCTTTAGACACGCGGCATGTGCGCGCAGAACGTTTCCTGCTAAATCAAACGCAACCTCGTACAATTCCCAGGATAATATTCTTGTTGCCGCGTTTTTTATTCACCATTTCATAGCAGATTTCTTTCTTGCGTTCTTTCGTTCTTTCTGCATATACAGAAATATATACTGTTCGCGATCTACCTATAAACTATACGACATATTATCCAGAACATCTGCTTGTGTTCCACGCGTTTATAAGTACAGTCGCGAAATACGTTTAGACACCCAGAATGAACGGAGATGGATAAAAAAGAGTTTTCGTTTGCTTTGTTCGGAAATAAAAAGGTTCACACCAGTAATCGATCGTCGATGCGTTTTAAACCGCTGGACGTTAATACCACCTACCTCGGCTTAATCGAAAGTCCGTCGATTATACAGACGACGAAATTTCAGTGGCCATTCCAGTTGCGATAGAATGAAAAATTTCTAAACATATCTCGCATTAATCTATGGGAAGCTGAAATTGAGAGGGACCCGAGAAAAGTCGTTTCTCGCACTTGCATTTATCGGGGAACCGAATGGTGAAAGGCATAACCGGTTTTTTCGCGGGTAGCAGATTACATAAACAGAAGAAAAAGCATCGCGATTTTTTGTACGACCTTCGTCCGGTTTCGTTTCGATTCACAGACCTAAAAGCCAGACATTAATTTTGTAGAGCGCGCTAGATCGATCGTGGCGTCGATACGACTAAAACTACGGCTACGGCGCGGCGATACCCGTCGTATTAAGAGTTAATGAATTCCAGGAGGAGGTGAATGAAAAATAATGCTCTCTACGTGCGCGTATTAGAAATCGATATTCGGTTCTCTCAAACTATGCAAATGAAAGGGCTACAAATGTAAATCCTGATTGAAGAGAACCGTGTAGCATAACGGATAACGGTCGAGTGAAAAGAACCCGAGCAGATATCGTTTTGCTCCTTTTGACCTTTTACAAAATAGCCAAAACACTTTTTCCACGTTGCCAACATTCGATCGAAAGATTGAAACGTAAGCGATATTAAGCGGTAGTTTGATGCGCCATAGCGATATGTAGCGGGTGCCTTATGTCATGGGAAAAAAAGCATTACATGTATGTATGTCGCGATAGATAGTGACCTTCCGCGGAACGGGAAGAATGAGCGGGACCAGCGATTGGGTCGGTTCGGTGTCGGTGTCGGTGGTCGGTGGTCGGTGGTCTTCTCGTGGAATAGAAGAAGGGAGTAAGTACAGTACGCACTTCGCATTTCACATTTCGCTAACTCTACTCGCTAGCGCTAGCGGCTAACGCTTCAGTTGGACGCCGACCGTTCTCGCGTAAACACAGACGCGAGCATCGCTATCGCGATTCTGACTGGATCAACTTTTTTTAATAAGTATCAACGACACTGACACGCGTGTGCTACCGAGCTTGCATTCATCTCGTGACTCACCTGCCACACTGCCGATATCTGCTGCGAGGTGAGTGGTCACGTAGGTACTTAGAATTAAACAACGCAGCCCGATAATAATTTCACAAAGTTGCTCGCGTATCCTATCGAATCCTGCTCCGTCACGTTCTATCAAAAACTCAGCTAATCATTATAGCTGCGATAAAAGTGGCGAGTCATGCTTGTCGAGATGTAGCGCTAGAATGTATTTTCGTTGATTCGGTCATGGTGCGAAACATTAGGTATGGTAATTTGCTCAATTGTCCCGATAATTCTTGCAAACCATTTTATTAACGTTACATAGGTGTTGACATAGGTGTTATTCTTATTCGATAAACAATGGTATCCCTACGGCCTATACGGTTATCCAGTTCCGTCGCGTTTGCAAAATTGTGATCGCATGGTCGCGTGGTCCCGCGGTCGCGTGGTCGCACGCACGATTCCTCGTAGACCACGTTTCACGTTCCATTTACACATCTATATGCGTGGTAAATTAGTTTCACATTCTAGTCGGTTGGCGAATAAAGTTGTGAGTCTAAATTAGAGCCCGTAGCATTCGTGAGCGTAAAAAGTAATATGCAATCGGTTAGAACGGGGTTACATCTATCCATAGTGTCGGCTAGTTGTTGACCGTTTCGTCGCGTCGCGGCGTTTTTACTAGACTAGAACATCGATCGCTCGTCCTGGCGCACGTCGAAATCGATCTTTCCACATTGTTCTAGCAATGATACGTATTACTATCGCGTTGCAGAATATTCAAAAGCATTAGAAACTAGACGACTGTTCCTTCGGTACGGTGCACTTACGGCCACCCGAATACCCGCTCTTACCTTCAATCGTTTTTTCTGCTCGCGAGTGTTTTGTAATTTGATCTTTTAATAGCGATGTTTTAAATCGTTGGTTGTACAAGACGGCGCGCCCTTGCTCGATCCTGGTTGCACGTGCATTTTCGCTTACGATGCACAGTACATATTCTGTAAAGAGTGCAAAGTGTAAAGGAAGTCCGCGCGCGCGTTCGCCGCGTCAAGGATGCTGGCTTAAAATATTATCTTGCCAGTTCAGGAAGGTCAGGTCATTCGATCGTTTGTCTCCACCAACGACTCGTTAAATGTATATCGAACTCGTCATTATTCGATGATGCTGAAGCATGGAATCCTTTAGGTACTTCGGCCGAGCTGGCGTCACCACTAGGCATTGTATCCCTGGACCCGCGTTTAAGCAAAACCCGTGGATGTTTGAAGGAGCAATTCCCTCTGTCCTCCTTGTTATTCGTAGGAGAGAAATATATGTACAAGTAGTTAGTAGACTATGAGCCCGTGGTTGATCGGAGATGTAATCGGAGACTATTCTTCGCATCGGGTTTCATTGGATCGTATCATAGCTGATGTAACCGCCGTCTAATCGTTGAGTGGTGTCGAGACAAATTGATCGTGTAAGGTTAAGCAACCATATAGTTCCATTGAATCAATTAACTTGACCAGAATTCGCGTCCTGAGTCTTGGACGGACGAAATTGTGAATGACGCATAGAGCATTGTAAGTGCGACCGGCAGATTTAAACGACTTCGATATTCTCAACTGTGTATTAAACGTAATTGGTCGTGTTATCACGGATATCGGCGTTTTCGTGTCGGGAATTCCGTGCGATTTCAGTTTTCCCGCGATAAACGGCACTCGATTATCGCGAGTCACCGTTAGGTATCTGTTGCGCAACTATCTGTTCACCTGCCTTTCGATATTTCCGCGTCATCGTGAAAAGTTGTATCACTGTTGCAATTACCTCGGGATACCATTGGTTAGGTATACGCGTCAAGGGCTATCGTCTCTCCCTTTCTCTCTTTACCCCTTTACACATTAAATACGTGCGCAGCGCAAATCATGTGAGAAAAATGTTGAGCGTTGTTTTCTAGGGCCGGCAGCCGTTTCTCACGACTACAATTGATTAGAAATTTATCGTTAATTGTCTGTTGCAGTTGTTGGAAGAGAATCGAAGGGGCAGCCAAGAGCGCGAATCGGAGGAACGATGCAAAATTGTTGCGACAACGGCGATACGGACGTCGTCTATAAGGATGTGGTGATCATAGGTATGAAAGAAGGAATCCCACACGTGCTATACTCCCCTTCGTCATCTCTCAACTTCCACCAGACTTCACATAGGCAATCTTATTTGTTAGCGTTGAAAGTAAGGAAGCGACGCGTTGTTACCGCGAGTGTGTTTCGTTTAGGAAACGGACCCAGCGGAATATGTCTTTCTTACATGCTCGCCGGAAATTGGCCGTACTATACCGGCGAGCCACATCCTGGGGACGAGATGCTCACCGCCAGGCTACATTTTAGCACGAGGTCGGGGGACGAAGAGTGCGAGCACGCGACCGGCGATGATTTGAGAAACGGAACGAGCAACCGATGGCACCAGCATCAGCACCAGCAGAGCAGGTCGGAACGGAGCGAGGCAAAAAGACCAGCACGGGGACTGGCCGGTAGCACGCGTTGCAAACTGGAATGCCTCTCTTCTGGGCTCGAGGGCAGGCTCGGTGGCCGACCTTTAGCCCTCCTAATGGACCAGCTTCAACATCCATGCGTAGACGCTGGCATGGACCTGCCCTCTCTTCTTACTTGGAAATCCGCCGAGCAATGCAACGAGCATAAAGCGATAGATCATATTGTGCTCGGCAAGGATCAACCGGGTGGCGCTTGGCAGGTAACGAGAAATAGCGATTTATCCGCTGGTTTCCTAAAGCTAAAAACCTTCACCTCGCAGTCGATGGATCCGAACGTGTTGACCATCAGCTTGAACCGGTGGATGTCCTTGCCAGACTTGGACATAAGGCAGTGGGAGATGATGGTAGAATCGGAGCAACGTGTAACAGCAGCGAAATCGACAGAGGATTACGAGTTATCCGAGTACACATATCAAGAGAAACCGTCGAGCGGTTGTAAAACGGCCAGCAGAGTTTCCGTTGGTATGGTGGCCGCCTATTACAGAGATTACGTGCGCAGAAAAGGATTGCAGCAATACTTCCGATGGTTCGTATCTCGGTTTAGGTTGAGTTCCCCGCGACGACAGAGCGACCTAAGTATGTATAACGTGTCGCGACGAACATCGTTTCGCAGCGGGACCGTGGTGACTTCGGTAAGGCGGATCAGCGCGGCGAATGGCGTGAAGGAAGACAATCGTTACGGATGGGTGGTGGAGGGGTTCGACAAGAACACTGGAAAACTCTTCCGATATCGATGCAAACGAGCCGTTCTCGCGACTGGCACGACCGATCTCTCCAACCGACTGGGAATACCTGGTGAAGATTCACGGCCCCAGTGGATCACGCACGATTTGAACTATCTGGAATCGAGATTGGACCGTCTGGTTGATCAACAGCACGGTACGCGAGCATACGATTCTTTTGTTCTCTCTTGGCTTGCTTCGTGCCATCTGTTAATCCGTTAATTGTCGATCGCGTGGTTGGATTCCAGGCGAAGAATTGGCGGAACGAATGGACCCGGTGCTCGTGATCGGTGCCGGGCTGAGCGCAGCAGATGCGATAATGGCCGCGCGTTTCCGAGGCATCCCTGTGTTGCACGCGTTTCGGGACACGTCCTCCGAGAAACAACATCACACCAAGTTCGATCGATTGCAGGAGCTTCCTAATTCCATGTACCCTGAATATCATAAGGTTTACGAGATGATGGCCGACGGGGGTACCAATTATCCGCTGTACAGAGCGTTGCCGGGATACACGCTGGTCGGTTTCGACGAGCAGCCAAACAAGAACAGTCGTATCGATGCCCTTGCATCTGAGAAACGGGTGGCCACACTCTCCTCTCCGGATGGACGGTTACACGCGTTTCGCGTCTCGATCGTCGCTGTGCTGATCGGTAAGTACATAGCGACAAAGGTAACGCGAACGCGCCACTCTTTCGATCGTAACCAAGTATTTATCCACAGGGTATAAACCTGACCTGTCTTACCTGGAAGCCAATGGTTTTGGTCTCGGAAGATATCCCGATAAACCAATAGACGGTAAATCGAATCCGATCGAGGTCGATGATTTTACGTACGAGGTGACTAACGCGCCGGCCACCGATCTTTATGCCCTAGGTCCTTTGGTCGGTGATAATTTTGTACGTTATATACTCGGAGGAGCGTTTGGAATTTTAGTTCACATTTTGAGCACACCTACCACGTGAGACGCGCCCGCCCCCGTCCACTTGTCCTTTCTAATTTTCCGTCGTAAATTCACCAGCTTTGCCTTTGCCTTTGCCTTTGTCGTTTCTCGTTAAAAACAAAGAATTTGTCAAAGTACACCTCGTGTACATAGTAGCTCTTAAAAAGACCTTTGTTACACGTTTTTTACATTTTTTTATCCTACATCGCGGTTTCTAAAACTGCACTCAACGAGTATCTTAACTTATCTTAAGTCTCTGCAGTTGATACAGGAAAGACAAGCTCAGATATACAAGGATAGTATGGCACAATAAAATTCGCACTACGTTTATACCAACATTTAGCGCATTCTATTTATTAAAATAAATGCTGTTACATTACCATCGAGCTGTCAACTATTTTCTCAATGAAAACTCAACTGTTTAAAGACTAATTACATTTAATCAGATGTACAAATATGTGTACGCAGATACACGGAAACGAAAGAATGGTCTATACTTTGTACCGGTAGTATTTTTTTCAACACACGAACTATGTACAAACATATTTTTAGAAGTTTAAATAACGCGTCTATAAGGCGAATACGGGTAGAGTATATATATACACGTGTCGCTTAGTCTGTGATAAAAGGTGCGGCATTCGAGGAATAGCCTATCTTGTACGATACGAAGTCTTGTATCGGTCTTGCCATTTGTGGAATGCATGTAACCTCCCAACCATCATTGTGCAGTTACGACACTCTAACAGTACGTAACATAATGTAACGTATTCCGCGGTTTATTACTTGTAAGATGACATCAAAAGGCAAGATTAGTACACGCGATGGGGTGCAATCTTGTCGATCGTATCTACGGAAATAGTAGGATTCTGAACGAGCTTCGATTAACAACACACCATTGTCGTGATTATTTCGCACTGCTATATTTACGAATCTTGTTAACTTTTAGAGGGCCGGGCTGGCCACTATAATGGCCACCTAAGAATTTCGATACTTTTCCGGCCATTTTGGTGGGATATATGCATAAATTTTAAGTAAATCAAATGTACAATTTCAATGAAAAAATCCCGGCCCTCTAAAGGTTAAAAAATGTTGCCTCCCAAGCAGAACACGCGCTATAAATGTCTCCATTCAAGAAACAGTAATAAATAACAACTGTTTGTATGCGAAGGTTCGTTTGGATATTGTATACATATGTATATTATTATAAACACGGTAATTTAGAAATTATGTTTTAAATACAATGAAGAAAAAACTAACTAGAATAATAGCTCCAGCGAGAACAACTATACAGTACAATTTTCTATTAGCCCTTTGATAGGAGTCTGCCTTTTTTAATTGTTTATAGCCTTCTTGTACTTGCACTTGCGTTTGCTCGATGTTATAATCGATCCTATCCAGAATAGTGCCTTGATCCTGTACCATGGTACCTAAATCCTGTTCAGGGGAGATTGTTTTACTTAAAACTTCCAACTACGACTAGGGTGAGACTCCCAGTTTCTATTCTCTACGAAAGATATACAATAGGCTGGCTCTTATTTACTCTTGGTAAAATTTTTTTTCTACATTTTCTTCGGGGCACCATCCAGAATAGTTCCAAATAATTAATAAAAATCTGTGTAAAGTTTCAGCTCGATCGAATAACGGGAAAAGGAAAACTTTACACAGATTTTGGTTTTAATAATATGGAACTATTCCGGAGGGTGCCCTGCAGAAAATTCAAAAGTCGAAAATAAGAGCCATCCTAACATACAATTATCGAACTCTCTTACTTTGAATATGTGTCTGAGGTCTGATATACTCTGGACAATATTGCCAATTTGTTCTTCTCTTTCCAAAGCTAATCTCGTTCTGTCCTCTGTATCCTCCAACTGTAAAAGTACAGAGTCTTGCCGTTGCTCGTTCTCGTGCCAAGAATTTGCAATCGTTTCGTTCGACTCCGCTAGCCATGTGTCCGTCATGGTGCTATTCGAATATATCGATTGATCTTCTGTAAAAAATTGATTGCTCCTCTCTTCCCTTGATTTTACCTCTAAAATCGTAAGAAATCTTTTGACGATCGGCTTTAGAGGTGTTCAATATGCAGAATTAGTGGAAATCGATCGTACGTGTTAGGTAGTGACTCTGAGCCGATCGGTATTGAAGACCCAGTTCTTGTAAAGAGGTGGAAAGTGCCATTACCGCGCTTGTAGCTAATTGACGCTCTACAGGTTTAATAGTATGCCTTGCAGCGGTTTTTATAGTCTGCACTTGCCGGTAACCGCTAGAAAATGCGCGTCCTATTTCTCGCGTTAGCTGTTCCATTTGTCTTTCTTCCTGTAGACATGTTTTTAACGATTTGCTCTCTAACAATTAAGTAATCAAAGTAAATCAGAACAATTGCATGACTCTGTGGCATTACGTATAAAGCACTCTGTTCAATTTCGGTACAGTACATATTACACTAGTTTCCAGCCATTATGCGCACCAGATACCACTATTTTTTTCTTATTTAAATTGGCCCGCCGATTCCGAAAGTAAGGTCAAAAAAATTTTCTATGGATACGTTTTCGAGATATCGACAGGTGAACTTTTTTACCTATCTGTCAAAAAAGTGGTCCCACTTAATTGCGAATGATCGATATGGTCGAAAATTCTATCAGATTAAAGATAATTGAATCACCAACAAATCGTACTATACAACATTTTCAAATCGGTTCGATAGTTCGGGTGAGATCGATGGAAATATGTGAAATAAGTTAATTTTTTCCACCGAAATTGAGATCGACAATTCATTTAATCATCTGGGAAACAATTTCGATGGTGTTCTTTCACTTTAACTAAAATCGTGGAGCATTTTTAATAAAATCGTTTAACATAAAATTTTTTTTATTTATTTCAGTGGGCGCTTATTTTTTTCGTAAAAGATTTTTCCCAGATGATTAAATGAATTGTCGATTTCAATTTTGGTCGAAAAAAATGACTTTCTTCGCATCTTTCCATCGATTTCACCCGAACTACCAAACTTATTCAAAAATGTTGCGAGGTAGATTTGTTGGTGATTCAATTATCTTTAATTTAATATAATGTTCGACCATATTGGTCATTCGCAACACTAGATATTCACAATTAAGAGGGGAAACTTTTTTAATAGACAGATAGAAAGTTCACCTGTCGATATCTCGAAAATGTATCCATAGAAAATTTTTTGAATCATATTTTCGTAATCAGCAAGGCCATTTTACGTAAGAAAAAATATTGGCATCTGCTGCGCAAAAAAAAAACTTTTATTTTGTAGACTAGTGTTATTATTCCATTGAATTTATCGATTAAGACGAACCTGCGAAGTATCGTCCAGCGTTGGCCTAGTCAACTGTTTGGCATGTAACTCTACCAATGCATCTATCTTCACGCGTAACCTACTTAGAATGTATTGTGTCTCCTCCAAAGCATCGGTCCAAATTGGAGGCGCGTTACACTCCAAACTAATGTTTCTTAATTCTACGTTATCGCAACTGCTAGAGTCAGGAGCCACCAATGCCATTCGGTCGGATAAATTCTGAAAAGACATTCCACACCGTATAACTTTCATACGCTGTACCAAAAAATTCAAATTGCAAATATTTCACAACTCATAGGTTATATGTACGTGTCATACCTGCTCGGCGTATATATGTTTGCTTTGTAAAGCATTATTCCGCATCAAAATAAACGGTTCCGTCAAGTTTCTCATAGCCATTTTTAACCGATTCTTTCGATTAAGTACTCGTCACACAGTTCACAACAGCCTAAAATTCATTTTGATCGTTCGTAAGCAGACAAAACTCCCCTGCCATTTGTCATCGCGCAGTCATCGCACCACATCGCGCCACATCGCCCATCGACAGAAGTCAGAACAGCTGATCTGATGGAACGATGGAAGTTCTATGATAGAACATTACTACCAAACTTAAAAATCAGATCTACAACTTTATTTTCCTTTATCGAACTTTCCTATCTCGTCACTAATGTACATATATCCGATAAAATTCGTTTAATCTACATATTACACGATCGTATCACGCATGTGCACTCGCGTCATGTTTCCCAGCAGCAGAAAATTAACACTATTGGAGGAATGCTTTGATTATACTACTTCTGTATAAAAGTTGATATATATTTCATAATTTACTATACATCATTAGATACACTTGCATTACAAATGGCTTATAAATAGCTTACAAATTATATGGATATGGTATCCTTCGCTAGTATGCAAGTATATCGCTTTATTCGTTATACATTATTTGTACAGCATTTGCAAGATTCTCACGGGACCATTAACATTCTATCTATACAAGAATACATTCTTCGTTTGTTTCTATGCATTTCTGCCGAGTGAAACTCTATTACTTCGGTTTCAAGTAACAAACATCTTCTTCGGTATGAAGCTTCGAGCTTGTTTCTTAATTCAAAGTAGCCTTATTTTTATTAGTTTCGATAATTAACGGTCTGGTGCTATATAGATTTCCAATGGTCACTTGTCTTTTAATAACTTGAAGCGCTTCTTGTCCATGTCTGCAACATTCATCAATCTTTTCCTTATCCCTAAGTGTCTTGTTTTCTTCAAATTCGTGGCGAATTTTGCGCAAAGCATACATCCTACAATAAATGCAGAATATTTTCAATACTGATGAACACGGTAAGTACAGTTTGCTTCACTTCGATATATAACATTACAGATTAATCAGAGGATTATAACGTATGATATTTCCAGTATGCTTTGAATTCTGAAGTAGCTCACACTTACCGGTAATTGTAGGAATCCCATTTTTTGCTTTCACGGATTAGATTTCGGTAAAGGGCTAGAATCGAATTCCGACTACCAGCCATCGTTTGAATTCACTTATGAAGGAGGTTATGTGGCGGTCTAGAAGCGACGGCTCCTCTCCACAGAGGGCCACTGAAAGCGATTCAACTCCCGACGCTCTCTCGCAAGTGGTCAGAAACCACTCCCTTCATATATAAGGAGGGTCCGTCCTGGTCCTTAACCTTTGGACGGTCGGGATTTTTTCATTGAAATTGTAAATTTTATTTACTTAAAATTTATGTATATATACCACCAAAATGGCCGGCAAAGCATCCAAATTCTTAAGTGGCCACTATAGTGGCCAGCAGCCCGGCCCTCCCAAGGTTAATACCCCCAGCGTCTAAGGCAGAATCCTGCCAGACGTCTTACTGATGAGTCCACTTGGCGGGCCCGGGACGAAACCGCCGCATCCTTCCTTTTTCTTGGGCGCACAGTCTTGCCCAAAGTTATACGTAGGACGTACTTAAGTACACGAATTCCTTGGCCTGTTTATTCGATTATTTATTTACCATCCGAAGTCCTAAGTCTCTTCTAGAGCGACTAAAAATCACTATCCAACAATTTTTTACAATGAAATTGTTCATTTATTGCTCCGAAAAACGTTTCGAAAATTTCTTCATTTCACGGATAGACACAGAAATTCTATCGACGCGTAGCGGTGAAAAATGTGAACTAAAGTGGGCGTTGAAACACGCCCAATTGGCAGTTTTAAGGATGTTTTCGTCACGTGTTGTTTTTCTTCTTTGGTTCTCTTGTCTCCTTGTCTTGTTTAACGCTATGTAAACTTAGGGCGATTATCAGCACCACTTTGCTTGAAAATCATACGGAATTTTGCAAAAAGACAGACATTCTGGAATACATGAAAGCATTATATCACGAAGATGTGAGGATGGTTAGATTATTTACAGTAGACTTAATGGATTCTATGTACGGTGTTTAAGGTTTGATTTTATAGGTACAAAATGTGTGCAAACTTTGGACGGACTAGTGCAAAATTGCCGTTGCATAGACTCTTGTCCACAGCTACGAACGTTCAAACGAGCAAACAAATAACTTTGTTCGGTCACACGTATCCAAGAGACGAATGGACAAATATCACTCCCAATATCGTTTCCAAATTAGGAAGAAACCTGCATCTTACCAAATACCATCCTTTATCTCACATACGTCAACGCCTTGTTAACTACATCTACAAGCAATTTTACAATCGTATAGGAAATCCTTTATTTAGCACGTACGATAACATATCTCCTATAGTTACTGTAACTCAAAATTTTCAATCCCTTCTTGTACCAAACGATCATCCGAGCAGGAGCAAAACAGATTGTTATTATGTAAATCAGGACACAGTACTGCGAGCGCATACAACCGCTCATCAAGCGGAACTAATTTCGATGGGGTTGAATAATTTTCTTGTAATCGGCGACGTTTATCGCAAGGACGAAATAGATTCTATGCATTATCCTGTTTTTCACCAAGCGGATGCTGTCAGATTGTGCACGGCGGAGGAAGTGTTTCAAAATACAAATAATTTTGATGGATCGAGGTTGTTTGAACATAGGGGTGTCGAGACTTGTGAGAAACAGGGGTGTCATACTTTGGAATCGGTAAAACTAATGGAGCATGAATTAAAGAACACTTTAACAGGTTTAGCACAGGCACTTTTCGGACCAGGTAACTCAATGGGAAAGGAACACTCGACGGGACGGTTTAAATTATCTCGATACATTACTATAACTACAAGTTTTCCATTCTAGAGATCCGATACAGATGGGTCGAAGAATATTTTCCATTCACCCATCCGTCGTGGGAGCTAGAAGTCTACTATGAGAATCAATGGCTCGAAATACTGGGATGCGGTATTATGCGCCAAGAGATTCTACAAAATTCGGGCGCAGGAGAGCGCATCGGGTGGGCATTTGGATTGGGTTTAGAAAGATTGGCTATGCGATTATACGATATTCCTGACATCAGATTATTTTGGAGCAAAGATATGGGCTTCTTGAACCAATTCAAAGTTGAAGATCCTAATACAACGATACGATACAAAGTAAAGGGATACATTAAGAATTAGAAATTTTATATTTTCTATTGGAAAAAGAAATTTTAACAATGACGTATAATCTTTACAGCCTATTAGCGTTTATCCCCCGTGTAAGAACGATATAAGTTTTTGGTTGCCCGAAGATGGATCCTATTCGTCAAATGAGTTTTACGAGATAGTCCGGAATGTCGGTGGCGACAGAATAGAACAAATTTTATTGAAGGACGAGTTCATTCATCCCGAAACTAAAAGATTGTCGCACTGTTATACTATAGTGTATAGACACATGGAACGTACCCTATCAAAAATAGAAGTAAATGGTATTCATTCGCAGATAGGGAGAACAGCTACTGCGGAATTACGCGTTAAAGTGAGATGAACGAGAAAATAAAGAAAATTTCACCCGCAATTCGCTATGATGTATTTCTTAAATACTATCGCCTGCTTGCTTGCACATACATAAATACAATCAATGCAAAACATTAGTCAGACAAAGGAATATATTATTTTATTTGCACATAAGTTAATTACAGGTATGTCATTAGGTGAAATAATATTCTCCTAGAAATAAACTACTTCGTCTATAGTACAGTACATATTATCAACATTAATAACTAGCACAACAATTACAACTAGCTCTACATGTTTATGTTGCACGCGTGAATATAAAAATCAGTTTGCTCTCGTTAAAAAGTTGCGTATGTATTCACAGGAAATAAATTACATTAAGTTACATTTATACTTGAATGTAACGCGTAATGCTTATACTCGATATATAAAAGAGACGTGTCTCGTTAAAGCAAAGGGTGATAGTAAATAGATCTCTAAACACTTAATTTACATAAATGTAAAGATTACACTTGAATATTTTCTTGTGTTTATTATATGCGTTAAAAAAGAACCGCATCCAAAGTTTATAAGCTTAATATAAAAAGAAAATACTGCAAATGGTATAATCAGATATATAAATGGTAGGTAAATGTTACACGTGAAATTCAATTAAATGCTATATTGCGCGAGCACATTTCATGGAGGAAGAAGAAGAAATGTTGCTATTCGCTTTAATAAATAGACATGAATATAACATACAACTGAGAAGCTCCCGTTAAGAATCTAAGATTAAGGCCCCTATTTACAATTATCAAAATTTCAATGCGTTTTAATTCCGTTTGAATCCGAATGTGAATACAGGAAAGTTTCGAGTATATTTATGTTTATACGTTAATAGAGTAAAGAGTAATGTATTAACTTATCTTTAGTTTGAAATTTCAAGGGAATTAAACCTGATTTGAATTCATCAAGTTGGTCCAATACTGAAATGCTCAGTATAATATTAATATTGATAACGTCGATAACTGTAATTTCGAAAACCGTTAATAGATAATTACATCGTAAAGTTGCTATTTATTTGTTGATTATTTGCAGGAGAATTAGAAAAATATAGACAAGATTTATAAAATGCGAGTTTCTTACCTGTTTCATACTGAGCAAAGGACTTGAATCAGGAATGGAGGATAATTTTGAAAGTACTTTTTCATACCATTTTGATGCAAAGCAGACCTTTTCAACTCTTCGTATATGTATGTATGTATGTATGTATGTATGCTACTCGTACAAAGCAAGATTTCTATACACGTAGCTTAAGACAACTTGGTATAACTAGGAGGTGAGAACTTTTTCCGTAAGAATTTCAAGATGTACAGCGGCATGCAAGAAATCAAAGTTATCAGCAACACTTTCCACAAAAAGTCTGTAGTCCTAATGAACTCGGCATCTGGGGATTGGAGAGCAGAAACAACTGGTCAAGTTTCTTTCTGGACAGGCTTACCACTTCAGAGTACATACACGAATATATACGAACCGAAGTAGTCTTTGAGAACGATCAGAGATAACAAGTACAGCGCCAACGAGAAAACCTCTGCGAGCAACATAATATGATGCCATGTTCTGATCGTTAGGGCTACCATAATTAATTCCGTCAAAATCAGCGCTGTGAAACTGATTGCCACTATATGAATGAATTCATCTTCAAACATTATAAGCGCGCCATACATTATTACACCGCCTGGAACACGTACGTATCATCCAAACGATTAACATATGTATTCCCGAAGCAAATAACACCGCGCAAACTTTCCGCTCACTTACCTTGGTATATGCTTATTAAAATCCACATGAAAAATGTCTTGTAAGACAACGATCGTCCTTTGCTAAGCTCCTTATAAAGCTCTGGATAAGTGAGGGCGATTTTTCCGGACACATCCTTGTCCAGTACCAACGAAAATACAGGAAACATGGTGTATATCGTTCCATAACTGCAAAGTTATTCTTTTCATTATTGACATTCTATTGTAAAAATTCAATGTTACTTTTCTACTAGATCACGATCACGATCTGGTCCGCGATATCGTTCGATCTCTTCCTCTTACCCGACCATTAAGAATCCCTGATACAAGGATACCGAGGACAAGTAAAACACCGCAGAAAAGACCGCTTGCATCGTTGAAATAATTAAACCACGGTGAATGACGAACTGACTTAAAGCAGCGGAACGTTTGTAACTCCTTCGGCCATGGACTAACAAAAGATTAGCCAAATGACTAAATTGAGAAATGGAGAAATCTGCAGCCAAAGAGGCTTGTCTTCCTTCGAGGCCTTCAAGACCTATGCCTACAAACCAATACAAAGCAATATGATTTTTCCAAGAAAATCCAACTCGGTTCGATACAAATAGTACGAGGAGAGGAGAGTAGTACTTACCAGCGTCCGCTGCTTGTATCATAGATACATCGTTACCACCATCTCCAACAGCCGCGGTTCTTTTTCCCGTATGTCTTTGGATAAGACTGACTACTTCCGCTTTTTGCGTTGGTGAACATCGACAGCAAACTACAGCCGGTGAGCCACAGGCTAGTTCCAAGAATTCTTGTTCGTAGTATTGCAAACACACCTCCAGAGAATCACCGCTGATAACTAAGGCACAGTCTTGCTTTTTACGAAATGTGTTCAACTCCAAATGCGCATCCGTACGGGTCACCACAGATTTGAAAACGTGTAGACCCTGCGTTCGCGAGACTAGACGCGACGATTTCGCTATACAAGTTGCCGTTTCTAACTTATCCCCCGTCAGCATCCAAATCTGGAGTATAGCAAAAGTGAAAAAATACAATCGCAAAACAACAGAATACAACGAAACCCGACATGTATCCCGCGCGCGCTTACCTTAATACCAGCGTTCCTCAACAGTTCCAACGTAGGCCTTACTCTATCTTGTAATCTATCTTCAACACCGGTTACGCACAATAACTCCATTTCCCTTTCTAGGCTTTCGATAACTGCGGCAATTCTTGACACTCGATCGCTCACGCTCAGTCTCGCTGCATTATATCTGAAACGGATACGACCAAGTATGAATGTAGTAGAGCGTCGGGATGTTCGAACGATCTGCTGCATACCTCACTTCAAAGTCCAGATACTGTTCTTCTGTCAAATTCTTCTTCGCGACTACCAGCGTTCTTAAACCTTCTCGAGCCATGTTACCGCACTCTTCCTCCAACCAATCGTTATACTGCACTATTCCGGACATAACTACGTCCGCTCCTTTCAGGTAAAATACTATCTCGGAATTAGATTCCTCTTTCACTATTATCCCCATTCTTTTCGTCTCCGATGTAAATGGGAATATTTGCAAAATCGTATAGTTCAAAATTTTGCCGTTCGGTGCTTTCAGCTGCATAAAGTTCAGGTCACGTTTCACCAAAGCCAATCCCATTTCTTCCGTCCATTTAACCAATGCTACTTCATCCGGGCTGGATGCCTGATAATTGCGTTTCTGCTCAGGCAAATAGTAGTGTTGATCCGCTTCCGTTTGGCTAGTGCAAGAAGAACGTGATTAAGGGGAGGTTCCGGTCTAAAAATCGATTTTTTTATTTCATTTTTAAGAATACTCGGCGCTCACGCAAAACGTTAAACGCGTTTTTCCCGACACAGTGTTCTTAAAATCGGTGGAACCTACACATATCTCGGAAAGTTATTATCCGACTCGATCGAAACTTTTTTCATTTTGAAGAATATATTTCTGGCTCGTGGAGGAACCAGAAAAATTTTTTAAAAATTGAAAATTTGTCATTTTTAAAGGCGTTGAAAGGACGAAAAATATAGGGAAAAAGTGATTTCAAACTTCAAGTGTGGTTATTCTCTTCAAAAAAAGGCACTTTTCTAATTTTTACTGCTAAATCCACGAGCGAGTCTCATGCCCTTTAATAATCTGGCTTTTCTTTTATTTCAGACCGATGCTACAGGTACCACTGTTTTGGATGAATTTTTTATTAATTAGAGTGCCGTCTAATACCCGTGTACCCCCTTAAATATTATGTACTATGTGCTAAGCGTTACACAGCTATGATCGGAAAGTTTGTAAATATTTACCTTTGAATCGAACCAGAATCGCCGGTTTCTCCTGTTTCTACGCTAATCGTGTCCAAGTTAGCGGACTTGTTATTCACTTCATCGTAAACCGGCGTTACGTTATGACATAACGCCAAAGCGTGCACCGCATCGTATATTCTAGTGCTCTCGGATCTTCTTACTTTCCCGCTGTGTACGGATGCCGATGGCTTCACCGGCGAATTTTCGGTGGAGGCATAACAGGTTTTCAACACAGCCATTACTTCGTCAAACGTCTCTTGGCCGTAGGATATCATGCCCAAGTGTAACTTTTTGAAGACCATTTTATTCTGCGTCAACGTCCCGGTTTTGTCACTTAGCAAATACGAGATACGTCCAAGTTCTTCCGGAATAGTGGTGGTTCTTACGACTGTTCCAGCAATTTCTTTATCTCTCTGTATGCACCATGCATAAAATGCTTTGCCCATATCCAAGTTTACTCTTAAACTGATCGGAATTATATAAGAGAATAATAAAACGAAACGGAACATATAGCGGTACCATGGCCCGTTAAACCCTTTTAAGGACATCATTACCAACGCAAGTCCAATCACGGCGCAAAACAGAACCTAAAGTTTGATAAATGTTATTACAGTAGTAGTTTCAATCAGATCGTTTTCATGGTCATAGAATACCTTTGTCAATTGATTTATTTCTTGATCCAATAAGCCAACTTTCGACCGTGGTGCAGAATGATTCATCAGAGATCTGGTTTCTTGCCCTGTGTACACGACAACACCAAGTGCCGAACCGGATGCAACGGCTGTATTCGCCCATAGCGTGTTGTCCACGCCTAAACTTTCCTCGCTACTGTATCCGTCGTACTGCGAGCAATTAATACCATAGGATAAATTACGTTGAATTAGCTGTAACTTTTGGCGAGAAGGTACGACGCTTTTCTCAACTCACTCTCATAAACGTTCCGATAAAGCTGTGAATATCTTTCTGAGGCTTTTCGATGTATATGCTCGCTTTTATGTCAAACAATTGGGAATTAGTTTCCAGTTTTTGCGTAGCGGGTACAGCCAGTCGTAGCTTCCAATCCGTCTCACCATCTAATTGATCTGTCCTCACGAAACAGGCTCCCGATTTTTCAGTAGTTCGTAGCAAAACCAAATCAGCTGGTACCCTTTGGCCCTTTTCTACAATTACCTAAGAACAAAGAAAGGAAGATGGTAATGCTACCGTGTTTTTCTTCAACCTACATCTATCGATGTTTTCGACTGGATAGCTTACCAAATCACCCACTCTTAATTTGGAGCTCGGCACTAGCTCCGGCGTTTCAAAACCTTTCACTAATCTATAGTATTTCTGGGCATTAACTTCCTTGTCTCTTTTGTATCGTCTGAAATCATCGACCGCTTCGCGGAAAATTGTAACTGTTAAGACGAAACATAATGGTCCCCAGTATGTATACAAATATCCTATTCGGATGTCCGGTATGAACTGCGAGATAGCCATAAGCAGAAAGTACAAATTCAAGAAAAATTTGAACTGTTGGAACAGGACCTAGAACACAGGGAGATAAACGTTAATCTTCTTGTTTCGTGGTGCCTGCGGTAGGCTAGCGCAGAAGCTTACCATTGGCAAGAACGTGACCACGTTGTATTTCTGATTTCGTATGACATTGGTGGGAAACTTTTCGTGCATCACCTGGCCAATGTGAATGACTCTAGCTCTTAATTCCCGTTCCCTGCAACATCTCCTCCACATCCAGGTACAACACCTGCAAAACGCAAATAGGAAATGAACGAAAAGGTAAGAAGTAACGGTGTCTGTACGATGACCGACTTGTTGCTACTTCTCATTTAATATGTCGCGAACATTATCGAAGTAGAGAAATATAAAAAGCGAAGAGATATCGCGAATTCATATGCACTGATCGTAAATCGAGAAAGGTACACTTGTTTAATATGTAATGGAGTTGGGAAGAAATTTCGCGATACTCGTTAAGAAACTTGGTGAAAATTCGGTTGACTATCATAAACACAGTGGTAATCAGCAGTAATCTAATTGATTTTTTCGGCGGATCAATTTTTTTCAGCTGCAGCAAAATGTACGTCACCTTGTCCAAGAGTTGTCATTTCGTGGCTTAGATATTAACGGGATATCTTCTTTCGATAGCCTTATAACATTACTCTGCGTCTCCATTTAGATGTTTCTTTGTTACAAATCATATAAAGAACCACTATTATTTAGCTCGTCGTTAAGAAAGACCGTCTAAAGTCTAAAAAATACTTTTTGACGTTCAACACGACAACACGACTCTGTCGTGACCAGTCGTGACCAGTCGTGACATCATAATATCCACGAAGTACGCGCTTACAAGACGAATTCGCTCGCTTACCACTTACCGCTTACCACAATCGATCAAATCATGTATTTTACCATATTTTACGATATCTATTTTACTTATGACAGCTTCTACGTTCCTATCCCTAAATTTTGCGCAAAAATAAACACGATTCAGTACTTACTCATACATACTTTTAGAATCGAACAATTGCTGTTCGTTAACTGTCTTCTACTTTTTACAAACAATGATTTTCGCAAAAGAATATTTAAACTCATTCTTCGCAATTAAGCACATATGTACACAAGCATAAGTGTATCTATTTATATATGCGAATGTTATCGGAATGGGAATACGTAAGTAGTAGTGTTAAATAGAACATAGGACACGGAATTTGCATTTTACCACAGGTATCGCTAAAAGTAAGTATCTAATGATATAATTTTGGTCGGGTAGCTAAATATAAAAATCTACCCAGTGACAATACTGACAATGAATCATAATTCCTCGGAAATGTGCAATATGTATATTTTTTAAACTGTTAACAAGTTTTTGAATATAAGATTAACATTTCACTCGTTTGATTGGGGGAATTATTTATGCGTGTCGATTTATGCACGAGTTCTCAGTTCTCACTATTCGTCATGTTGGCTATCATTGTAGTCAGTACACAGTTGTGCGTCGTCGCGAATGGTTGATCAAATGTATGATTGCTTGCTTTTGATTGTTGGCTCACGCAACGGCTCATGTTAGTGGCGAATACGTATGCGACTGAAAGAAACTTACCCGCAAAGAAAGTTCCGGAAGAATATGGAACAATCGTTAATTCGTCGCCTTCTTGAAGTTAGAAGTCGAATGCTGTCTTCGGAGGGTTGAAGAAGATAGTCGGTTTCCTCGTCCATTTCAAAATCCCGCTCATCCGAGCTCAAACGCAATGGCATCTCTTCTAACCGCATATTTCCGACAAGTCACTCGGTAAATTTTCTTTTTCATTTACCACAGGTACACGTCTATTATTTCTAGATTTATAATATAAACTAAACTATTCTGCCACGGGTACACGTATGTATTCCTTCAAATGACACAACTTACGATACAATTACCATAGATGTTTGTCGTTTTTCTCGTTACGATATATTATACGCGTCACGTGATAGGAAACCGTAACACTATCTAAATGCACCCTACTCATATATGGTTATGTCGCGTGTATGTAGATGTGATTTTGCATCGCGCATCGCACCCATCGAATATCGAATAACGAATCGGATCAGATTATTTCTAATTAGATCGTATCGCGTTTTTATACATGTAGCTAATAGTAAGTCTGCAGCTGCCCTATTAATTTCTCAACTGAAGAATTTTAAATCACATTACAAATTAAGAATCTGTCGAACGGTGCAAACTTTCTGCTTGTCTGCTGTTTGTTCAGATTTTTAGAAAATGCGTGCATACGTGAATAATATCGGGTCCTTCCACGTACGTACGTGTATGCATCGCGAGATGCTTTTCAACCGATGGTAACAAGAGAATTCGCTACTAAGCTTTCCAATCATTTCAACTCGAGACAAGAATAAACAGGAATCTCTCGCAATTCTGATCGATCTTTCAACTAAACATTAATCAGCGTACGATCAGCACGATACCCTCCTCGAACTTGGTACGTTACGTGGTTACGAATGTTACGATACACGCTGCCACACGCGGCCATATTGATCGTTTGACAATCACGTGGTTTTGTGGTTGTTGTGTCGTTGTCGGTAGGTCGGTACGCATGCTTATCAATCCTTACGTTCGCCACAAAAAACTTTCATTTATTTGCCTTGCCGCTTCTCGAATCTCGATAGTCGACATACTCGGCAATACTGGATATAATTAGTACGTTACTCTAGTACGATTTCATAAGATAACCCCAACAATTTGATCGCATCTCTGAGACGCTCGTCTTGATGCGGTGTTCTGGCGAGCAAATCATGGAACAGCCGTATGCAGGTTTCTCTTTCAGTTTCTTCCATAAAGCAGACCGTCAAGTCGAATCTGTTGCATTTACTCAGAATACTTAGGATTTCGATCACAGACTCGTTATCGTCTCCAGATGCAACAGTCTCGAAACAGACGTTTATTAGCTCGGCGAACAACAGCGAAGGGATTTCAACGGGAAAAATTTTTTCCTGTAGGACGTTTCTGAAAGAATGCACGCAGCCATGAATGCGTTCTCCGATGTCTCCAGTTGTTTAGACAAGTTTCCCGAATGTATCCCCAGTCCTACCTTATACTTTTCAGATAATTAAATTTCTCTCCGTGTCCCGTGCTTGTCTTCCAGACCCGTAGAAATTGGTCGTACATGTTGGATGATTTATCTTCCAAGATATTTCTGCTCTGGTCAAATGTCGTTATTGTATTTGAATTGTCATTATTGGCGACAGGATTCCAAGATCCTTCCGCTTTAGATGTAATATCAACGCGTTGCAAAGGCTTCAAGTGCGCAGCATTCACCTAGTAATAGATTTAGTTCAACTTAAATTGCTTCCTCGGCCGATGAGAAAGCTTATTGGAATTTTATTAGGTACCATCTGTCTGAAGTCTTCGTACGTAGGCACATTTTGTTCGACGGCTCTAAGCTTGGCATCATTCTGTAGTTTGTACAACTCATCTGCTCTAAGCGCTTCTCGAAGTTCCTCTTCCAAACTTTTGTAATCTATAGGTAATGTTAATTTACTCATTTGCGCGAAGATAACCGTTCGAAAGAGGCGACACTTGAAAGCTGGAAACGTGCTAGCTTACTCCAGAGACTCTAGGCAGCCAATGCCTGATGTTACTAAGTAGTAAATGGTTACTAATTGGAATAATCTGTTGCTAAGGTTACCGCATCGTCGATCTAACCGTGTAGGTAAGCGTGTATGTACTATCGAGAAAGGGCAGTTTGGTGAAATAATTGGAAGACGATTTGCATAGGTAGCTTGCCAGATTTATTATGATTATATTGTTTATAAAAGAAGATTATCTTGAGATGTTATAGGCTTTTCCATTGCCATTTTCATCTGTCGTTTCTTGAATAATCTGTCATGAGTTCTCTTCATCTCTAAAATCTCTTTCATTTCTTCCTTATCCTCTTCCTAAAAACGTACGTGTCATTCTATCAGGTGGTAAAATAATCGGAACGCGGTGGTTGGGTATATTTTTACCGATTGACTCAAACGGAGCACCAACGCTCTACGACCGTCGGACATTGGTTGCGAATAGTCCATTAACTTTTTCAGTCTCTCCTCCGGGCTTACGCCTCTTTCTACCACCAACACTATGCGTGCCCACTGTAACGGGAATTTCGATAGAAGAATTACGTACACGGGTTTACCAACGGTTTATATCGTTTAGAAAAAGGTGGAGATAGAGAGGGGCATACTTGTCTCTGCCATTCGTTCCTAGTTTCCGCGATTTTCTGATACGTATTCCCCATCATAGCGATTAACATGTTTACGAGTAAAATCGCGACGATGGCCATGTATACAACGAACATGAACTACAACAGGGTAGCTTGGTCAAGTTTATCTTAAGCGTCGCGTCGCCCTTAGCACGTTGACAGGCAAAGCTAGGGAAGTTAAAGAAACCTTAGCTTCCATCTCGTGTTGGGTTCTTTCAAACGCACCATAGTAGTCCCCAAAGTTCGTCATACTCATTAGGAACATCGCCATGATGCTTTCCATCGGCGATGGCATCGGATTGCTAATCGAATCGTCGACACCTTCCGGTGTATTGGGATTGTCGAAAGATAGAAATATAATATAATAGGCTGGAAGATGCAAGAACAGAGATGAGCCGCGAGTAAGAAAAGGTGAAAGATGATCGAGTATCGCGTAGGCAGGGAATGCTACACATGTTACAATACCGTAGAATTCCTGAAAGAGAAATTACGTAAGATTTGGAACGTGCTGGTGCATTATTTAGTTGGGTAAAATGTTGGCGTGGTGCCTCGGTGGGCGCGGCGTTTCTTAGTAGAAGAGCTTTCAACTTCCAGTGCAGTAATGTGTGTCAATGTCGCGATCTCTCCGATCCAACGAAACAGACGGAGACCGAAACAGATTAAGTAATGACGCAAAGCTGTGCGTATGACGACGCGGACGCGGACGCGGCAAATCAATTACTCGATCGGCCGTTACGTTATCCTACTAGATACATTGCTAAATGCTCCGACGGTGAGGTTCGGTCGTCCGACCGATCTTCTCCCACGGGTCGATCCCGAATTTATTTTTATTCGCGATCAGAAATAAGGTGCGATATATCTGTTAACGCGTGCCAAATGTTTGCGGGCCGACCGCGGCACGCGGCACTTTGAAAACTCTGACGCGAATCGATCGCTACGAAGTAGGAGGGAGGAAATCGAGTCAAAGGAGATCTGTTTCTGATTTACCCTGAGAGAATCCCATCACGAACACCGAGTAGATAGAAACGAAACGCAGTAGATCGCCCATTATCATTCGGTATATCATTACGACGAAGGGGCCCACCGTCTTGAAGCCTCTGCAGAAAAACAAGAAGTACGGCGTCGTGGTTAACATCACGACGACTGCTAGCATATCTTCGACTTGATCCGCGCAGGTCAGTCTCAGGAACGGAAATGTTAGCAATATGCAACAGGAGAAGAGGAACATTACTCGCGACGGAGCCGTCATCTGGAAATAATTTCTGCCGATTAAATATCAGCTAATTAGGAGACGGATGTGTCGCGTCGTCTTACTAGATTTTCGATGAACATGTTAAGGCCTAGGAACCTAGCCTCCCGCAGTGCTGCAAAAATGTAGAGGATTGCCGCGATTTCCATCAACAGCTCTGCGGTTAATCGGATCTTTGTCTCTACCGTACTCAGTTCCATCAATCTGCAGTGTTCGGTGAGGTTGCTCCACCTGATTTTAAACCAACAGCTGAGCCGAGCTGAGCCGAGCTGAGCTGAGCCGAGCTGAGCTAATATATTATAATATAATACCAGTCGTTCCGATTACTGCTACTATCTATCGACAATTTGGTCGGCAGCAGATAACTCTCGTTTATCGCGCTCTTAAGATAATCCTTTGTCGTATCATTTCTACGGTACAAGTGTTTCGTTGATCCATGTGCTAGCTGCTGCGAATAGTTGGCATCTTTGCTTTCGCCCGTGTTCCCGCCACTGTCGATCGGCAGAGTATTCTTCAAGATAGACATCAGCTCCGAGACGATGTCCAGTTTGAGTTTCATGAGAGAATCCGGTGTTACGTTGAAGGAGGGCCGCATATTCGAGATCAAGCTGTCGGCGACGATTCTCTCGACAAACTCGGAGAGGCTGGAATTTTGCAAGGTGAAGTTGGAAAGAGGATCCGGGGTGTGCGTCGTTGGTGATTCGGTGGACGAAAGTGGACGGACGGTGGTGTCCGAAGGTCCGGGCCGAAGGGTAAAGCTGATGAGCGACAGCACGAAATAAAAGCAGAAGAGAAAGAATTGGCGGTAAAAGCGAGATTTAACGAAGGTGTTCCACTTGGCGTTTAACAGATCGATCAGAATACCGTCCATCAGTTCCAAGTGTTCGTCCTTTTCCTAAAACGCAACGGGGACGAGATAGATAGGTAGGTAGATAGGAAGTGGTAATAAACAGGAAGCACGAATGGCTTCGCCTTTTACTTACGCCGAAAACCACCAGATTCAAGGCGGAATTGTGGCTGATGCTTCCCGTGTTAACGTCGATAGTGTCGACGAGCGAGAGTGGATAAGCCGCGCAAGTAATGCTGCCGATCTGCCAGTAGATTTCTCTCTCGATATTCAAAATGTGGAAAAACATCTCGATCCTGGCTAATTTGGCCGACAACGTTAATGGCGTCAAGTGTTGGGCATTTTTGATGGACACCGAGGCACCCACTTCGTACGCCATGTCAAATGTCGTCTTGCATTCCAAAGGAGTTCGTGTTTGATTCATCATCCACCAACGATCAAACGAAAAAGGCTTACCAACTTCTCGTAGATCACCAACAGATGTAGAACGGTATTGCCATTAGTGTCCTGTTTGTCGGGGTCTGCACCCCTCGCCAGCACTAGTCTGTAACATTCTTCCTGGCCCAGACACGCCGCGAAGCTCAAAGGATACTCGCCCCAATAAACGTACCTGTATAGGTAGGGTGTTTGAATGCTCGAGAACGCGATTACACCCGACACCTCACCAGAGCGTCATTACCCGTCGTAATTGGTTTCGGGAGCCACGCACACCCACTCGTGATCCAAGCTGTCCGATCTCGATGCTTTCTGATCCTCTGGGCACATAAAGTTGCCCACGCATCTCTCGTGAACGTCCGCGCCGCTATCCAACAGCAACTTCACCAACGCTGGATCCTCGTTTACGACCGCGATGTGCAACGCGCTCTCGCCTGTTTAACCACAGAAACAGAGAAAGATAATGCAAATATATACCTACACTGTATTGTCTACGGTAGGGTGGCCCTTATTTATTCGTAGCGAATATTTTGTTCGGATAACCGGAAAGAGTGCCCCTAGGCCCTTGAACATTTAAATAATTATAAAACAACTCACAAAGTCCATTTTATATAATATCCTTCAAGTTATTTTGATAAGAAAAATATGTCAGGCAAAAGTTCTAGATCCAGACAAGGAGCATCTTTTCAAAAAACTAAAAAACATCTTTTTTTTTCAAATATTCAAAGTTTAAATCCTTTTCGATCACTTTCTACTTATGAAGGCGAAAAGAAATTGTAATTTTTATTTTCGAGGACAATTTTTTAAGCACTTAAGGGGGTGACACAGGTATTCCGAGATAGGCCAAAAAGATAAATTTTTTTTCTTCATTTTTTCAGTATTTCATTTGTCCTGAATGTTTCCTGAAAATTAGGGGAAAAAAATTCGCAAAAATATCAATATAATACGAAATATTGATATGAAATCGACTTTGTGAGCTGTTAAAAAATTATTTAAATGTTCAAGGGCCCCTAGGCCCCTTTTCCTGATATCCGGTCGAGCTCAAACTGCACACAGATTTTTTTTTTATTATTTGGAATTATTCGGGGGGAAATTCAAGTGTGGAAAATAAGAGCCACCCTAGTGTACAGTCGCGTCGCTAACCGTAATACTCGTCACTGATGTAGATATCGTTGATGAGCTTCGGATAGAAACGTAACAAACGTTTGGCCAGGTCGATGTGAATAGCAGTCGCGTGTAACATGCACAAGTGTAAAATCGTTTCTCCGACCGCGCCTCTCTCGCCCAAGCTCCAGCAAACCAATCTGTACTTGCTCTTATCTGCTGATGCCCATCGAATAAAAAACTGAGCCATTAGTTTAAACTGTTCTCGCCTCTTCCGAACGGTTTTTACCTATTTTCGTCTCATCGTCGACATCCTCGCCGCTCATGTCCTTGTCTATGTCGTAATCGGCCGGATTCTCCATAGCTCGCAACGGTGGAAGCTGCAAAAATTCAGCCAAGTCTTACCAAGTACATATCTATGTACTGCTATGTCACTTTTATATCGCATACCATTTTGTGCTTCGGTCGATCTTTGTTTCGCAGCAAAACCAACTTATCGATCGGAATCCATTTACCTTTTCCATTGTTATATAAATAGGGCTCTACCTTTGTTCGGAGAGCGTGATCCAGTTCGGCGTACTGTTTAGTTTGCGTGGCTCTTTTCATCATGTCCACCAATAAACCGCCTCCTGTTTCAGAATACCAAGCAGAACGTTACACAAGTAGGTATGGGCCAACAACAACGGCACCGGGGGAAAGTCGACAAACTGTTCGTATCGCCTCCTTTTTATGCCTCTACAAATTTTGGAGAAAAGAGGAGGACTCGACTGGTGGTCGAGGCTCGATCGCATTTTCTACTCGACACTTTGTCGGCTATCCTAGCTATGTACATATCCTCTTGTCGATGATGAGTCTGGGCAACTTTACCTTTCATGTCCACTAATTTGTATAGTACAATGGACGAAGCGTCCGTCTGTTTCTTCACTCCGCTAGATACGTTGCTCTCCGTATTGCCCATGCTGTCGCGTACTCTGCGTCGATACTTTTAAGCAGCCTCGAGCAGAAGACAAGTACTGTTGCTGGAAATCTCGGGCATAATGTTTTCGTTGCCATAGACTCGTAGAGTATCGGTTAGTTATCGATCACGCAGATACACTAAGCGCCGCGTACTTATTGCGTTACACGGAAAGCCCCACCACGAAATATCCAGATAAGCTGATAACTTTTTGGCAAGCAAATTCGACAGCTCCGTCATTTGATTATTCTGTAACGGATGTCCTGTGGTAGTCCGATGATTACGTATCCTGAAGTTTAAACCCTACTCAGAGATAAGGAACTATACATATTTATGAACACGCTTCCGTAAAGAGCAGAGAAGCATAAGGACCTAAGACGCATCAACGAATCCTTATCCTCTCGTTGGCTGCTTAAACTGATTAAAATAAGCACGCACCGAGCCAAAAAGGGGGAAGGAGCGGGGGAAAAAAGAAGCAGGTGTGGAAGGCCCCGGAGGGATTCGAACCCTCGATCTCCTGTTTACTAGACAGGCGCTTTAACCAACTAAGCCACGGCGCCCACTTTCTGACAATTTTTTAACGTCACTGCATAAATCTGTATAATACAATTATTAACATTGAACGTCAATGAAATGGCATTTACGAGATGTAAAAGTTTATTTAAACTATCAGTAAGGAAATGAATGGTATTTGAAAGAAGTTGTCATGTAAAACTATTCTTTCTTACACACTTGTTAGCAATAACTTATTACCGTTCGTACAATTCGTCGATAAATTTACATGAAATATAATAAACTTGGGAAAGAGAATCTAGGTCCGGTAAAGCAAGATGTCGTAAGTTTAAAAAAATGAGTTGAAGCGTGGCTCGTTGGTCTAGGGGTATGATTCTCGCTTAGGGTGCGAGAGGTCCCGGGTTCAAATCCCGGACGAGCCCAATGTGTTTTTTCTATTTTTTTATTTTTTATTAAAATTCCTTTATTTATCCGGAATAGGAAATTGCATGTAGGTGTTTGTTGAATTTGTTGTATAGGAAACTCGTGGCACGGCGCGAGTGTTACGCGAAGCTCGATCATCGGTTGAATCAGAGACCTCTGCATATCCGAGGAATGACGTATCGCGACGGAAGAAGTCGCAAGGAGATCCGGTAAGTGGGCGAGAGGAAAGAAACACGACCGGCACTCTGGTCACCGTCACGATCCTTCGAACCGAATCGCGATGAACCACGACACGCTGCACGCTGCACGCTGGCGCGTTTAGCTCGCGCTTACCTAGCGCGTTCGCGGGCCAGTTAGGCTCACGCTTTCGAGCCGCCAGCACCGGCTTATTCTTTTCTAATCCTTGCCGACCGCCGCAACTCACCGTGTCTCACAATTTCGCCCGAAACGCTGCCCCAACATTACCCCTCTCATATTCTTCCCTTTCGTACGTTTCTATCTTTTTCATCGACAAAATCCCACCTTATCCGATTTTCCTCGAACCGTCCCCGTTTCTCCGTTTCAGTTATAATCGGCAGCCTCCCTCGCTGCTCCTATCCTCCGCCACATCCTGGCAAGAATTTTGGAGAACTCTTCGCTCGCGCCATCGCGAACCTACGTAGATGGTAACCGATACACGCTGCAGGAACTAGCCCTTCGTTTGGAATCCAGGAAACCCTGATAACACCTCTGACCACGAGTAAGTGATAGTTGCGCATTGAACCTTTTACACGATTCTACGTACATGTATGTTTTTCTATGCGTCCATAAAAGCCTTGACAGCTCCAATGCGTTGTCTCTGTTACGAGAATTAATGGAAATATGCTGTAGTTGTTTGTTTCGGAAATGCAGACGTACAGAAATATCTGGTACCACGAAGCGTTCTTTAGGCGCCGCAATCTCTTTCAAGTTTGAAATTTCATACCAGCGATATGCTCGGCATTCCTGTCGAAGATAACAGTCGCTTAGAACAGCGCATAAGAAATCATCGATTCGAGGAAGGACGAACATCACAGTTTTTCCTGTTGTCACGAGTACCTAAATATAATACATACTTGTTACATTCGGAGATGATGCGTCAATCTATCTATTATTTACCTTGAATCGCGCTCGATAAACAGGCAAGAAAGAGGGGAAAACGGGCACCGGGTGCGATCACCGATCGCGAGAAACAGTTGAGAATTTGGAAAGTTAGTTAGGTAGCAGTTGCGACAGAAGATTGGTGAAACTTGAAAAAGGGGAGCTGCGCTGACTCCGTATGGATCCGAGCATACGTATCAAGGATCCTGTTGTACGAACACGCGTGCAACAGCCATCAAACGATTTACATAGATGAAATCCATAACGCTGTAAGGGCGTTTGGAATTTGGGGCAACGGGCGCATACGCTTTAATATGACGTTCTCGTTATTTTTAGCGCGAACAATTTGAAAGGTCGCCTATATACGTATGTAAGTATTGGCGCGTCGCGCCGCGCCGCGCCGCGCTACGCCGTCGGATAAACAGATTGAAAGAAAAAGAAAAACTTGAGATTTGAAAATGCGAGTTGTAAACATGGGGTGTTTAGCGGGAATCTCAAACAAACTTGACGCCTACGATTACAATTCTTTAGAATCGGTTGAATCGGTTTAATCGTTTACCACGTAGATCGCGTAACTTGACCCGAATAAAACGACGAATTCGTGGTCGACGTAACAACGAAGTGGACGCGAGGCACAGTGGTGAAAATCAGCCGATCCTTTTCTCTGTTATGGTAGTTTCTTGTTCGTTAAACGATCTTATCGAAACGGACGGCTACATTTTGTCTGTTGGGGTACCTACATACGTACGTATGTAATTGCATCGAACGCTGCGAAATGATTGTTGGACGGAATGGAATCTGAAAGAAACTGAAACCGTTGGAAATTCTACTTTGTACTCAATCCTCGACCAACTCCTCGCGCGGGCTATAAAAATAAGCGGGGCCAGAATATCGGGGAGGGTATCTATTCGGTGGCTGGTTTCTCCGTTTTTTTGCTCGACCGTTTGTTTGATCGATAAACGAAATCTCTCGCTTCTCGAACGTTGAACAGCCACTTAAAAATATACGACGCCGTTAGCCTCTTTCTTTAACCTCTTTCCGACGTTTGAGTCATTTTTAAAACAGCCCCAATCGCATACGCGCACGCAGCGCTATAATTATAGGTATTACAGGTATACTTTAGAATTTACGGGACTGCTTTTCGCGTCAACAGTTTAGTACTCTGTTCGAAGTAGAAGCGCGCTCTAGCTGGGATCCTTGCGGACCCCGCGAACCCCGAACCACGATCCTTCGTTAATACGTTTAGTAAGCTAATCGGAATTTTAATGAGCAGGCCTCGCGAGACGAGCCAGCTGTCGCAGACGTTGACGCAAACTTTGATATCCCGCGTTATGTCATCGCGTTCATCGATGATGACTCGTAAGCAATCTCCGTTCCCACCGATCGCGATCGCGGAAAGCCTCGCGGTTAAGCCAAAGAAAGTCCCTCTATCCTGTGGTAAGTTCGTGCAACGTAGGTGAACGTCTGTTCGTCGGAAGCTCGTCAACCAAACGACCGTTTCCTCTAGATCCGAGACATTTTATCAAGTATCTGTCGTCAAGAAAAAGTCGCTGGAATTTATAAAGAATTCGAGTGGAAAGGCGTGACGCACGGCCCAAATGCCTGCTATGTATAGATCCGAGCAATCCAAACAGATTCAATTCGATTCGATATCGAATCGATAGCGGCCCATCTTGATCGTAGCCGGCGAATTTTAATTATCGCATAGTTGTCCATTGAGAGCATTCATTGAGCAACTCCATCTATGACATCGCGCCTACGTTACGTTCGAAGTAACCGAGACTACTCGATACGCATTCTTATCTATATACCTACCTATCTGATTAGGATACGCGGTACCAACGCTGTGCGTTGAACCTCGGGAGCGTATCGGCGGGGAGTGGCGCAGCGCCCAGCCCCCTACCTTCCGCTTCTCATTCAAGGAAAACTGTATCATCCCGATCTATCGCGCAGCGAGGCGCCTCTTACAATTAGCGTGGAGAAAATATCAGCCTTTTTGCTGGCGGGACGTATGTAGGTAGGTAGTTGCGCGAACGTAATCATACCGCGCGGTTGCGGCGTCACCGTAGCCGTCGCCGTCGTCGTCGCCGTTGCTCGCTTTATCCCCAATGAGACGAAACGGGTCAAGAACGGGTCGGTTGTTCCTTCGTTCGTATGTGTACGCTAACTTATTAAACTCGAGCCGCCGCAATTCGTTACGCGAGACGCATTAGTCTACACAGCAAATGGCAAAGTGATTTCTGGCTGGATCGTAAAACTACCCGGCCTGATCAACGTTAGACACGATCGCGACGCGACGATACGATTGGATCTTGTTGGCTGGCTTCGGACGTGGAACGATTCGGTACCAGGTCCTAAATCCCAGCCACCAGAATCTTGAATTACCTTGAAGACGTTGGATCTCGAAATTACGTGGCTGGCGTTACCAAGCCAACAGATCCGGCTTGGTCGGGTTCAAAAAGCCAAAGAATCGAGACGCGTTCCAGTCTGGTAAATGCCATTAATATTATAATGGGCTGGATAAGAAGCGTGTCTAGAGCCTCGATCGAGCGTGGTCGCTTTGAAACGCATACGGATCCGCAGCAGAATGCCAAGCATCCGTATCCGCATCCGCATCCGCATCCGAGTCCGTGTCGCGTGCCCGTCCCTTCTCCGCAGGCGTTTCGTCGACGCGCTCGCGACGCATCGTCTGCGAGAGATTCGAAATCTCGAGCACGTTGCACAACAGCCAAGACTACCGTGCCATGGTCAACGCGGTCTACTTCCTTCAGCCTGTTTCGGCGAACCTTGCGCGATAATTTACGCGCGTGACATTTCATAAGGAACAGAGACACGCGGCTCGGCTCCGCTTTCAAGCGGCTCCAAACGAGACACGATGACTCCTCTCCGCGAACTTGCGCTCGCGCAAAAACTTGGCAGGTTTGTCGTAGAGCAGTGCCAGCTCTTACCGAATCCCGACGTATCGAGATCGAGTGCACCTCGACGAGGGCTGAATAAATTCTAACGAGAGCCGAGCAGAGTTACGCGATCGGGCTCTTGTTATCGAGCTGACTCGGTGATCTCTAATAAATCCATTACAGAATCAAACTCCTGAACGATGGGGCCGTGGGCATGCCTGGCGACCGTCCTCCTCCTCCTGATTCCACTGCTGTCCGTCGTGAAAGGTGTTCCCGACTTTTCGGGACTACCGGCCGGCCCCTATTGCGCCGCAAGGTACTTACCCCGCGAATGCTGTCTGGGACGTCGGGACGAGTGCAGCGCACCGATCCTTACCACCACCTGCTACTGCGACGATTTCTGCGACCGACCTGGAGAAGAGGACTGTTGCCCGGATTACTGGAGCCATTGCAGAGGAATCGAACCGAACGTCACCGACGCTCCTCAAGAATTAAAACGTTCGTAGCACGACCAGACACCATTCAGCAATCGGCGAAACCGCATAATCGATCCTACGATTCTACCTTTCAGGATGCTCCTTCCAAGGGAAGGACTACTATCACGAGCAAACCTTTAAACTCAACTGCAACACGTGGTATACAGTTATACACCTCTTTCTACTTCCCACCTTTTGCGTGGCAAGTAAACGCGGAAAGATTCACGCTCACAATGTTTACGTGCTTCCAGCAAATGCTCCGCGGTGAATAGATCGGCCGAGATTCTTTGCGAGCAGAATCGATGCCTCCAGGAGCCGGAGCTGATAGAGGAAATCAATATGTTGAGTCCCTCTTTGGGCTGGAGGGCAAGAAATTACTCGGACTTTCAGGGTAGAACGCTGAAGGAGGGCGTGCAACTCCGGCTGGGCACATTGAATCCGTCGCGATCGGTAAGGATAAAACTTTTTACGCATCTAGGTATTCGCATATGCGTCCATGTGTGACACTCGGGCACTTGTGTATGTATACGCATAGCTAATGCATTCGTTGACGGTACCAAGGTCTACAAGATGAACTCTGTACGACGAATTTACGACTTGGAATCGCTGCCACGAGAATTCGACGCGAGAACTCGTTGGCCTCGGGACATCTCGGGCATTGAGGATCAAGGATGGTGCGGCGCGTCCTGGGCAATATCGACAGCGCGCGTCGCCTCCGACAGATTCTCAATCATGAGTAAAGGCTTGGAGAATGTTGCTCTGAGCGCTCAGCACCTGCTCTCCTGCAACAACAGAGGCCAGCAAGGTTGCAGCGGCGGCTACTTGGACAGAGCATGGATGTTTATGAGGAAATTCGGGTAAATTTCACAGGGATTTCACCTGGATTTCGACCGCGATCGACCAGCCCAATAATCCCGCGTTTGTCCTTTCAGCCTGGTCGACGAACCCTGCTATCCATGGATGGGTAGCAACGGCCACTGCAAACTTCGAAAGAGGACCGACTTGGAGGGCGCCGGGTGTTCTGCCCCGCGGAATCCGCTTCGAACGGAACTGTACAAGGTCGGGCCGGCTTACCGTTTGGGTAACGAGACCGACATCATGCAAGAGATCCTCGCGTCGGGTCCTGTCCAAGGTAACGCCCTAACCCAGGCATAAACCATGCCTTCGACCATCATCCGAGTACACATACACGTATTCCATTATCGCTCGTGTTCCCAGCCACCATGCGAGTCTATCAAGACTTCTTCTCGTACGAGTCGGGAGTGTACAGACACTCGGATATCGCGGAGCGTTACGATTCCGGTTACCATTCGGTACGGATAATCGGTTGGGGAGAAGAACCATCGTCTCGTCGTGGTCCGCCGCTCAAGTACTGGGTAATCGTCTACCTGTGCCTATTCATTCTTCTCGATCGCCGCTCCCCACCACACTTTTAATCACTTTACTCCCAAACTTTTGCAGCTGGTCGTGAACTCTTGGGGACGTCAATGGGGCGAGGACGGTCTCTTCCGAATTCAAAAAGGCACGAACGAGTGCGACATTGAGACGTTCGTATTGGGTGTGTGGGCGAAAACCGTCTAGAAAATCAATTCCGACGGTCGTCGTTTACCGAAAAACTTCTACCACGGACAGCAGTGCATTTATCGAATCTCCGTCGAACCGTCGAGAACCGTCTAATCGGTCTCAACTATAGCGATATACTATAGTTCGTGCGCAGAATCACGTGCAGTTCAGACTTCCTGAATATTCGTGTACGATTAAGAACGTGCCGCTTTACTCTTTCATTATACTTGTAATTACGTTTACGCGCGACAGATTGTCAGATTGTCGAACCCTGCTTAAATATATTTCTGTGTTTGTAGGGAATCAAGTGCCAAAATACATGTGTGTTTATACGTTAACATTCATTTGCACCCGACAATTTAATTAGAAAAATAAGGGGGGAAAAAAGGGAAAGGGTGCTTGGAAGGTGATTGTTCGAAGCGTGTTCATTGCCATTGACTGTCCAAGAGCGTACACGTGTCCCGTTCAACGACGCTCTTACCAGTGTGTAATCGAAAAATGGCTTTACATATATTCCTGTGTCGGACTACTATTTCTCACCGTTAGACGACGACACTACGCCGCGCGCTTCTGCAGTGCGGACTGTACACTTCCAATTTCTCCTTCGGTGTGTTCATCGCAGAATAATCGATCGGAAAGGGTGCGTTATTCCCTCGAATTATACAGGAATCCGTCATCCCAAGGAAATGCTCCCCTGGACCAAAAGGGCCACGGCCAAACAGAAAGTTGGCGAACACAAGCTGGTACTGCGGCCACCCAAGGGGATGATCTCCGTTCTGAGGAAACAATAATTTACTCTTTTCCGTCCTCAACTATTCCCGATTCGCCTATTTACTTATTGCTGTTGCGAAACGATAGTCTACACGACGCGAAAGCTTTCCTTTCATAACCGGTAAAAGCTCTTTACCGAAGTCATAGAATCGTACGCGATATCCAGACATTTCGAGATCCTATCCGAGTCCAGGCCAACCACGGAACCGTAGAACGATTCGAGCTCCTTTCTTGAAATCATTCCGTTCGCGGAACTATTGATCGCGAGGAAGAATATCCTCGGCAAGAGTTTCAACCAAAATGGAATGTCATTGTAAGTCGCTCCGCCGGCTGGTACGACGATTCGCGCCCACCAACACAACCAATCCTCCAGACTGATCATCTTCCCTTGGCTCCCCTCGTACTTAGCCTCCCCGAGGATCAAATCCGCCAGTCCTTGCTCGGCTTCCATTAATCGCAGATATTCCGGCCCGTTCCACGACCAATCCGCGAATCTTCTCAGTCGCTTTTCAAAAGTACATACAACTGTTCGGTAATACATTACAACTACCACACATACATATGTAGGTTAGGCTGGCTCTTATTTACTCTTGGTAAAAAATTATTCAAGCTTTTCTTCGGGGCACCCTACAGAATATGTAGTTCCAAATAATTATCGATCGGATAACGGGAAAAGGAAAACTTTACACAGATTTTTTTTTATTTATTTCCAACTATTCTGGAGGGTGCCCCGAAGAAAAGTGAAAAGTCGAAAATAAGAGCCACCCTAATGTAGGTATTTCATTCGTTAGGCGCAGGTACCTCTGAAAACATTCGAAAATCTTTCCTGTCGATGAAACCATCTTTGTCGTGGTCCAACAGATGGGTGAAAAAATGTGAGAATTTGTCGCGCTGAATGGTCGCTAGATTCTTGAGTTTTCCACCTTTACTAGCTGCCTCTATAGCCGCGAGATTTTCGTCGCTGGGATAACGGCTCACCCAGGTCGCTATTTCCAAAAGAAAAACAACAAAGCCAAAGCCAACAGGCAAACAAAAAACCAAAAGAAGCAAGAATTTGTTTTATTAGCTAGTAAAATTAGGCAAAGGTAATATTGTAAGTAGTAGTAAGTGCGAAATATTGCGTTATATGTATCTCTAGGTTGTGCTTATGATTCATATATATTTTTTCTCTCTCTCTCTCTCTCTCTCTCACTCGCACGCACGCACGCACACTCTCGCTCTCTCTCCTCTCATATTGTCGTGCCAGACATTTTTTGTTTAAATTTAAACATATCGAGTTGGGAGAGCTTACTCCAAACGTGCACGCTCCAGCCAGGATGATCCAGTTGCTTGTTAACGATAGGCGAACCGACAATCTCGTCAACGTTGGTTGCAACCGTTCGCCATCTTTTCAACAAATCCTTGGTCCTGTCGCGCGTACGATCGCAGGCTTGTCGCCAGTTGGTGATAAATTTCCGCGGCACTTTCAGCGCGTTGCTTTCCTCCAGGCCAAGTTCCTGACTTCCCGCGGAACTTCTGTTTCTTTCGGTGGTCTCGGCTTGCGCCTCCACCGCCGTTTCGGTGGATCCTTCCGCCACCTCCTGCATCGGAGGATAATAAATCGGATCCTTTATGCTGTCGGAGCGACCCTCCATAGCGAACTACGCCTCCTTGCTGACACAACATACATATGCCGGCTACCTCTCCTCGAGTAATCAATTTCTCGTCGAGAGGTCACCAGGTCGCTCGATGTTAATAATAGAGCCGCCGCGAGAACTTTTCGCTACCGTTATTCGTTACTGCACCCTTTCGTCCTACCATGTGCCAACGTCCACTGTGCTTGGCCTCTCATTGTCAGGATCTATCGGATCTATCGTGTCAATCGCGATATTGGGTCATTTGCTAATTGATCTGCGATGGATCCCCGTTAAAAGGAGACTCCACGATGTGGATTGGAGTTGCGCCAGAAACGGCACTGCACGCTTGTGCAGGAAGGTGGCGCGTAGGCGCTTCCGTAGTTTCGTGTCGTTTCCTCACATTTTCCCTACGTGCAATTGAATGCGCTCTATTTACGTGATACATGCAAGAATTTATATTAATGTAATTGGTATATTGTTAAGCTGACGTTTTCAGTATGCCGGTAAGCAACAATTTTTAATGTAACGGCGATGGCTAACAAAACGCATTGCGAATCATTGTTGGGGCGTTACCTTAACCTAATCAAATAATCGGCTGTCAATTTATTTATACGTTCGTTATCCGCTCAAACGAAGATAATGCGAGTGTGCAGAGCAAAACGTATTGTATTTGATTAGGTGTAAGTGATGCACTTTTGTGCAAAATCAAAGAACGTTGACCGATGACACTTTTAGTATCGTCTAACTGTTTATTGCAGGCATATCACTCGAGTTTCGTAAACACCAATGAGAACATCGGCAATATGGCGTTTCTCACGTTTAAAACGAATTTCAGGGGTCCTGTAACTAACTTTAACCCCGAATTTCAACTAGATATAATCGACGAAGCATTGTACTTCTTTAGGGCAAATGTGTTCTTTAGAACATACGAAATTAAGGTAATATCTATTGTTTTACACTTAAAGTATTCGTTACTAATGCTGACTGCGTATGGTGTTACAGAGCGAAGCTGATAGAGTTCTAATTTACATTACACTGTACATTACCGAATGTTTAAAGAAATTACAGAAGTGCGCAACCCTAGATCAAGCCGTATGTGAAATGTATTCTCTTGCTGTTAAAAAATTCGATATCCCTGGTGATCCTGGGTTTCCCTTGAACTCTGTATACGCTAAACCAAATACTCCTGCAGAAGCTGGTAAATATATATTTCGACTCCTACATTTAGAAAGAATTATTACCCGAATGGTTGTTCTACAGATGCTATGCGACAATATCTACAACAAATAAGGCAAGAGACAGGCTACAGACTCGTGGAGAAGGTGTTTGAAGATGGCAAGCCAAGCAAATGGTGGCTGTGTTTTGCCAAAAAGAAGTTTATGGATAAATCTCTGTCTGGCCCTGGACAGTAAAAAACATGTTTCTCAATGTCACTTTAGAATGTATATAATGGACAAATACATAAGTTCATTAAGTAAGAAATGTGGTTGTGTTGATGTTTCTCCGGCATGGAAAAAAAAAATAGAAAATTCCAATAACTTTGGAAAGTTCAAGTTTAGGTGTATCGCGCGATTATACGCACAACTTATATTTACATAGATTTGTATCGACCTGTAGCAAAAATATACGACACAGTACAAACAATGTTTAATAAGAAAGAGATGTTTATTTCGCACAGGATATACCATAAAATTGATAGAAAAATCGATTTCATATCAATAAAATGATGTATCTTGTCCTAGCGGGAATTGATGTTATATAAACATTTGAATGACTTATCGCTTCCTGCGAAGCGATAAAGAGTTTCTTCTCAGCCATGCAGCACGACGGGAACCACCGATAGTCTGTGAGAAGCGATGTCCTTTGCCCAATCCTCGTGAGCTCCTGCCAGCCGACGTCTTTCCACGAAGTTCACGGTGCTTATGCACAGCGTTACATATCCAGTTAACCTTTGGGTCGTTGCGAATTTCCTGAAACAGAAGCGATTAATTGAATGGTAATAAGGAGGTACCCGTTACCATCGAGTTAGCTTTGTATACGATTCAGACATCCAAGGAAGATAAGAAATCATGAATTTTCAATGGTAAATAACAGTATCATCATTTTGTATACACGAAGAGCTATGATATTTTTCTGGACATATTAAGCCGTGATAAAGACGAATGAAATCGGTAGTCTACCTTATGCGCAGGATCGACTAAGATTACTTCGTAGTACTTGTACGAAGAGTCCTGAGCTACCCAATAACTGTTCATCACTCGCAGACCGCCGCAGCGTCGGCCGACGCGTTCCTAAAAATAACGAAACGATAAAGTACTCGTAGACAGTCATAAACTACAGATTTAATCGAGTATCTTGAGAGACACGAGGAGCACTTACTTCGGCAACAGACTGTAGTTTTCTGGTGGGTTTCAACTGATTGACACCATGGCTTTTTGGTTTTCCATATGTTGCACCCTTGGGAACAGGACGTTTGCGTCCTCCCCTCCTCACACGGATTCTGAATATGACAAAACCTGCGCATTGAAAATACAATTTCTTCTTTAACTTCTAGGCTGAACAAAATTTAAGTCGCCATTGTAATCGAGCGAGAAGCAGTATCAGTGTCTATCACCATCATCACCATGTATTCGTAAGAGTGGTGCATGGTACGTATCATCATGCATGCTTCTAAAATCCTACGATATTTCTCTACGTCAAGGAAATGAAAACTGAACGAACCTTGCTTGGCTTTATAGCCCAAACGGCGTGCTTTGTCGGGTCTGGACGGTCTAGGGGCACGATGCATTTTGGTCAGCTGACGGTACTGCCAGCATCTGACGCGAAGCAAAAAGCGAAGCACATCGCTCTGCTTTTTACGATACAGCTCGTCCATATACTTGTACGCACCCATTGTGTATCCCTAGAGCGAAGAGAAGCAAATCCGTTAAACTGCGTATGGGGTCTGTTCGAATAATAATAATAATAATAATAGTAATAATATAATATATGATTAGCGATCGGAAAGGAAACGTAATGGAGATAAGGATGAACGATCATTTAAATTAACGAAAGATTTACTATCGATGAGTGAAATGCACGAAAATAGGGTTACTAGAAATGAGAGTGAAATGCGTATTGAGGTTAGCTTCTGACGAAACAACAAATATAACGTTCCAGTTGAAATGATATTGAAAAAGAATAAGAACATTTTGCAGAGAAATGCCTGTTAATGAATCTTCTCAGCACACGTTCCGGAAAAAAGCGTGGATGTTCTGGATATATCGAGATTCCCAACACGTATCACTCACCCGTCGCGATTGAAGCAAAAGGAAAGAACCCGCCTGGGTCGCTGCCCGCGTCGTCGTATCGAGCCATGGATTATATGGTAACATCAACGATGTCACACTCGTTGCTTGAAAAATACCAACCGCGAGAGCATCTATCGGTCGATAAACGTGTTAAATGTTATTGATCGGTAAAGTGCCAGGTAATGTTGAAAATGAGGAAGAAAACTGAATCGAAGCGAATTCCACTTGCGCTCAATTCACCCGCAATCGTCCGTGGTTCTCGTTTAAAAATTTATAAAAATCTCCTGAAATATAGAGGAGAAATCTGTGAAAAAAGCATTATCGGAAAATACAGGTTTTTAAATATAGAATACGACTGGAAAACAGGAACTAGGACCTCTAGGACTTCTAGGAGGACGGCGAGGACGGAAGTTGTCCTAGTAATTTTCTAATACACGTATCCTTAAGTTTCGGGATTGGCGGTCCTGTCCATTTGGCGTGGGAATTACTTCCGGTCATTTCCGTTGAATGGCGACGGCGATGGATAGTTTGTTTCCAAGTGTGTTGTAGTGAATCACCTTCGTGATTTTAAGAGGTTTTTCTTAAACTCTTCCTTTTCTCTATAGTGATTGCATTATTCTGTTTAGTATATGCGCGAGGATTCGTTGGTAATCTCGCACGTTAAGGAGCGATACGTACATTTCGAAGCATAAGCGTGCCTTGTGTATGGTCACTTTTAGCACGGGAATAATGGCCGATATCGAAGGAAAAAAGCTCACCGAGCTTCGAGTTATAGATCTAAAAACTGAACTCGAACGGCGTGGACTGGATAAAACTGGGAATAAGGCGGCACTCCTCGAGCGTCTCTCTAAAGTAAATTTTCTTTTTCCTTCGCATCTTCTCCCTTCAACCTTACACCAACGTTGAAGCGTTTGCTGTTTTGTCGCCATCTTAACCCCTATCGATTTTGTTGCTAGTTTATTGCTAGCATAGTTATTCTATATACATATACATATATATATATTTTGCTAGGAAATCACAATTTAAACAACTCCGCGATTGATCTTTAGGAAAGGCTATTTGAAGTAGGCTTAATTGCTTATTTAGATTCATCCAGTGAGACTGCAATTTATAGGTCTTTACTAGTTTTAGTTGGGGTTCCTATTTATCGTTTCGATTCTCTTTGGTCATAATCATTCTATTCTTATTCTCATTCGCAAAGGCCATATCCGACGAAGGCGAAGATCCAGATGAGTATCTGATCGTGCCATGCGGCGGAATATGCAAAGTTAATCCTAGGAAGAATAGCGGTAAGTTGCATATAATATACCGATTAAAAACCATTGAACATTCAGGATCATTTCGTTCGACTGGGGCTCGTCTTGATTTTCAGTGACAGGTGTGACGAATCAAGAGGAGGCTGTCGAAACAGTGGAGAGCCTGAAGGAAGAACCTGCAGAGGGAACGGATAATAATGATGTAAAGCAGAAAATAGAAACAAAGCCTGTCGTAGAAGAGGCTGCAATTGTACCTAAGACAGAGGTGGGTGCGATCAAAGAGCTTATAGAAACATTTAGAAAGACGTTGTATTTATACGACTATAGGTGAAAAACGAAAAAATTGTTGTAGGTATCTGAAGGTGAAGTTCAAAATAGTGCTAGCAAAGAAATAGAGTACAAGCAGGAACCTAAAATTCATTCCAATAAAGCGACAACTGAAAGTACGCAGATTCCTGAACTGAAAGTTGAATCCGAAGCAGTCGCGGCGGTAAATCAAACTTTGACTAATTCAACTTTGATCGTCGAGGCTAACGGCATCGACAACGAAGACTCTATCAATCTAACTATCGGGGAAGACGAAGAAAATCTCCTTGCCGAGGAGGTAAGCAGTTTAATCGTATCTTTTGAACGTCGAGAAGGAACAAAGGTTATTTTAACGGTATCCACCGATTGTGTTACAGACAGAGTCCCACGACAGGCACAAGGGTAAGTCTTTCCAACAAGTTTAATCGCGTAATATATATCTAGATGTAAGATTTCAAGGAAAATAGACATAGCAGTACAATTATCTACGGTCACGAGTATGTTATCGAAATCTACGGCATCAAGACCATGGGACTCGTGTTCTTCTACGTGTTGTGTCAAAAGCACCTCATCTATCCAGAACCCCGCCAACCATGCTGAATCTGCTTACAAAGTTGTACTACGTGCATCGCCTTACATCCACTCTCCGAGCTCCATGTTTCTAAACAAGCACGTGCACAGGATACGATGCAACGGCATGTCACACGGACATGACGGACACGGAACATGGCCAATGATTTAACTACAGACTGTTGCGGCACGGCGATCGACGAGGTTTCACCCAGAATGAAACGCACATCCACCGTCGCCCTTACGCCGCTCATGTCAACCATGTTCTATAAAAAGTCTATCCCATAAGTGCTAGTCTATAAGTTAGTTAAAGCTAGAGTTTGATATAAAAGTTACATTAATTCTACCTAACCGCATAGAGCATCGTTGGATCGTACTGCCTCCGAATTATCTGGATACAAGAAGACTCAAGTGTGTATCAAGCCACAAATCTCCCCCGTAAACAGTTGCCGCACAATGATGCAACGTTGTCCGTTGCACACCGAAGAAACTGATATCTTCCAACCACATGCGTACCATAGACTCGAGACTATCGCCTAGCTTTTGACATATTTCTCCTGGACGGACATTCTGCTGTCGCGAACATCCCAATTATTAGCATAATGTTGTCGTACATGCATCTTCGTCTCCTTCTCTTCATCGACTCTTGGTTTCTCTCCTCTGTATTCCGCAATTCCAGCCTTCGTACCGGCCTGCCCTTCGTCCCGCTCTCCTATAGTTTTTTCTCGATTCAGAGTTTTGTACGTTGAAAGGTGCAGAGGTAACTGTTGGTCGTTCTAGAGCGCGCGCGCGCACGCGCGCGCGAGAAAGAGAGAGAGAGAGAGAGAGAGGGAGGAGAGAAAGCGAGAGAGAGGGAGAGAGAAAGAGAGATAGTGGAGAGATAGAGGAGAGAGGAAAAAAAATAAAAGTAGGGTCGCTATGGGACGTGTACCATTGAAGAGAAAATTTGTGATCTTGCGATCGTGCGATCTTCATCACATAATTCACCGCGCGCAATCTGTTAGTGGCTCGGAAAAAGTTATATACAGGAGATACAGGCCACTAAGCAGGAGAGTGTTAGGGAGGGAGAAGAAATCTGGCCTCGCAGAAAGTGACCATGGTACCTTGATTGTCTCTGCAGATGGAGGAGAGAAGAAGAAAGTGGAAGAGAACAAGAAGGGAGAGTCTAAAGGGAGCGGTAGAGCAGAAGCCGGCGCCAACAGCAAGGAAGGGACGACGTCCGGTGCGAACGTCGGGACGAAGAACAAGCAGGACGGTGGAGACGGAAGCAAGAGGTTGGTCTCTCATTGCTAAACGGTTCACAGTGGTACGGCAACGAAATGTCACACACCTCTATGCTAGCGATGCGCTCTCTTCCGCCTGCATATACGATAAATATACCATCAGGATTAAAAATACTGTCGGACGATGGATTCCCAAGATGAAGTTATTCGTCAGAGTCGCACGCAAGATTACTTTATTCCATTTTTTTCAATCGCATACGAAGTTTCTTTCCGCTCGTACGTTTAGGCTGTAATTCTTAACTCTGGAAAGTATGTTAAGAAATCGAGAAATTGGCTAGCAAACTTAACCGAGTCCTATACCGCTCCTATTCGTAAACGAATATGTTTCAAAAGGTGTTACACGCTCTACGATTACCGATGACAAACTTTCATGCGCTGACTTTTCCATTCGACGAAGATTATTCGTTTAAAAACGCAGCATGAAACAGCGGTTTCATCGAGCACGATGATAGAGCAAGACCTAATAGTATCTCGAGGTAAATTGTACACTCGGCAGACTGCGCTTAAGCCCTAACGCGACAAGAAGCAATCTCACTCTTCGCCGGAGATGCTGCCACCCTAGCCCGTATGTGTCGATATTCCTTCCAACTCGACGAGGAGTGCCCTCCCAGGAAGATCTGCCAAGGAGATGCTCCCTTTCTCTGGATAACTTACGTAGAGGGATACGCAGTACAAAAGTTCCCACACGGACATGTACCTTTCTTACACATACGAGTGATGAAAACTGGATCCAGACTACGGCGAAAACATGCATAATCATAACTTGAGCAGACTGGTAACAATATTATGTAACAACGATGTACAAGTGAACCCCAAAGTGCATACGATCATGTTTAATTGTTACAAAACATTATTGTTATTATTATTACTGCTGCTGCCGCCGCCGCTGCTCTTGTTGTTATTGTTATTATTGGTGTTGCTATTACTATTTATCATCATCATCTTCATCATCATCGTTATTATTATTATTATTATTCTTATTATTATTATTATTATTATTATTATTCTTATTCTTATTGGTGTTATTATTATTACTATCATTTTGTCGCCGCTGTAGCCGCCGTCGTTGTCATCCTCATCGTTGCCGTCGTCGTCGTCATCGTCACCATCATTATCATTATTCTTATTATTAGTATTGTTATTATTATGATTATGATTGCGATTATTGAAAAGAAAAAAGTTGCTAGCCAAATTTATACGCTTAACATAGTTACAGAGGTACTTATTAAGCCTCAAAAGATGATAGCGCTGTTAAAGTAATATCTCTTATACGCAATAAGAATTCTCTGAACGATTCGTAGATGTAACGAGAATAATAATCATTTTCAGCTTGGAGTCTAGTAACAAGAGCCAGAAAAGGGACGATAAAGGTACATATACTTGAGCTATGCGTTTCTTACGTATTACATCATATTACTCTGCATCTTTTCGCTTTAACCCCGATTTTCTTTCTTTTCCCTAGAGAAAAAGACTTCGCAGGTGAGCCCTGTTAACGCGAGTAGCAGAAACTTGTGGGTATCTGGGCTTTCTTCGAGCACCCGCGCCACAGATTTGAAACAAATATTCTCGAAATATGGGAAAGTGATCGGTGCAAAAGTGGTGACAAACGCGAGGACCCCTGGCGCGAGATGCTACGGATACGTTACCATGTCGACTAGTGAGGATGCCGCGAAATGTATACAGCATTTGCACAGGACCGAACTTCACGGGCGCGTAATATCCGTAGAAAAGGTAACATAACCGATGCAAACGAATTCTCGTTGGGTGCGCGGCCATCCGTGTGCATTTCCTCCCGGACCGGACCGTTTATGTTTAAAGGCGAAAGGCGACACGCAGCAGAGCCACATGCGAAAACGGGACACTGCGAACGGCAAGTCGGAGAAGAAGGACGATAAGGACAAGGACAAGGAGAAGGAAAAGGAGAAGGAAAAGGAGAAGGACAAATCGAAGGACAATTATGACGCGAGCGATCGAAAGGACAAAGAAACGAAGAAAGAGGCAGCAGAGGACAAAGGTTCGGAAGCAAGTGAGTTATTATAGCCGAAAATCTAGCTACGCGAAAAGATTATTAATTTAGTAAAAGGATCGTTTAAACGTACGGCAGCAAAAAAATCTGACGAGAAAAACGATGCTGGTGAAAGTAACAAGAAAGCAGAGACGCAGGATAAGAAGGACGAAGTTTCCAAGGAATCGGATTCCCGATCTACCAAGTCGACGAGCAAGAAGCCAGAAAGCGAGAGAGGTAGGCGCGATGAGAAGAGAATTCGATCTTGGGATCACCATCGATCTCATACACGATCGCGTAGCCGCGAACGACGTAGACGCGACGACGTGCTGACATTCGCTAAAATCAGGGTAAATCCGAATATTTGATTGTCGGGAGGATTTCGCGAGGTTACGAGATCTGGTATATGCTTTCAGGAGGAACGGGAGAGGCAACGGCTGCGCGAAAGGGTGAGAATGCTTCGCGAGGAAGAACGAAGAAGAAGGGAGGACATGGAGCGTCAGAGGGAAATAGAACGTAGACAAAGGGAAGAAGCTGCACGGTTGGAAAGGGAACGTGAGAAATTACGAAGGGAAAGGGAGAGGATCGAACAAGAGAAGGCCGAGTTACTTCGACTCGAGCGAGAACGTCAGAAGCTCGAAAGAGAGAAACTGGAGCGAGAGAGATTGGAGCTGAAGAGACAGCAGATGCGACTGGAGGAGAGTAGGCGCGCTCCGCCGCCACCATCTATAAAGCGATCTTCCAGCGATAGAAGGGACCCCCGAGACATGTACGTGGAGCCGGACAGGAAACGGATGACGACGGAGCACAGTCGAAGACACACGCCGGATCGAGTGACCGATCGACGGGGCGAAATTCTGGATCGCGTCTCGGACAGACGATTGGACGCGTCACCGCCTTCTCGTTACGAGTCCAGCAGGTAAAAAGAACCTTGATCGGGTTCATAAACTACTCCCTCTGCCTCTCTTAACCTCGCAACGTAATCGAGACGGCACCGTAACGTTACAGATCTGCCCAAGATATGGGATTAAAGAAGGAATTTAAACGCAGCACTGACTTTACCTCGCGAACCAGTCGTCCGGAAAGCTTCTCCGAGGTATCGCGTGGACGAGAAGTAATAGTTCGTCGAGAACCTCTCAGCACAACAACGTCGTCCATTGATCCTCGACAAGTTAAAGAAAGGTAAATTGGAAAGTACTTTAACGTTAGATGTGTTATGGGATCGCTTCGATGTTTTCGATTCATTCGATTCGTCGAATTCATCGGACGGAAGTGGCAATCAACTGACGTCGTTAATTTTTGCAGCAGGTACGAACGCCCGAGTACAACCAGTTACACTCGCGAGCGCGAAGTTCGTCGTTCCGAACCAGAAACTCATAGAAGCTCCAGGGATAGTCACACGAGATACGGTGACAGCTTCAAGACGACTGGCTCAGGGACGCCGCGTTAGTATAATACAGTTGAAATGTTGCTGACCGTTTCGTTTCTGAAAAAATTCACGTTTTCGACATACACAGGTGACAGCCGTTACGTGGAAAGCAACAGAACGACCAGTAGCTGGCATTCCGGGCCTCCGTCTACGAAATCATTCAATTCTGTGCCGAGTAGCGGAACTCGTGATCCGCGAAACGAACCATCTAGCTGGAGCTCTAGGTCCTCCGAAAGTGTCAATAGGTATTACGCGATCTCTCTTCTACTCCCCCCGCCCCCCCCCCCCGATCCAATGCGCCAAAGGATAGATAGGTGCGTAGACTCTATTTACTATAGAAGAACGAATGAATCGATTTCAGGTGGAGCAATTCGAGCAGCATGGGAAACACATTGAGACATCCAGTACCACCGACCTATCAAAGCGGCCCTATACAATCTATGGGGCTGACGGCACCCGGAACAACGCCGTCCTACGACCGCTTCGATCCGTATAAATCATCTATGCCGAGTATGAGAAAATATTGATCTCGTCGCTCCGATACAGGCCACTCTGACGATTAACACAGTGACATCTACGCTGATGGGGTTGCTACGGCACGTCGGTAACCCGCCACAGACGCATATATACACTGAACACACACACACACCTATAAATAATTGCCTATTCTCTCGATAGATGATGTTTGAATATCTATAGCGACCGATCAGTGTACGCTTACTCTCGATTGTAACGATTTTTTATGAACGAACAACGTGTACGTACAGTTGAGACCGACCTCTCTTTCGATCTCCTTACTCGTTACGTTTCAACTTGATACCGAACAGATTGATTCGCAAATGGTTTTCGACCAAATCGAAATCACCTTACGCTCGTAGCTCTTGCGGGGATTAGTTACCGCGAGGAACGGAATGAAACGAAAGCTGTACTAAATACTTTTACAGTGTCCGCCTGTGGAACGCCCCGCGTTCAATGGCTTGTATGCGCGTGTCTTTCCATGCGCACTCTCCGCCAACTGCAACACGTAACATGTACAACACACGGAAAATCTCGACACCAAACTGAAATGAATTTTTGTACATTTGTTAATAGATAGGAGGAGGGATCGCATTTAGAGATGTAATGGGTATCAGACATGTTCGACGGCTCGCGGAACGAACGTTCGTTAAGTTCGTTCGTTCGCCTGACCGTCCGTCCGTCGGCAATTAGATTTTCACGATGCTATTCTCTATCGATCGATACTGCAGCTTATTTCGAAAGATAATAACGCGCATCTCGTTTACGTCGATGGAGGTATTCTCGTAGTGCGTTAAGTTATCATCGTATATTGGAATCATCGACAGTTGTATCGTCTATCTTTATCCGATTCTTAGAAATACATAGAACCAAGTACATATTCTCTAAGGATATGACTGAATTTGTATATTGAATTCCATAACAATTGTATATCATGCATCGTTGAAGTCTATGCTCTTACGTGGTTGACACGTAACGCGTTTCAATGTAGCGACACTATTACAGCATAAATAAATTTATGGCATATTGAAGATTTCTCGTCCCGTCGTCTTTTATCCCATCTCTGGATCAGCGTTGTCTATAGAATCTACGAATGGTAACGGAGTGGGTTAGCGGGACGCGTGGTAGAGGGCTCGGCGGAGTGCGGAGTGGAAGAAAATAGCAACCACTTTCCTTTGCGGCCTCTGATTGACTACTTACACTCTGTATAGCAAAGAGGATGGCGCCTGTTGGAGCAAGAAAGGTGAGAAGGAAAAAGAGAAGTGGAGAGAGTAAGGGAAGAATACGTACAGGTGGTCAGTGAGTCGACAAGGCGCGCGGTTGAAAGCAAAGTGTGTCGAGGTCTTTTCACGGACAGTCATCGCGTGACACCAGGGTTTGCCCCGTGCAACCACTCTTGTACGATCCGACCGGCGCTTCTTCCACTCGAATTTTTTTCTCTCTCCCTACTCTCTATCTCCATCTCCATCTCCATCTCCATCTCCATCTCCATCTGCATCTCCCTGTCGTGGCTGAATAGACGGACGATGGACAATTCGCTGGTACTCGAGCGGGCGCGACAAGTTTGTTGAAATAGTTGGACACCGCCAAGTGTCTCGTCGTCGGGGATATCAGGTGTACTGACAGCGCGGAACCACCTGGAATGTGCGTGAATAGGAACCCTTGATCTATCTTACTTTCTCAGGATGTCGTCGATCATCGTTCTTTTCGGTAAGTGCGCCCACTCGCGAATTACGAGACGATCTTGAAAATAAATGCTGCAGAACCGCGCGTGTACGCGCGCCGACTACCCGAGTCAAATCGACCGCATGATTCTGACATCGTAAAACCATCGAGCAACATCGATCTTGCGCTTGCCAGTGAACGCGAGCCGAGTTGATTAATCGTTCGTTAATGGAATACCCAACTCGTTCCCGTTTACGCGCGGCACTCTTCGTGAGATTTCGTCCTTTTTCTTCATTCCCGCGAAAGATCTCGTGCAATCCAAAGCATTGCGAAGGATCTCGAGGGCATGGATCCCGCACGATGCGGGCTAAATCCTAAATTACACGCCGTCACCTGCTTGTGCCCGAAGATAACAGCACCGCAACGCGTATGCCATTTTATCGAATTCTTTTGGAGGGCATCGATCGAAATGAAATTTCAGTGAATCGGATTCTCGGGCAAAGGACTAGTATGCACTGATGATCCATGGTGAAAGTCTAGAGTCTACGGCACGCGGGCGACTCGCTGCAACTATTATCCCTCTTGCCACCCTCGGGATTCTTTCATTTGTCGATCGAGAGAGAGAGAGAGACCAACAATCTTGGACTGTTTTCTCGTGGCAGAACGTCCAGGCGTGGATTGGCGATGAATCAGTGAACGGAAGAAAGGCGCGCTTTCTCGTCGAGCAACTTTCACCGTCGATGAAGTCCGTGTACGTTAACTCGTTCCTCGAAACGGCCTCGTTCGATCAAGGGGGTGGGGGGTGGGGGGGGCACTTATATTATTTGTACGTGTTGGATCGAGCCGTGGCCATCGCTATGTATAGCTACACCTACTCTCATTCAAACATGCTAACCGATTATGTTAATCTGAATCTTCTATTAGCCAACCCCGCACAGTGCATCCGAGTAGCGAGATCTCGGGAACGATAGCTACAGATTAGGTGGGGTGTATCTCGGCGCGAGAAATTTCACCGAGTACTTAGTGGGTTCGTTACGCTTCCAATTCGATTTCACGATTCGAGACGCTTTTCCTATCGATCGTGCTTAGGCTTGCGAGGAAATCTCGGGAAATGGTGTCAATAGGTCGGTGGGGGAGCAGTAGCAGGATGCGTCCGCAGCAAGCTCACGACTGACTCACGTCTGCTCCGCGCGAATAACCAACTCCAGAATTGGGGACTCTTGGAATGGCAACACCATTCATCGTCTTCGCGCACGACTCCGAAGCTTTTACCTTCTTCTGTTCGATGTTGCGCAACCATTGCCGTACGCTGTACGCGTACGAGAGTGTGGACGATTGATCGTTTGGAACGCGCAATCGTTCACCGGCAATTATGGGTACACCATCGGACGTGTGAGAACTTTGTCGTTAATTGTTTTTTCATAGATTTTTCCATGCTTACACACGAATGTTTCAGAAGTTTGTATGATCTGGGGTTCGCTGACTGCTGGTTCCTGGTCCTACGATCAAGTTACTCGCCATCGTTATCGTAAGTATAGGTGGTTACTTTGGCTGGCTCTTAGTTTTACTCTTGGTAAAACGTTTCCTTTTTCAACGTTTCCATCGCGGCACCCCCTAGAATAGTTTCAAATAATAAGAAAAGGGGCCTAGGGGCCGTTGAACATGTAAATAATTATAAGACTATAATTATAATAATAATAATAATAATAATAATAATAATAATAATAATAATAATAATAAACGATTTTATTAAGCTTCGATTCTCGTGTATATGCTCCTCCTTAAATGTTTCAAATATAATCCCCGAAAATAAAAATTACATTTTTTTTCTTCGCCTTCATAAATAAAAAGCGTTGTAGAAGCATTAAAACTTTGAAAATTTCAGAGAAAAGTTTTTTCCAGTGATTGTGAGTTTTTTCGAAAACCGTTTGTAGCACGAGAAAAAAGTAAGACGACATAAACGATTCTCCTTGCCTGGATCTGCCTCTTTTGTTCGATATGTTTTTTTTATGCAATCAATAATTTGGTCGGATATTATGTAAAATCGACTTTGCGAGCAGTTGAATAATTATTTAAACGCTCAAGGCCCCTAGCTAGGCCCCTTTTCCCGTTATCCGATCGGGCTCTTACTTTACACAGATTATTCTTTTGTTATTTGAAACTATTCCGGGCGGGGTGCCGCGAAGAAAATTCAAAAGTCCGAATCATCACGTGTAAATTGCTGTACGCAGCATTGAGATACGGAAACACGCCGGCGCCGGGTTTCGTGGTGCCATTAGAAGAATGGCCCGAAAGGGAGGTCGGCGGTTCGAGACGATCGCCGATAGGAATTTTCCGAAGGGAGACGGGATTACGAGACGAGCCGGATCCGTTGGTCGCTATCAGCGAGACTTTGGGCGCGTTAAACACCGTTGGAAGTTACATCGTCAACATGACCAGAGGCGTGGAGAATTCCAATTATCCACCCAAGGAATTACCATCGGCGATATACACCATCTCCAAAAACATCCTAGGCACGGTTTCCTATCGATGCGATTTCAACTACTAAAAATTATGTATTATGCATCGTATGTATCTGTTTGTACATGGTTCGCATGCTTAGGACGCAACGTCACGGACAGCATAGCGCCGTTAGTGCGCGGTGTAACGCTGCCGCTGCGAACAACACAGATCGCATCCAAGCAGCAGCAGCAACAACAATACCCACACCAGCCATCTACCCCTCCCCCGTCCACCGCTCTGGAAATTCTCGATCGAGAAAAGGACGCCTCGCCGGTGTCTACCGGCTGCACCACAGCGGAAGCTACACCTGGAAAGTGTCAGGACCTGAGTAATTGTCCACAGCTTTTGTTAGACTTGACCAAACTGAGGCAATCGCTGTGCTTCAAGAGCTTATTCGTGCCGGGTGTCTGTTGCCCGATCACCGATGGAACTGACTTGGCTAGGTAATTATCGATCTCGATTCCGATCCCACTACCGTGCTCGACCAACCACGCGTGGTGTATGTTTTCAGCCCGACACCTGCCGTAATATCGCCCGCGGCAATCGATTCTGCCGTTCAAGCTTCTCGACCACCGATCCGTCCGATCAAGCCGCAGACTCCCCGACCCATTCCGTTGTTCCCTGTTGCATCCTCGACGACCACCAGCAGCCCTGTCGGTGTAACGGCGGAATCCATTCTAGGAGCCGGTCCCTCCTCCAACGAGTCCAACGGCTTCCTCGAACCGACCGCCATCAGCATCGACAACAATTTCATTCAGGACGACGAGGGTAAATTTCGAGATAGACGCGAATAACGGGCGCAATGTGCAACAGACAAGCTGTGTGTGTATTCCGTAGAGTGCGGAGTAAGAAACTCGGGCAAGTATCGAGTGGTAGGCGGTGAGGAAGCTTTGCCGGGACGTTGGCCGTGGATGGCAGCGATATTCCTGCACGGCTCGAAGCGGACGGAATTCTGGTGCGGCGGCTCCCTGATCGGTCCACGACACGTTCTCACCGCGGCTCACTGTACCCGCGACCAGCGACAACGGCCGTAAGTTGACAGTTCGTAAGTAAATAGCCATCCAGCTATCGGCCCTTGCTGGCTGGCACTAGTGAATTCAACGCGTTTCTACGCAGATTCGCGGCTAGACAATTCTCCGTGCGACTGGGGGACATTGATCTCGAGAGGGACGACGAGCCATCCGCCCCGGAGACCTACGCCGTCAAGCAGATCCACGCGCATCCGAAATTCTCACGGGTCGGATTTTACAACGACATCGCGGTTCTCGAGCTAACCAGGCCCATCCGTAGATCGCCTTACGTCATACCGATCTGTCTTCCGCAATCCCGTTACCGGAACGAGCGATTCGCCGGCGCCAGGCCCACCGTAGTCGGCTGGGGCACTACTTATTACGGTATTCACGCACCCCCCGACACTTGACAAATCCCCCGAACCAATTCTTTTCAACGCGTCGCAAGCACGCTACCTCTGCTCTGTCGTGTTGATAGGAGGGAAAGAAAGTACCGTGCAACGACAAGCAGTGCTACCGGTCTGGAGGAACGAGGATTGCAACGCGGCTTACTTCCAACCGATCACGAGTAACTTCCTGTGCGCCGGTTACAGTCAAGGCGGCAAGGATGCTTGCCAAGGGGATTCTGGTGGTCCGCTAATGCTCAGAGCCGACGGCAGATGGACTCAAATCGGTATCGTTTCCTTTGGCAATAAGTGCGGAGAACCCGGCTATCCGGGCGTCTATACGCGCGTCACCGAATACATCGATTGGATAAAAAGTAATTTGAAGTGATCGCGATAAAAATGACAGAGTACGTCACTTGTATTATAGGTATACGTGTGCCAACGATTATTATTTATATTTCCTAGTATACATGTGTTGTCTACGCAGGTATATGTATATGTACATACTTAAATGGAGATTATCGATAACGCGGGGATACACATATGCGTGTATGTGTTTATTCCATTTTCGATAACATTATACCTTTTATATAGAAAATTAATAAATTAATGTTTGTTACCTTACAGGCAGTTGACGGCACCTGATATATACCATAAACACACTAAAACTATCTAAATACATACTTGACAACTACTTGATACAGGTGCAAATGTAGTAGCGACGACTCGATTCGATTCGCTCGTCTCAACTGTTTACACTCGAATCATGTATTTACTATTTACATATTATCGATTCATTCGTTACTCCGTACATTCATGAGTCAATCCATTCCAGCCCACCCCATCGGCATCGGTTCGTTCACTAAATCCATCTAGGTATCCACCCAACGCATCAGAATGCGCGGTGTCGTTAAATTCTCGCGCAAATGTAAACGTTAAAGTTCTCATCAGATCCCGCTTGACTGTTAAATCGAAAAGTTCCGACATTTCGAAAATGTTAGCTAAAAGCGTTTCGGTTCAAAACTTGGAAAATCTTGTGAAGCAAATGGTGAACGGAGCGCTCGAAGATAACGGTTAGTGGAGCGTACGACGTTATCCTCGAATACGTTCTTTCCATTTCTTCAAATCCGCCGCGTGTGCATTTAAATGCAGAGCAGCTGATTAAATTTCATCGAATGATTTACGAGGAATGGTATTTCAAAAAGTTGTCCGAAGCCAGAGATACGAAATGGGAGGCAATCGAAACGAAACAGCCGCAAATTCACGATCAAGTACTTATTGCTATTGCCAACATTCTCTATGGAATCTTACAAATTCAATAATTCCCTTTCACTTTTCAGAATACTGTATCGACGACCGATGGCTATCGTAGATTGCGCCGGTTCAAATACAAGCGTCGAAACTGTCGATCCTCTACAGCGATTAACCCGATCACTCGCACAACTGTGAAAAATCACTCCAATATTTCTCATAGGAAGAATTTTTCAGTGGAGGATAGCGGGAACGCGGACGAGATTATTGAATCTGGAATTGTCGTTTCGAATGATTCGGTTAAAGATAAAGTATCTCGATCGCTCGCGTTTGGCAAGCGCTTTAACCCCGCGCTACCAATCGAAATTCTGTCTACCTTGACACACGTCTTTCCAGGAATTCGATCAAATTGCCGACAGGAAAGTCATCGAACTTTGGAGCAGCTCGGTTAAACGATCCGAGACGAAGGACTTGTTGGGCGAGAAGAAACCTACATTCAAGGAAACTCGTCCACGCGGTTGTGGCAACGGGTGACTAGTTTACTATGTAGAACCGACTGACTGTACACGTAGTATGTACTGAAATACAAAGCTGTCGTTACAGGTCAGCGAAAAAGCAAGAAAATCCCCTAAACTTGTCCTTCGAAGCTTGGAAAAGAATGAAAACCATAGCGTATCGACAAGTGCTAGCCAGCAGGGAGAAGGAAAAGCAGCAATTGTTGCTCGCCAATCTGGCGAATATAAAACAGAAAAGGATGGCTGAGCAGGTGACTGGGTTTTTTTTTACGAGTTGTGACATTCCTTTAATAATTCAAGATATCCGTATAATTTTTCCGCCTTTGTGGTAAGGAACAAGCACGTAAAAAGCAGCAGCGAAGTCTAATGCTGTCGAAAAAGCGGCTCGATGCGGTAAAACGAGGAAACGTCGTGATACCTCACCGTAATCGAAGCAAGGAGAAAGCAATTCTTGTCGAAGGTGGCGTAAACGATGGGCCAAGAAAACGGGCAGACACGAAACTCGACAAACGCAGAACAACGAGAACGCGGTATCATCTCGTAGATTAGTTTCGTTCCTGCCATTTCCTACGTTATTGTAATAGTAAATAAACGAACGAAAGAGAGAGAGAGAGAGAGAGAGAGAGAGAGAGAGAGAGAGAGAGAGAGAGAGAGAGAGAGAGTGAAAAGAAACGAATGGAGAAAGATGTCAAAGTTCGTCTATACTTTTCAACTTTTTCAGGAAACCAAATCATGTAAATGCTGATCGAACGGATAAAACGAATTGGATGCAATATGTGGAAGGTGTTGCGTTCGATTCGTGGTTAAACCAATTGAATTGGGTGCTGCATGAAAAGTATTTACGAGAACGGCGGCATCTTGTACGATCCTTCTATTGTCAACCCGTTTACTACGGAGACACGAGTTGTGCGAGATAAGTGGTACACTTCTTCCACGTACAGTGGAACGCAATTGTGTATTGCTCTTCCTAAGCTATTACGCCGGTAATACATTCCGTAATTATAATAATATTGCATTAAATATAAATTACGCGCGACGTGCCTCATTATATCCAGCATTTCTGCAATCGGTTAAATTTACATTTTCTCCTTGTCGTTTTCCTTCAAGTTGTTTATTGCTTTCTGAACTAAAACTCCCAAATTTTTCGGAAGGCTCATTTGTATGGAATGTAATTGTTGCATAACTTGATTTTCCAAAGGAGAAACATTGTGGGTTTCTACGACGGTGTCACTTGTCACGATATCATCGCACCCCTCTACGTGATCTACACCGCAGCCAGATTCCCTCTGTATCGGCTGCTCGGTAAACTCGTTCTCGCCTAACGAGAGATTCACTGTAAAATCTATACACGCCTCCGACAAACCGATTTAACCATTAGGTCCAATTATCGATACTTACATTTTGAATCAACGCTCGCGCTTGTATACCCTTCCAATAATTTCGTGGTCGGCGATTGTACGGCGCTGTCCAATTCGCATATACGTAATGCCAATATTCTGTAATTAAAATGTACGATGAAGCTCGCGTAGTCTTTTATGAATGTCGATTAAATATGTTACGAGAATTATAAATCGTATGTCTATATTCCACCTACTTGTTTGCTTTCTTTTGATGTGCCAAAGCTAAAGTTTTATCGTTCAGTGCTTCTAGCAGTGCTATGCACAAACATCTCAAGTCCGATATCGCCGCTGCTGATTTCTGTGTCGGTACGTGAGGTTCGTGATGCAATAACTGTTCCACTAGCAACAGAATGGATGATAAACGCGATAACAAAATTGGAGAATGTCAGTTTAAAATATGACCAATGTACCGGCGTACCCTGTTTATGGGTCATAATGGTTCCAGCTGCTGTATTTGCGCCCAATTTCACAGATCCTTTTACCCGTTTGCTATCCAGCATGATCTAAAAATGTCATTGCTCTGTCATCGGACGGATAGCAGATGCTACTCGAGTATGATTACGAGAATATCGTTTGTATTATGTATCGTTACTTTGTATTTTGATAGCGATTGTCTTGCAAGTTCCTTCTCCTCCAGCAACTGCTGCAATCTTTCTTGAAGATACCTAAACCAACGTGAATGTAATGTCTCGTACTCTATGTTTATTCTTGTACAAATAAATAGAGAAATAGTCTGCAGCCAGCATCTCGTTTCTTACCTATTCTCATTAATAAGCGCGTCCAGATCCACCGGCTTTGATGCGCTCAACGCTTTTGACAGTTCATAATTTAAACGATGCGCTTTACATTTGAAAGCGTCCCTTTCCATTTCCAACTCGTGCTTCTCGTCTAAAACTGTCTGTAGATCTGTTTGCAATTGAGTGCACTGCCAAAATGATGCTTTTTAATAACAAGGTTCCCTCTATAATGTCTGTTATATTCCGTTATATCGGAGACATGAAAATTACCTTAATGTTCAATTTCTCTAACTGTTCTATCATCTCTTCTCTCTGATGAACAGCAGGAGCAGACTGTGCTCCTTGTTGCTGCGCATAATTCTCATTGCCACTTATGGAAAGTACTTTGGCATCTCTTTGAGCTTGTGCCAATTTCTGCCTCAACGTCTCTACTTGCAGTCTAAGACATTTATTTTGTTCCCTGGTCTCCGTTAGTAGATCCAACGTCTCAAAGTGCTCATCAGAATCGGACCATCTATCGAGCGTTCGAGCATCTTTTTAATCTCTAATCGTTTCTGCATTCGTGTATTATAAGAATAGTAGACTAATAGACAGATGACTCTTACCCTTTCGAATCCTTTGTATCGATCGTTTGGTGTAAATATTTCTCTTGCATTTGTTCGGCCATTGATTTCAAGTGATCCCTTTGTGTTCTGCACTGAATCAATTCTCCGCTTAAAGTCGCGAGCTTCTCAGACTTTATTACTAATTCTTTCCTCAACATTTCCTACAAATTCGAGCAATTTAAAACATCACTAATCGCTACAGTCAGCACTTACTGTACTTACGGTACTTGGAATGGTAATCAATGGTAATTAACGAGAAAACATTTAAGCAACATTTAGCAAATAACTCACTTTCGATGACAGATTATCCTGATGTTCTGTTTGCGAAAAATTTACAGTCTTTCCGCTCATCCTGTTCATTTTCTAAGTCGTACTCAAGTGTACTCAAGAAATCTAATACCTATATGTATGTAAGTTTGGTAAGTATAAAGGCAGCTGATCCGAATACGTAATACTTATCCGATTGCGAGGTTCCTTCTTTTCTTATTTTCAGAGGGGTGGGAACGGCGCGCGCGCGCGACAAATAATCGCCACGCGAAACTACCTATATAATTATACCAACTAATAGCTAATTCGGTCCGCTAATCAAAGTACTTGCACTACTTGCCACTACTTGCAGGTACCAGCCCTGGGATCGGGGGCCGCCCCTGCGTCCGGTGCCCGAGCATTTCTGCATCATCGCCAACTTCATGATAAGTTGGGGAAGTAATAAAAAAATTTGTTAAGCGAATAAAGATACCACGACTATATCTGTATAGATATTATTTAATCTGTGTTTGTATGATTTTAAATATATAAGTATCAGTTTTGTTATGCTTTACAAATAAGATACAGTAGCATAACCACAACCAGGCCCGGATTAAACGGGGGGCTAGAGGGGGTTGCAGCCCCGGGCCCCACCTTCAGGGGAGGGCCTCGTTCTAAGCGATTAGCTCACTACCCCCCCCCCTCCCCCGCTGTTCAACCACAGGGGGCCTCGAAGGTTTGATAGCCCTGGGCCCCAAAAATCAACCACGGGGGGGCCTCGAAGGTTTGATAGCCCCGGGCCCCAAAAATCTTAATCCGGGCCTGACCACAACAGCCGAGAACTATGGACAAGCAACGTAAAATACTTTTCTTTATTATTTACCCTTGAAAATATGACATTTTATATATCTATTACCTTTGCAGAAATTTGCCAGTACTTTAACAACATTATTAAAGACGAGAAGGATGTTTCAGCAGGAATGGCTGCTATTCGTACGTTACTTAGGGTTTTGGAATATTCTACGTGTAAGCGTACCTACATTGGCAAACATTTAAATTAATATATTTTTTCCGAGTTTTCACATGTTCCATTCAATCGCAGCAGAAACGGTTCAAGAACTTAGATACTGCCTACAAAGTGCAATAGACGCAATGAGGTCCACGGACAATCCTGTAACTGCCATCGCATCTGGCAGTGAATTGTTCCTGCGTTTTATAACCCTGGCTACATTAGACACCCCGGTAAGAATGTAAATTAAAATTAAAAGTAACTTGAAAAATCTAAAGTATTTTGTTGGATATTTCTGAATTCTTTCTGATCAGTCATTTGCAGAATGCAAGGGAATTATGATACACAGGGGAAAGATGTTCTATGAGAAATTAGTGGCTGCCAGGGGAAAAGTGGCAAGAGTAGCTGCACATTTCATTACGGATGGTTCGGTAAATTTCTTTTCTTCTTTCTATAATTTTCTAGCCAATCAGATGCTCCTGTAATATTACGCGATATATTCTAGAGGATACTCACTCACTCCAAATCTAGAGTTGTACTGCAAGCAATGAAAGAAGCTGCTGCGAGCAATAAAATATTTTCAGTATATGTAACGTCTTCTTCGCCGGATAATAGCGGGTATGGCTTTCTCTTACAACATTTCCTACCTTCCGTGATGTTACGCAACTAGTGTGTACAAACTTCTTTTCAATGCCCAGACAAGAAATGTGTCAGAACCTATCCAAGTTTGGCGTGTCGTGCACACTGATATTAGATTCCGCGATGGGATACGTTATGGAGCAGGTGGACATGGTTATGATCGGAGCAGAAGGTGTCGCAGAGAGTGGTGGTGTGATTAATAAGGTATACGCAATTGCATACGTATCTGCTGCACAATGATATATTGTCAATTCTTACGCACTTTTGTTCAAAGGTTGGCACGTATACAATGGCCATGTGTGCCAAAGAAGTGAAGAAACCTTTTTATGTACTAACGGAGAGCTTCAAATTTTCAAGAATATATCCTTTAAATCAAGTCGACTTGCCAAATGAGTTCAAGGTATACATTAATTACAATTCACTACAAAACCAAACGAACGCGAATATAGGTAGTTCTGCTTTTTCTTTACAGTACACAGCGAGCATATTAAGGAAAAACTTACAAAAAGAACATCCGTTAGTTGATTATACACCCCCTCGTTATATCAGCCTTTTATTTACAGATTTAGGTATTTTAACTCCTTCCGCTGTGAGCGATGAACTTATTAAATTATATTTGTAATCAAACCTGTACACTGATTAAAACTGCTCACATTTTTTAAAAAGTCCCATTTAATTTTTTTAAAAATCCTACTTAATGTATATAATATGTATTCGTGTATCCGCAACTTCAATCTTAATGATAATAATTCGTACAAGTTGTTTGTGGGAGACGAGCAGAAAGAAGCCAAACAGCCAGAAAACATGAACTGTTCCAAAAAGACTGTACGACAACAAACTTTATTAATTTCTAAGATAGTATTGAGTATTTGAAAACGATAGCATACAATAGACAATTCTTATTAAATTACATTTCTCCTTACAGTGCGATTCAGAGTAACAAGATATAAAGTATGTGATCGGTTCTATTATACAATACAAGGGCAAGTCTGCGTCAATTTTTTTTAGAGGAAGTCAGCGCGGATACATTTTTGCTCGAATGTACACAGGTATGTATATTAGCATTTTATACTCGCGCACATATCTGTACATTAAATTGCGAATTGTATTAATTTTAATAATTAATTGACATTGTATATTCTACAGCAATGATTAACGCAATACCATAAGTATATGATTGCTCATAATTGTAATAGTTGCCGATAATGGAAAGGATGTTGCGCTGCTATACATACGCGGGACAGAAACGATACCCTTTGAAATAAATTTTAAAACCTCGTTACACGGTATAAATGACAATAATAATAAAATAAATAAAATGGCCCACAGATTCCGAAAATAAAGTCTAAAAAATTTTCTATGGATACGTTTTCGAGATATCGACAGGTGAACTTTTTACCTGTCTGTCTAAAAGATGGTCGGTGTTTTTTTTTTCATTGTATTATTTCACTTTTAATTCATTCTGTTCATTTTTTCAAGTATTTTGTTAATATGCGTGTGTTCTGCACGAGTAGAAATATACAAAAAAAATTATTTTACGTTAAACGATTTTATTAAAAATGCACTAAAAAAGATTCTTTTCTTGCACTACAATGTCGATGGTGTTTTTAATAAAATCATTTAATATAATTTTTTTCCATAGGGTGTAAACATGTCCCTGAATATCTATTTCTTGTATTCTGACCTTAAATTTTTCCCGGAAAATCTTGCTGACGTAAGTAAATGATAAATACATACATAGAAATTCCATCAGAATGTAAAGAGTACTGAGCGGGGTGGTATCATGGATTTTGGGATCATATAATGATGCGAGAGTAATATTTGGTTCCTCATAAGAGAAACGAAGTCTAAAACGATCAAAAGATAGAAGGGACCATCTTTTTGACAGACAGGTAAAAACGTATCCGTAGAAATTATTTTCGGAATCAGCGGGCTATTTTACATAAGAAAAAAATAGTAGCATCTGCTGCACAATTTTTTTATTTTGTAAACTAGTGTAATCTGCGACACTGCTTGTGTCTATAGTCTTTCAATGCAGTTTAAATAATTTAAATCTGCTTTACCATTTCGACACAGTTTCGAACAATTTGCAAATACATACATACATACATACACACGCGCGCGCGCACACACACAAACACACATCGCCTAATGAAAAGTAAAAAAATCATTATTATCGTAGCAATTTAGAAATTTTTCAAGGCAAAACCAACAGTTGAGATGAAAGTAAAATGATCATAAATTATAAGACATGCATATATGTATGAACGTGATGTTGCAACGTGATAATGTAACGTATACAGTTTCTTTGCGTATTATTATATATACGCAATATATATATATATATATATATATATATATATATATATATATATATATATACATTATAGAAATGAAACATATATCAATGATTTATTATGAAAATCTTATGCTACGCTCTGTCGATACTTGAGATTTCATTTACTGTTGTATTATACGTAGCATGTTTTCATGTCGAAGAACAGCAAGTTGACTTTTATATTTACATATGTATGCGGCTGGATAAAGTGACTCATCAGCGGCTAATTGAAACACAGTAGAGCTACTGTGTTTCATTTTATCACGTTTTAAATGTTCATTCCAAGATAATCACTGGTAATTAGAAACATCTCCTTCTTACCTGAACTTGATTAAAAATTCTCAGGATTAATAAGCACAAGCACACGAAAATCTTGTTTCAATTCTAAACTCTGAAAAATAACAAGTGGATACGATGCTTGAGATTTTCATAGCAAGCCACAGATATATATATATATATATATCATATCATGTAGATGTATAGTTTGGCAATGAGCATCGCTTTTTAAAGCTCATTGTACTTGCATAGTTTCAAACTTAGCCTAGGATTTATATGAAATGATCTGAAATTATATCAACATCAACGTGATAATAACGTAATTTCTAATACAGATTAGCACCGATTCTTTATAAATACGCTTGAGACAGGGTCTCGACTACCGTGTAGATCTGATCGAAATGAGGACGTTTCTCAGGTTCGTATTCCCAACATCGTAACATTAAACGGTATATTTCGTCGGGTGTGCCTTCTGGTGCTGGCAGTCTATAGCCTGAAAAAAGTAAATGGGCACAGTCTTATTCGAGCTCCAGATTAAAAGATGCGAAATGGAGTAATGTATCTATAATGGATATACATATCACCTCCATCAATCTTTTCGCGAGCCTGAGAATTCGACAGTCCACTGTAAGGATTTCCACCCTTGGAAAATATTTCCCACATCAAGACTCCATAGCTCCACACATCGCAGAGCGATGTATATTTACCTATAAATTTGAATATTATTTGCATGCCAGGAGCGCGTATGTTTGCGTTACAGTTTGTGGAAATACCAAAATTTAATGCCTCCGGAGCGGTCCATTTAATTGGAATCTGTTTCATGCCGTCTGAAACTATGTACTCTTCCTCCTCCCGTGACATTCCAAAATCTGAGATTTTTACTATCGACTCGTATCCTAGAAGACAAAAGACGCAACAGAGTATGTTTACTATAGGTTTCTCTCGCATTATGTGGTAATAGTTACGATTAAAGTAAATCGTTTATTTACCCACGAGACAATTTCGGGCTGCCAAGTCTCTGTGAATACAATATTTCGATTCCAAATAGCGCATACCTGCCGCTGCATCTTTACACATACGAAGCTGTTCTTGTTGCGTGATGGAGCTAGCATTTTTCCTTAAATAAGTTAACAGGGAGCCACCTGTGATATACGTTGATTCGGCATTAATAAACGGCAATGCTTTGCGATAGAGAAATTTCACAAGTAATTATAAACTGTACCGGGTACTAATTCCATAACGATCATAATAGGCTGCTTTTGAACACAGATCCCAATAAGTTTTACTATATTTGGATGATCATATTGCTTTAATATTCGACCCTCCTGCAAGAATTTTCGCTTGTGTTCATCTGGCAATGTTACTTTGCAGGTTTTCACAGCCACGTCAGTCTTACAAGTTTTCAGCTGTGCTTTATATACATCTCCAAAGTTACCCTAGAAAGATAAAGCTCTCGGTTAAACATACAGCTTCATCGACACTATACAGGTATTACATCATACATATATAAATTCATTGAAACAATGAACTCTAGCATCGTAGCTCGATCGATAGATGTATGGCTTTTACAGCCACAATCTGCGTCAAAACGATCCGAGGGTTATTGTGCGTTTTCTCTTTCAATTTCGATATACCCGTCCTATTTTGTCGAGAAGATTTACATCGTCGTTATTAAGCTCCCAGCGTTCGCGTAAAATTGGCGTCTTCAGAATAGCTCGTGATCGACTAGTTACAGGTAATCCAGACATCCATTGATGACTGATCAAATCTCGAATTGACGGAAACGTAGGACCTTCGAATCTGTAATGTCCCTGAAATTATTGCAAGGGAATAAGTTTTTTTTATCTATACTCGTGTATAACGCTGGTTTACAGCCATTTTGCGCAGCAGATGCCACTAATTTTTTTCTCGTGTAAAATGGCCCGCTGATTCCGAAAATAAGATCTAAAAAAATTCTATGGATACGTTTTCGAGATATGTGACAGTTTTATGTCAACAAATATGTTTTCGTCGAACTCTCGAAAACACAGCTGTGGACATTTTTTTACACCTTATTTTCGGAATCGGTGGGCCATTTTAGATCAGAAAAAAATAGTGGCATCTGCTGCACATATTTTTTTTTTAAATTTATAACTAGCGTAATCGGAGGAAGAAATTATTATGAATTACCTCGGTTGTTGTCTGTACAATGAAATGTTTATGTCCATCCCAACAGACGGATAAAACTATTTGGCACTCATCGTTTCTTGTTGTTTCACGTACTAAAAAATCTCCTTCGTTCACGAGTAATCTTACCACTTCTTCTCTTGGCAATAGACCATGGAACCATTCCTCCTCCATAAGATCCCCGTTTCCATTTCCCTTTTGATTACTCGTTAAATTCGATATTCCACGTAATGGTGCCTACAATAATGTTTTCGTAATATTCGTATCAAGTATCTATTTTGATCGACAGAGCTACGCAATTAACAGTAATTATAAAATATCCGATTTGTCTGCTCGGATACTTTCACACGGATGTTGGTCTGATCAGAATATCGAAGCATTATCGAAAATGGACATGCTTGATATTAATGGCAAGAATCCAAAGACGACGATAATGACAACAAACAACACAACACAACACAACGGCATCAACAATTATACTAATATAAACTTGTAGAAAGTTAAATTTTTCTTTTATATGCATTCTCTTTAAAGAGAAAAATCAAGAGAGAAAGAAAGAAAGAAAACCGAAGCAGTATATTAAAGCAGGTAGATATAAAATATATAATTATTATGTGTATGGGTGCATATTATGTACTAAACATACAACTGGTAAGGTACTATCTGCTTTTGAAGTAGGACCTTCGCTACGCGATCTAATCGTTCCATCTTTTCTGTCGTTTATCAGCGGTAAAGATTTGAAGGGAGACCTAAATATTGTCATGAATCGTTGATTCCTTCTTAATGTAAATAGACCGATAGTATCTGCAACTGCACTTTTCTGGAAGGGCAGTGGTACGGTACAGTAACTAATATCAATCCTCCAGATAAAAGATACAATATAATACATTGAAGGATTTTGCGATTAAAAACGATTCAGAGCAGAGGTACATGAAAATGAAACACATATAATATTTCTAGTAGTACAAACTAATTCTCGTAAAATATGTGGTGCTATTCTTATTACCTTACTAATGACAGGCGATTCGACGAAAGGAGTCTCCATAGTAAGATCGTATCCTAATGGTAATTCTTCGCAACCCAACTCATTCAATGCGGCTCTAATAACGTCCACTTGTCGCTGAAGTTTCTTTTCGTCCCAGCGCAATTGTAATTCTTGTCTCTCGCGGGGATAATCCAGAAGCGAAACCCTAATACCATTCGAGAGATATAAGCACACGCATAATAGAGAAAGGTGTGGATTAAAGCAGCACATTATTCCAGTAGAGAGCTCTTACTTGGAATCGCTACTATTTTCCGGTGAACACTGAGAATTTTGCCGATTCTGTTGTACCTTTTTCAAAGATATCTCCAGTTCTGTCAACTGATTTCGTAACCAGTCTATTGTTAAATTATCTACCGTCAATTTGTTCGGCAGCAATTTTCCGGAAGTATCATCTATAAGGTTCTCATCGAACACGAATCTTATCGGCGATGCTGGTCGCGTTCTGCACCGAGCGTTGAAAAGTTTATAATACTTTTTCGTACAAGTGATTTACCGCGATGAAAATAATTTTTAGCAGAATTTATACCACATTTACCTATGCTTTCCTACAAAGTCCCTATATTCTTCTACGGGTTTCACAGAATCAACAGCCTCTTGCATCCGCAAGTGTACCTCTTGAAATTTATCTGTCGTAAAATCGGAATACTTTACCATGTCCTGAAGTATGGCTTTCCTATCGTACAAATAACAAGAATAGCTTCTTAGCAATTCGTAATAAGTAATCAACATGTCCCTTATAATAGTGATTATTTTACATTTACCTTGTACCTGATATGTGCTTGCATAAACAGTTTATAGAAATTAGATTAGCGATTTATGTAAAGTTTTCTCTTTTTAAAAACACCGACAAATACGCCGAATGCTTACCATGATGTTATAAAGTCTTGATGAATTGCCTGTTGTCGGTGAAGCAAGCTCGGTAAATAACAAGTTCTCAAGTCATGTTCACACTCCGTTACAGCACCCAAAAGTAACACATACTCGTTGTGGGTATGATGAACTCTTCTACAAGCGTTCTGATACCTCTCCCTAACTTCATCCAACTTTTTGCCAACTCTACCAGCTAAAAGACAGATTGCGATTTGTAAGAAACAGCATCGAAATCGGCAATACCTACAGCCACTTACATTTAACGTAATATTCTTCGAAGCGGGATCTCGTTAACTTGTACATCTCCAGGTTCTTCTGATATTCCAATTTTTTCTTCCCAACACCTTCGCTTAACTAAAGGATACGATAGAAATATGGCATCAAATACAATATATGTATAGAATTTCATGATAGCAAAGTGAAATATTCCTGTTCGTCTCTACCTGTTGAAACTGACTGTTCAACCACGATTGCTCCTCTTGATACAGTTTCCTAGCTTTCCTTCTTTCAGAATGCATGGCAATAATATGTTTCACTACTATCGCTTCGATAGAATCTGCTTGTAGCTTGATTAATTTGGCGGTCTGATCGATCGAATCCATGATATCCCTCCAGCTCTATATAAAAGTAATAAAATTTTCAAGAGCACGCCGCTAGGAAGCCGAATTTTTTAAAGAATAGCTACCTGCGTTATGAGGCTTCCGACGAGATCCTCGGCACGGTCGATCTTCTTTCCCTGTATCGCTAGAGAGGAAATCGTAGAAGCGTATTCGCGGTCGGACTTGACTTTACTCGTTAGGCATCGCCTCATCGTTTCCAGAAGCTTGATTTCGGCATCCTGACGGCCAAGTAGCGCCTCGTGGAACGCTTGTTCTTGTAAACTCGTAGAAAAGTCCATTCCGCTTGTTGTACAGAACGAAATAACACACCGTCTTACTGACTTTTCACGGACGTGTCACGGATTAACATTCATTCTTACGCTGGACGAATAAATAGGTATAATGACATTAGTAGCAGCCAGTCGTGGCAGTCCAATTCATTTCAACGAACTTGTCGTTGAAATACCGCATTTCAATGGGCAAAATCAAAATCCATGTGCACGTTATTTGCCCCGAGTACCGAGCCCCGTGTGCATCGTTGCATTCAATTGCATTCGCTCAGGTGGCTGAGATCAACATTTATATTTATACAACAGACCTCGGAGCGTAAAAAATCTACTTACTTTTACTCACGAAATACCGTCACGGAACAATTCAATCATGATAGGCGCCAGGCGGTGCATTCTACATTACCATCATTTCATATCATATCTATATATTTTGCGAATCCTGTCAGGAATCTGTCGTCATTGGTCGTCATCGGCCACAATCGGCCATCGCGTACAATCGCATACCTACTTATCACTACTTATGTAGATAAGTATTGGAATGGATTGGAATGTACATACATACACAAGTATAGGCTGTATCGCATTGAGCAATAATGTCAGTTTTAGAAGCTTAAGGTATTCCATTTCAGCATTTCAGATACATGTATGGATGCCTTTGAACTGCGTAGTATCTGGTCGTGAATGGTCGTCTGCAGTCGTCTCGAGTCGTCTGCGGTAGTTGCAGCTTGCTTTGCGGCTGGTTATTCTCGCGACTTTGGTGCAGCAACATGCTCGGTGGTAAAATGCAGGGGCTTACCATAGCCAGTTTGAAGAAGAATCCAATGGTAAGCGAAACCGGCAGATCGAAATCGCGCGTACAACAATAATATACCCACTGTCTTGTGCCTCCTCAGCTGCTTCCATTGTTCTTTTGCATCGGAGTAGGAGCAGTTGGATCGTCGTTGTATCTATTGCGACTTGCTACACGTAATCCCGACGTTTCGTGGTTCCCTAACAAGAACACCGAACCATTTAACGAGTATAGAGACAAAGAGTACAAGGTACGTTTAAGTGCAATAATGCGAACGAATCGAACGATGAAAATAGAACGGGAGAGAGTATTTTAAACAAGTATCTTTAAATAGACTGTGATTATGATTGTCTGATAATTATCTGTATTCCCATCATTCCCAAGAAAGATTCTCAACTAATTGAAATTCTGCTTTTACTTTCAGTTTATAACAATTCATCATCGTAATGCCAAATCTCAGGCTCCAGAGTACTAAAAATCATAACCTATGTACCGTAGTGTAAATTGCATACAGTTAAGTTAAAGTTGTAGTATTCTGTAATATAATCTGTGTTCGCGCTTTGCAATCTTTTCAAGGATAAGCAAATCATGATCCCAAGCGAAATGTACGACACTGTTAAATGTTATGTATAAGATTAAATAAGATGATCGTGTAAAATAAAGATTATACTTGTAAAATGTGTTTGCCATCCCAAAGGTAGACAAATTAACTCGAGAAAATGAATAGTCTACTAATTTTCCGTGACTGTCAATAATTCATTGAAAAGCCAGCTAATATGCGATACGCAAAATGAATACAAAAATTTGTTTATTTCATCATTTATTTTCAATCCAATGGTAAGTTATTCAGCGCCTCGGGGGAAAACGCAACAAACTTGCAACTGGAAAACGGTTTGGTTTTCAACATTGTTGCAAATTGAATTGCTGTTTCGAATTTAAAATCCCGCTTTGCAACTATGTGCATTATTCAGTGTTGCTGAAAAGCAGTACCGTCGGCAAAATGTAACAAGTATAGGATAGATCTTTCTAAAGTTCAATGTAATTTTCTTTGACGCGCGTAGGCTCGCCGCTCGCGAGCCCTCTTTCCATCACTTTCCATTTTCGTATTTCCGTGTCGCATGTAACGTTACCGTTACGTTTGGTTATACTGTTGCGTGACCACGCGAACCTAGTCACGGAAATCTATATAATCATTAATCGATAGTATAAATCAGAAGCGAAATTTGAAAGCAGATGTTTGTGTGCGATTGAGAAACTATAGTCAGGACAGTCAGGATGCGCGATCTTGGGGAGAGCTCGAAAACAGGAAGAGGACGAATCGCGAGATTTAGTAAAAGTCACGAATTTCTTGCGATGTCTCTGGCTTTTGTTAGCAGTTACGAGTGCCAGATCACTCCAAGGTCCGATAATTCAGGCGTGATAATTTTATTCAATAGAAAAGGTTTTTCAAACTTTGCTATCTATAAAATCTCGATATCTCGATATGTGTCTACCTACAGCTACGTTCACATCAATTGACATTATATAACATATAAGTAACAATAAGTAATATGTTTCGTAATATATCGTGATAGAGAATCACTAGGCAGCGATAACTTGTATAGTGGCGTGACCAGGCTCGCAACAGTAATTTCTCTGCCTCCTACCGGTGCGTAAGTATGTACATAGGTATGCCTACTGACTACCACCGCTGACCGTATAGCACGCATACCATCACATAGACTGTATCGGCGTGAGAAGTCGTCACTGCCAGCGTTAAAGCGTTCATTTTCCCAGAATAGTAGTATTTGTTTAAATAAACCTTCACAGACAGATATTCTTATAAACGAGTTGTGTTAAGTTCAGTTCAATTCAGTTAAGTTTGTCCATAGAGAATGTACAATCTAAGAAACGCTCCATACAGTCCGTAGTGACGAATTTTAGTTATCACGTTTTCACAATTCATTGGATTTTTTTAAAACATTCCTTTTTTTCTTCCTTCCTCAACATTCTTCAACATCCTTCAACGTTTATCCTTGGATTTGTATGTGTACAATAATGATACAGCGCTATGTAAATTTACACAACAGGAAATCAGCTGATACTTATCCATTTTGTGCGGTAGAATAGAGAAAAGCTTAATCTCATATAATTGAGCTTGTTGAAATTACATTCTTAATAATATACAAATATGAGTCCAAGTTGGGAAAACTTTTATGCCACACATCCACCGCCTCAAGATCTTCCTCAGAGCGAAATATTGTTAAGAGAATTTGCAGAACGACAATCGAAAAGGAACAGGACTGTGGTATTAGTAACGGTAAGTTACAGTTGTTATATGCTCCGTTATTTTCTATCTATGCGTGTTATCATTGCAGAGTGGTGGTACGACGACACCTTTGGAACATAATACGGTACGATTCGTTGATAACTTCAGTGCAGGATCGAGAGGATCCATTTCGGCAGAATATTTTTTACAGAATGGGTACGCTGTAATTTTTATGCACAGGTAACTATCACGCCACAGATAGGATCTGCGAAAGAACTATCAGTTTATAGAACGCGAGTTAATATTGGCATTGTTCATCGATAGAGTGAAATCCCTAGAGCCATTTTCAAGACATTTTATAGGGCAGAAATTTTTAGACATGTTGAATGTCGATGAAAAAGATGGAAAATCTGTTGTCACAGGTATAGGCTCGTTTTTATCTGCTATGTAGTTTGCATTTAATCCTAATGCATCTTTATGATTAATATTATATTTATTCTTAGTACTACCACAATATGCGGAGGAATTAGGATCGATATTACATAAATATAAAGAAGCCCTGAATCAAGATAAATTATTGCAGCTTACATTTACAACTGTTACCGAATATCTGTGGCTTCTTCGATCTGCGTGTCAAGCATTAGCTTGCCTTAAAAATAAAGCTATTTTATATCTCGCAGCTGCAGTTTCAGACTTTTACATTCCATTAAACGAATTGGTATATCTAATCAAGACTTATTTTAGCATTAGAATTTCCCTTGGAATTTATGCATGCTTAAAGTTCGCTTGAAAAAATTTTCAGTCGGTCCACAAAATTCATTCTTGCGGACCACCAACGATATCCCTTCAGCTAGTACCAAAAATATTAGCGCCTTTAGTAAGTTTATGGGTTCCAGAGGCCTTTGTAGTGTCTTTTAAATTGGAAACCGATGAAAATCTTTTGATCTCAAAAGCGAGAAACGCACTCAACAACTACAAACATAATGTGAGTAATTCTCTAGCCATTCAAGCAGGGGAAACTAAATTAGTTAATTAGTTACCCCATAAAAAGGTTCTGATCTGTTTCGAATAAGTTTACAAAAAAATTTCCCACAGTTGGTCATAGCTAATATGTTGCAAACGCGAAAGCAGCAAGTAACATTCGTTAGCCATGAAAGCGATTACGTTATATCTCTTACGACCGAGCAATTAAACAGAGGTGAGGAAATCGAAGAATCAATCGTCAATGTCCTCATCGACAAATATCGAAAATTCGTAGAATCTACGGAGAAAATGTAGCTAATGGGAAATGTCAAATAACCATATCCGATAGTGGATAATTAATATTATATTGTCTGCCTTATCGAGCTACGCGAGAGGAGAGATGCGATAAAAATCTGATTGGGCGAGTTTACATGCATATGCATATACATATACATATTGTAAGGCAAATATACATTAATATTAATAAATATTAATTTTTCATACTCGTTATAAACATATTAATTTTGTTAATCAATTGTCTATCCGATGGCTCGCATTGGGCCAACACAAAAGATAACGCGGCAGCATCTTTTTGCTCTACTGCCACCTCAACTGCTTCATTTAGCATTCTGTAAGATTGCGATAATTATTTCCTGTACTACTTAAACACATATACATATGTAGAACAAATCATTTAGCTCTGTATACCTACTTCAATGTAACCAAGTATTTCACTTTTAATTCGTCCTTCACTTTCGGTAAATATTTTCTTGCTTCTCCCTCTTCTTTGTACTGTAAGCACTGATCTATAAACGGCTGAAATGAAGAAAAATGACTTATTTACATGAACATTACGTGTCTGTTTGAGAAATGAGAAAATATAAAGTACCTCGTAGCCAATGGGAGACTTCTTACTCTTGGAAAACTTTTCCAACTCACTCCACATACTCTGTTCTGCTAAACATTGTATTCGTAACCACCAATATCTAAGAATCAGAGAAAGGATTCACGGTGTGGGGATGACAATATGAGACGACAATTGATACGATAAAGAGAAAGGCGTAGGGAGTTAGTTCCAGGAGTGTGACATTACCTTCGATCTGATATTCGGTATTCTGACCTCAGTTTTTCAGCTAATTTCATTTCATTATGTAAGAGTAATATCTTTACAGTATCGTGAAGTGGTTTTCCAACAATCGATTCGTTCAAAGTCTCTTCCAGTGATCTTTGATAACGCAATAGCTTTCTTTGTTCCTCGGTTAAAGCTGCATTCGTATCATTGCGAGCCAGCTTGAAATTCTCTTGCGCGGATTGTAATAACGCTTCTCTCGACGCTGCGTTCTGAAATATGAAACGCATTCTATCGAGATTCCAGATTTATGAATGATAGAATATAGATAGATAATTTACAGTTTATACCAACCTTTCTTTGGTAACTCTCGGTAATGAACCACATCGCTTGAGAATGATAATCATCGTACTGATTATAAATATCTCGCAGTGTCTCCCGATTTTGACTTTGGCAATATTTAATGTATAACGCCATTGCTAGAGGGCAATGCTTTATGGACGTCTACGGGAGTTGAATAACACAACTTTTAACTACACTTACATCTCTTGCTTTTTATAGTACATTATTATGTACTATAGTAATAATATAGTAATGATTCATGTTCACCTGAAAATCACCAAGCGTCATGTTTTCCCTGAGATGAAGTATTACCATATAAACTAAATCAGTATTGCCACTTTCAACCGCTTTACGCAGAGCAGCTCTTTCTTCGCCGAGCTTTAGCAACAGTGGTACTTGCAGATGAGCGCGTGGCTCATAGTCAATTAGCTAGAACATGCAAAAGTATAAAAAGAAGAAGACCATAACGGCTGCTTAACGCAGAGAAACTTTCCAGAGTAGAGTATTTACTTTAATAGCTAATTGCTTTCTACCACAGTCGGTTGCTCTCTTTGCAATCTCACTGTAAGACACGCCGGGCGCGTACCCCAATTTATCGGCTATTTCTTCCGCTATTTGTTCCTTGTCCAATTGCGTTTGCTTCACCTATCGCACGCAAGATATTTTAAAATCGTAAAAGTCCAATTGATATTCGCAAGTTATTCGTCGTCGTCGGTCGGCGTGCTCTCTTACTTTGTAGCAAGCCCATTGAGCTAGTATTCTGCTCTCCCCATCGATTTCAGGTAGCTGCAGGTGTCGTGCTATTTGTATACTCAAGTAGTAGTGTCTTCTCGCAACGAGTCTGTCCAACAACACTTGACTCGTTAAAACGGTAAATCTATCGTACGTATCAAGTATTTTATTGTTAAGAATTATGAAATCGAGCACTACTTTCCAGTAGTGCGAGAACCAGTGCGAATGATACCGAATATTTTACACGTTTGCGTAAAAGGATACTGTGTGTACGTTAATGGTATGCCAATTGCAGGATGCCTAACAGCATTTAAAGCTCGCAGCGTACGACACATACTGACGTAATAGTCGGGATCGACAGTCCTGCTAAATCCTTTCCCATATTTGGCTGCCTGACGAATAATTGACGAGTTTGATACTCTTGCTCTTTATAGCTATCGCAGCAATAAAATATAAGTGTCAGTAATCTTACTCTCATTAAAAGCTTTTGCGTCTCAAAGTCAAATTCGTGACTAGCTGCGTCGATACAAGCCTTTATCGCCGCGTCTAATTTATGTTTCACCAAGTCTATATAGCTGTCGGCTTTGTGACTTTTTCTTTGGAACTGTTTAGAAGCTTCCAACAGATAGGAAGCGGGATCAATCGAGTTAATCCGAAATATCTTTTGAACCACGCTTGGTACTTTCTGTATCATTTCATGGGAAGAACTGGATATCACGCGTACACCATCGATCTCTGTAACAAGATGCACCGGACCGTCATAAGTGTATATTATCGTTTCGGCTGTCCGCCCGATTACCATTACGGTGCTACCCCAACTGCAGACCACAGCTTCCGTTCCACACCTAGAAATTTCTCCGGTAAATATCACCGGTTCCGTTTCGCTATAACCCAAAAACATACCATTACCAACCATGTTATGCCCGTTAACGGTTCTTTCGTGTTCGCATAGTGCTCGCAATATTTATCTTTAAAGTCTATCGAGCCTAGATACAGATGTCCGGTATCCGTGTAAAGAACAATATGACGATTATTTTCCGATACAGCCATCGCTACCACGCCATATACTTTATGCCTCGTAAACAGAGTATCCTAACGAACAAACATGGGTTCAACTTTCAAAATTCATCTCATCTTACTTTTCAGTATACATATATGTTACTTATATGTCGTACGAATGGTATATGAGTTGCAGTCTGATGCGTCTGTGGCACTATAAATATTCCATCGTGATTCGATAAAATTACTCGCGTCTCCCTGTCGCTATGTACTAGACACCAGCAATCTATCGGTCCTCCGTATCCTAAAACGAGAACAAACAATTTAAGAACATGCACAACTGTGCCGATACGTAATGAAAGCGATCTGACAAGCTCACTTGGAACTTCCGATATTTGTCGAACTTTTGGCTCGATTATGTTATTTACTAGAAATATATGATTAGTCGATGTCAAGACTGCGATACCAGTCCCGCTGTGAGTTACAAAAAACTTTGCCTCTACAACTTTGGTATCCTTTACTTCCTGTTACACAGATGGACATGCATAATCTTAATACGTTGCACAAATAAATTCTATTTATATACTATATAGTAAATCAAACATTACATACATTTCCCATAGTGAACGCATGTTGGTATGCGCCGAACATATCGTATATGTGTATCATGCCGTCATTCTGAACGCACAACAATTCCTCTTGCTGGGACCATCCTAAAGTGACAAGCTGACCGCTGCTCCACTAAACAGATTAAGATTCTAAATAAATAATATTGATATTAAACAAAGAAGATAGTGAATGTAAGAAGCGTTGAGGTTTACTTGTAACTTGGCCGTTAATCTGCCAGAAGATGTATACAAATATATAACAGGTTTATTTAACCCTTGCACTTTAACCAATTTTTTCGGATTTCTTGTGACTGCAATAGAACCTCCGTAAGGAGCTGCCACTAATAGATTGTTATTCGAAACCTCTTGTTGAAAAGACAATGGATACAGTTCGAACTTTCTGAAAAACGGTTATACCTCGTTATTCAAAATCTGCTTTTCGTCCCTTCGCATGTTTTATCATTACCTAAAATACACATCGCGTTTTAAGGGGAACCAATCTACAGTTAACATTGCTAACATTTTTACAAACAATCGAAGCGTCTATCAGTATTAAGCGTCTATCGTAGTCTGATCTAAATCTGGTCTGATCGTAGTCGCAACCGCAGCACCAGCAACACTCGCAAGTCGCAAGTCGCAAGTCGCAATCACGCAATCGCAACTCGCAAGCAACGATGAACAATGACTATTGACCGATGACCCTGATGACTGCGTTCTGCAGACAGCCAACTGTTTTTAATTTTTGCAGCGCATTTCTGTTGGATCAGCGCCACAGCGCCATCCAGCGCCATCAGCAATAATACGACGTTATCCAACGATAGCTTCAGTTTTTTAACAGATCCGATAAAACAAAATTACAACCGTCTTCAGAAAAATAAAAATGCATTAAACAGTAAAAACTCAATTTTTTCCCTTATTTAATCTACGACACAGTGCAAATGATGAGGCGCCGACTTAAAAAATATGGGAGTCCTAGATTAAATAAGGGAAAAAATTAGTTTTTACTTTTTAGTGCATTTTTATTTTTTTTAAGTCCAATGTCCACAATGGTATTGCATATTATTTAGTACCGCAGTGAAAGGCCATTCGATACGAAGAATGCTTTCCCAAGCTCGCTTCTTTGCATCAATGCGTTACGCGTACAATACATACTACACACTTGTATAGGCTCTAAATATTTCACATCTTTAAACGATACTTTCCCCTCTTGTTTCGCGAGTAACGTTGCGATTTAATATTAATTAAAGTTGTCGCGGATACGTAGGACGCATCGGTAAACGGTAATATGGACATTTCGCTCGCGATATTGTTATATAGAAAGTAGGGTGACGGCTGTCAAGCAGTGTAATGGTCATTGTGGCGACGATACACAAGATCGTTAAGACGGGTACTTAATCGTTTGAGAAATATTGATGCTGAATTCAGGGAATGGACATTGAACCGTATCGTAACGGTGTTGGTAGGGAACTCGCCGGTACCGAGCAGGGACAGAGACAGAGGCAGAGGCTGAGGCTGAGGCTGAGGCAGAGGCAGAGGCAGAGGCAGAGGCAGAGGCAGAGGCAGAGGCAGAGGCAGAGGCAGAGGCAGAGGCAGAGGCAGAGGCAGAGGCAGAGGCAGAGGCAGAGGCAGAGGCAGAGGCAGAGGCAGAGGCAGAGGCAGAGGCAGAGGCAGAGGCAGAGGCAGAGGCAGAGGCAGAGGCAGAGGCAGAGGCAGAGGCAGAGGCAGAGGCAGAGGCAGAGGCAGAGGCAGAGGCAGAGGCAGAGGCAGAGGCAGAGGCAGAGGCAGAGGCAGAGGCAGAGGCAGAGGCAGAGGCAGAGGCAGAGGCAGAGGCAGAGGCAGAGGCAGAGGCAGAGGCAGAGGCAGAGGCAGAGGCAGAGGCAGAGGCAGAGGCAGAGGCAGAGGCAGAGGCAGAGGCAGAGGCAGAGGCAGAGGCAGAGGCAGAGGCAGAGGCAGAGGCAGAGGCAGAGGCAGAGGCAGAGGCAGAGGCAGAGGCAGAGGCAGAGGCAGAGGCAGAGGCAGAGGCAGAGGCAGAGGCAGAGGCAGAGGCAGAGGCAGAGGCAGAGGCAGAGGCAGAGGCAGAGGCAGAGGCAGAGGCAGAGGCAGAGGCAGTGGCAGTGGCAGTGGCAGTGAAAGGTTGCTGAGCAAACGTTCGTATGCATGTATGTGTGTATGTATAATGTATAATGTATAATGTATATACTTTTCTACGGCCATCCGATTCCATCTCGCTGCGTTCTTTTCCCAGACTGCGTGTACTAAATACATAGGCATGGTAGCTGGTTGCCCAGCAGCGTAGGTAAACCCGCGCGAAACCCGTTATCTTCGAGTCCGCGAATCGCGTGCCGGAGAAGGGTACAGTACACGTTACTCTCCCGAGCTCCCCTTCTTTCGTGCATTACAATTTTTCATTTCTACGCTACGGCTGCCCGAACTCCACAGATTTCAGAACGTCCAGGCGTGCGCCCGTTCGTCCGTTCGTTCGTTAGTTTTGTGTCGTTTTCTTTCATTTCGATGTGTAGCGATCTACTCTTATATGGACGTCATTTTGTTGGTAAATTAACGTTGCTTTCAACGTTTACTTGAATCATCGGAAAAAGAAACGTGTTAATACCCAATTGGATAAAGAAGAAGATTAATTTTGGGGGATAGTAAGAAGAAAGGGCGGAGAACAGAAGGAACCTTCGGAAGAGAAAGGAGGAGAAGGGCAGACGAGCGCGTACTTAGGGCGAGGTGACGCGACGGTCGAGGGACGCGTGTGCGTGCTGCGTGCCTTAGCGGCGCGGCACGGCAGATACCAAACGGAACCAAGCAGTCATTTCTCTTGAAATTCGAGCAGCCTGCAAGAGGAAACCAAGAGGAGAGACAACGATGGAGACAAGCACTTAGCGATTGAGCTGCATTTAGGCAACTTTTGATCGGTGCGATAATCTCGAAGGTGATGCTGACCTCGAGAGAAGAGTGTCGGCGGTGAAACGGTGTCGATGCGATACACGATCGCCGATACACGCGCGCGAACCACCGAATATGGGGGGAACAGTGTAAGTTAGTGTGTGTACAGTGTGTTTAAAGGTATAACTTGTCGGTTTGAACGGGCTTCGATGGAATACGTATGGTTTGCCTCGTGGATTTCAAGCGTTGCGCAAATCCTGCACGAATAATCCAGCAAATTCAAGGTGAATTCGAGTCCGTGTTGTGCGAGAAAAGAAATACTTTCCAACGACCTAGAGAATATTAATTAATCGGCGGTAAACCAAGCGATTATTCTGTTGCGTCGTAATGATGTCCGGATGGCAAAATCTTCACGACCAACTCTATATTTAAACTGGTTCTCCTTCCCGCGGAGATAGATAGATCTGCGGAATTGATAATCTGTCCTTTGATCGCGTTAGAGTATCGAATAAAAGGCGAGTTTGGTCAACACGGAAACTAACAATAAGAGGATTCTTCCTTTCCTTTCCTTTCTTCGCTCTGCCGAGAAATCCCGTTTGCTTTGAGAAAAAGAAGGGAGCGTGGTCGCGTAGGCATCCGCGACGAACAGGTTTCTCCGTACGTATCCATCCGTATGTTGTACAGATGAAATCACCGTTACACGATGGCATATACCTACATACATACATAGTCGCGTTTCGAGATTCGTCCTGCGAGGCTCGTTCAAACTTGGGCACGCCTTTCACATATGCATGTACCTTACAGGGGCTACCTACCTTCACGGACGAACAATGATGCGAACTTTGGGAATTTTTTCAAACAAAACCATTAAATATATTTACTTCCAGCTTTGTGGCTTCATTCCTCAATCTTTAGAGAATATGAAAAGAATTGTATGCAATAAAAATGGTTATATCCGGAGTTATAGTGCTTCAAATAGAGCGCCTTACAAAAATCATATGCGCATTGTTAGCGTAAAATCAGCCGTTGTAGTTGTGTGAAGGAGAAAATTTAAAAATTTGTGTAATCTGTACGAGTGTGGCTATCGCCCGAACTAGATTAAATGATACATATTGAGAATTAAAAAAAAAAATGGCAGCGTCTAAAACAGACATCGATTTCTGCAAAAAATTTGCTGTTTTTTTAAGTCGCAAAAGTCTAATTTTGCAAAACCCGACTTAGCTTTAGTATCGGACAGAATGGGATATCTACTGAAGATATATGCCAAGTTTGAAGTAAATCGAGTGATTGGTTTTTCAGATGTCATGCTAACAAATTCGAAAAACATCGTTTTCAGAACAACGCGTTTAAAGCTTCAGGTACCGTTCTTTTTTTAAATGTTGCCTAAATATGTAGAAATATAGGCATAAAGTTTTCAATTAATATAATTTGAGAGTTTCTGTTAAAAAAATCCCAAATATCGCGCTCCTTTTCAGGCCGTCGAAGTAGCGAGACCCCTTAAGAGAAGATTGATATCGTGTACTTATAGATACACGTGTAATAAGGTTTCCTATCGCTTCTAGGTCGTACATGTGGTTGATGCTTTTGCTATCGAGCGGCGTTCCTTTGAGGCGAGCAGAATGGGCACCGTGCGTCGAGTTGAATCGAAATCTACACATCCCCTGCATGTGTTCCATCGCCACCGAATCCGAATTCGAATCCGCGAGCCAGTCGATCGAGATGAACTGCGACGGAGTGATCTTTACACGGGACACCGTGGACAGTCTACGGGGACAACCGATCGTTTCCATTAGCCAAAGAAACAGCGGATACCAAACCTTACCGGAAGATTTGCTCGACTCCGGGTTAAGTCTAAGGAAACTTGACCTATCCGGTAACTCAATTTACAAATTAATGAACCGCCTGCTCCAAGCGCAGACCCGGCTCGAGGAACTGAAACTCGCCGATAATCTGCTGGGTGACAGCCTGAATCCAATATTCTCGAGTAACGAGTTCCACGGCATGAAAGAACTGAAGCTGCTTGATCTGAGCAGAAACAGTCTGAGGAGCATCGAGGAAGGAATTTTCAAGGGGTGCGAGAATCTCGAGGAACTTTACTTGGACGGCAACAACCTGACCATGGTACCAACGGTGTCGTTAAAAGGGCCAAAGTTCATCAGAGTGCTCTCCCTCTCTGGTAACAATATCGGTGCGTGTCGGTGGCGGGTGACCAACGCGGTCCTTCCACCTTTCACCTTCCACCTTTCACCGGATAGGTATTATCGTTGCTCGTTACAGGATCGCTGCCACGAGCTGCTTTTTCGATGGTCGGTGAATCGTTGCTGCAATTAGATCTAAGCGAGAACGAACTGTCTCATATGGAGGACGGTGCTCTTTCCGGCTTGGAACAATTGCTGCTTCTAAACATCTCTCGCAACGATCTTGGCCGTTTTAACAGTGACGTTTTCAAGGGTGCGCATTCAAATGTATACGCTAGGAAACACTTGTCCGTTGCCCAGGCTCTCATCTGTGTTTAGGTATTAAGCAGCAGAATTGCCGTGCCGTACAACAAACCCGTACGATGTCTGATGGAGAGAGATAGGCGTGGGCAAATGGACAATGATCTTTTTTCTTTTCACTATTCGCGAAAGCTAATATTAAACCGTCGGCTATTTTCAGGGGCTGATAATTTACTGCAATTGGATCTTTCGATAAATTTTTTCCAAGAATTTCCAAGCGATGCGCTAAGAAGCTTAACGTATCTGAAATTTCTCAACATCTCCAACAATTTGATCACTGTAAGTGCCATGAATAGATTATAGAAGATACTACCTACTGAAGGGATCATGGTCTACTTGTAATGTCTGAAAACACAAATATTTTCGGGATTTTTCTTTTAAAAACTTGAAGGCTTTTTCAAATAAACGGTTGTATATTCCAACCTGTATATTTTAAAGTTCTTGTAGTTCTTTTTGCAATACGATATCTGAATAAATAATGGAATTAGGTGTAGGCGATTTCCCGGCAGCGTTTTTTTATTACGGTGATCACTGTAGTTTTGAAATAAAAAATTCGACCAAATGTAGTTCGTATATTAGATCATCTAGTCCTTAATCGTGGCTTTTTCACTTCCGCTGCGTAGTTATTATTTTGCAGATGAAAAGTGATGAAAAATGAGAGCGATTCTGCTGATTTTGTAGCAAATTCATTTTTCGGGATAATGAACGATTAAGGACTAGATAAATAATCTAATTCACAGACCCATTGCAAAATTAGAGTGATGACCGCCAACTACTGACAAAGAAAATCGCTGCCGGGAGATCGCTGATATTTCCTTTATGTTATTTATAACTACAAGTAGTTTAACATGTACAGTTTCGAACGCATAAGTTCCCGAATATACCCTTTAATAGGATGCGGTTGGATAATTGCCTGGTGTTTCAGGAGATAGATGAGGCGCACCTGTCGGGGCTGAGAGACCTGCAAGTATTGGATTTGAGCCGCAACAATATCGGCCGTCTGGGTGTCAATACGTTTTCCAGTCTAAGCAGCTTGACTAGGCTCGATTTAAGTTTGAACGCGTTACGCACGGTACGCACTACGACGCACCTATACCATAAACCATAGATATCAGCACCAAGTATCGATAATTCTTAAACCTTCACGGCTCATCTTTCAGATCGAGGAATCGTCTTTCGAGGGTTTAACTAAATTAAAATGGCTCTCGTTGCAAGACAACAACATTCTGCTGGTACCGGCAGCGGCTCTCACCAGACTACCGTCATTGACTCATCTGCAGGTTCAATTCAACCGTATAGCCGCATTGTCCACGGAATTGATAAAAGCGACATCCTCGAATCTCGTTAGGCTAGCGCTAACACGGAACTTGGTGCGCGAGATACCGGCCAGATTGTTTCACTCGTTCGAGAAGCTGATTAGCATCGAGTTATCGGGTAACATGCTCTCGACTATCTCTCCGAGCATGTTCGCCGGGTTGGAGGATACGCTGCTCGAGTTGGACGTCTCTCAGAATAGGCTGACGTCGATCGGCGGCGAGCTCCCTCTGAGGAACCTAGTCTCCCTTAATTTGGCGGGTAATCAGCTGACGCGAGTCCCGCCGGAGACCTTCAGGCATTTCCAAAAACTGGAATATTTAAACTTGAGCTCGAATCCGCTATACGGCGGCTTCCCGCCGTTATTCCCATCCTCGATTCTCAATCTGGACGTATCGCGCACCGACCTAAACATCCTGCCGGCGATATTGCTGTTAAACCTTCAGTCTCTCGAGAGGATATCGATCGCCGGGAATCGCTTGGAGCTAATCGAGCACGGCACGTTTCAGCGTCTTGAGAATTTGTCAAGGATCGATCTGTCGGAGAATCGGATAGAGGTTATCGAGAACGGGGCTTTCGCGGGCCTGACGAATCTGTACGAGTTGAATCTGCGAGGGAACAGGCTGGCTTCGTTCGCCGGCGAGCACTTCGACACTGGCACGGGTTTGGAGATCTTAAACTTGTCTGGCAATCGAATCGGTCAACTCTCCCCGACGGCATTCGCGATCCATCCGAGATTGCGGGGCCTCGATCTCTCCGACAATCGGTTCCTCCACTTTCCCGGCGACTACGTAAAGCCCCTTCAATTTCTCCAGTGGTTGAACCTGTCGGGGAATAGATTGAAACGCATCGGAGAGTTCGCCTTCTCTCAAATCAGCCGGCTTCGGGTTCTGAATTTGTCTGGGAACGAGATCGAGTCGGTGGACGAGCTAGCCTTTCACAATTCCACGCAGCTCCAGCGGCTGGACCTGTCCGACAACGACATCGAGACGTTGAGCGAAAGAACGATGGAGGGGTTGCTGCGTCTCGAGCATCTCAGCCTGCGGAACAATAGATTGGCTAGTCTGCCGGAAACCATCTTCGATCCAACCAGAGTCCGGTCCGTCGAGAGTATAGATCTGTCTGGAAACAGGTTCAACGAGATCCCGATCAGAAGCCTGCAAAGACAATCCGCCACTCTGGCCAGCCTGAACGTCGCTCGGAATCGAGTGGTCGAAATCTTCACCCAGGACATCGCGTCAAGCATCAAACGTCTGGACCTGTCGGACAATCCTCTGAGCGAGAACGCGATAAACGGGATACTAGGAGAGGCCAAGATTCTCAGATCGTTGAACATCGCCAACGCCGGCGTACACGCTCTACCAAGGCTCGAGACGCCCTTCTTGACGCGACTCAATCTTTCCGGTAATGCTATAACCGAGGTGAAGCCCGCCGTCCTCGAGCGCACCACCATGCTCCACAGCTTGGACGTATCGAGGAACAAGTTGACGGATCTGACTAAAGCGATCGGCACGTTCAAGACACTGCCGCTCCTGCGATGGCTGGACGTGTCTGGAAATGACGCGAGAACCATTAACGAGACCACGTTCGACGGACTCACCTCGTTACGTTCCCTCAAGATCTCCGATCTGCCGAGCTGCGCCAGAATCGAGAAGAACGCTTTCAAGCCGCTGGGAAAGCTCCGCTCGTTAGCTGCATACAATTACCCGAAGCTCGGCTACTTCGACGTCCAAGGGATTCTTAAGGGAATGAACGGCTTGCAAGTGTTGGATATCGAGATCAAAGACTCGTCGGTGGGCAACGAGCAATTGTCGATACGCTCTCACCCTCGTTTACGAGAACTGACTCTGAGAGGTGAACGATTAAGGAACGTTCTATCCAGCTCGTTGGTCGGGGTTCGAGGTTCGAAATTAACGATCGGTCTCAAGAACACGTCCGTCGACTCCATACCGGCCGCACTCTTCTTTCCAGTGCCCCGCTCCACGCACCTCCAACTGGACCTTTCTGGCAGCAAATTCACCACCTTGTCCTCGCAATTCCTTGCCGCGCTAGACGAACGAAGTGGCACCGTCCACATCCAAGGTCTCCAAACTAATCCGATCAATTGCAGTTGCGACGCGAGACAGCTCTGGCGATGGTTAAAAACCACCGGCCCTCGCTCGTCCAACGTCGTCTGCGTGACTCCTCCTCATCTCGCGGAATCCGTCCTGACCAGCCTTACCGAAGATCAACTATCCTGCGAGCTTACCGGCCCATATTTCCCAACTAACCACCACCGGACCACGATACTCGTCGAAACCACGACAGCCACCGTCTCTGCTACTGTCTCCGAGCCCGAGATCATCTGGACGGTAGCACCTGCGGTTCAAAATACTCGGAATAAGCATCGCTACAACAACAACAACAGCAACAACAACAAAGACGACGACAACAACAACAACGATCACGTGCTGAACGGATCTACGCTGGGAACCGGCTCGGGAACCGATGACACGTTGATCATCGGTATCGTTGGCGGGGTGGTCGCGCTTATAGCCATAATCGTGATCGTCATCTGTATCTGTCGGTTGAGGTGGTCGAGCCGGGTCGATCAAGTACGGATGGCTCCGGCGTCAGCTTCGGCCGCCGCGGCCGCGGCCGCAGCCGCGGCAGCGGTGGCCAACAGTATCCACGAGGCATCGATCATCAGACCAGCCAGCACTTATTCCGGCAAAATCAATCACGACCTCTACGTCGGATCATACAACGGATCCACGTTGGATCGTGCAAACGGGGTAATTGCCCCTTCCATTCCAAACACCCCAGTCCAAATGATGCCACTCGTGCAACCGATGCATCTCATGCATACGCTTCTAACACCGTCTCCGTTGCAGCAGTTGCAACCACCCTCGCAACAGCAACCGATCTACGGATATTGCGACGGCTCCTCGTTACCTATGTACGTTACCTGCTCAACGGATACCAAATGCGACAGATAATTTTACTCTCTCTCTCTCTCTCTCTCTCTCTCTCTTTCTCCGTCCTCCGTCCTCCTTAGGCCGGCGCCACACTTGCGGTTGGCCCGCGCGGTTCAACCGCCGCGGTTCAACCGCCGCGGTTCGCCCGCGCCTCACGTAACACACAGAATCTTATGGAAGGTGTCACACTTGAGCGGTTCAGCCGCGCGGCGGTTTTATGACCGCGACATGCAGCGGTCGAACCGCTCCGCGCGGTTCACCCGCCTGGAGTGTGATACATTGTTTCAAATGAGCGCGTTCACATTTGCGAATATTTTCCCGCGCGGTTGCAACAGTCGTACACTCTGGATCTGACTGCCAATGTACGAAGATGTTCGATACTGAAAAACTCATCGTTTTAATACAGAACAATGAATGTCTATGGCAATTGTCAAATAAAAAATATAGTGATAGAAATGAGCGCGCCAAAGCATGGGACGAAATTTGTGTTTTTTTAATTAGTGTATATGCAATACACACTAATTTAATTGTATTTGCACTAGACATTTTTCTTTCGCTCCTTACTCTACCGCGGACGAAGGTCTACTGCCAGAAAACTGCTGTTTCAGATATAGATTCGCGCGGACAAACCGCCTATATGTGAACGCATGAAATTCAAGCGGTTCGACCGCCTGTACAACCGCGGGCGGTTGAACCGCGCGGGCCAACCGCAAGTGTGGCGCCGGCCTTAGAGTCCACCCGAGTATTCTTACTGGTCGTTAATTCCATTACAATCTATTTCCCCCGTAAACTGATGGGAGTAAGTATGTAGGTAATCGGTGAAATGTATCTTTCCGCGCTAGTTGGCGAATCGGCCGCATTTCTTCCCTTCGTATTCGATCGGAAAGCCAGCTCTCCGATGCTTCGACTCATTGTCAGACTGCAACACATACCTAGTTGTATACATTTACATGTGTGTTCTAAACATATGCGGCCAATCAAATTGTTGCATTGTGCACGCAACTTTCGACACCACGTTAATTACTAAGTAATATTGTCGATTATAGTGATCGATGGTATCGATTGAGAAAACAAACGCTTACTATACATATACGGTGGCGGACGAAAGGAAGTTTGCAAGTTTTAAAATCGCATAACTTTTTTTAGAATTGGTCCAAACGACATAACTTTTTTTTTAGAGAAGCTAGAAGGATTAGTTTGCCAAGTAACGTCTTTTGTCGTTTTGAAAAAAATGCAAATGGTCGGAGTAGCAGAAAAAATAATGAATGTCGTTTTTTAAACTATTTTTTGTCATTTTTTTTTAAACTTTCCACGAATTTCGCGATTTTCGATCTTATTCTGCGATCTTTGAGCGTTTATAGCTCAGAGCAACGTTAACCGATTTTGATGAAATTTTAGGCATGTATACAACTTACTTCAATCTGCAAACGGGTTTTTTTTAATTTTCATTACAGACTCGCAAAGAAAGTTTAAAAAACGACATTTACTATTTTTTTTGCTATTCCGAACAAATGTATTTTGTTTTTCAAGACGACGAAACACGTCACTTGGCAAACTAATCCTTCCAGCTTCTAAAAAAAAAAACGCCGTTTGGACCAAATCTAAAAAAGTTGGGCAATTTTAAAAAGTTGTAAACTTTCATTCGTCCGCCACTGTACATATATTATATATAGATGTATAGTACATCATAACTGTAACTTATAAATCCAGTAACAACTTGTATATTTTCTATTCAAAAGATGGTGCTCGATCGTTTAATTACATTTACACACACACACACACTTCTATGTACAGATTTTTCACTGTATACATGTATATTATTTTCTTTATAAAATATAATATTCTTAGAACAAATTTAACGAAACGAACTTTTATATTTACCGAAGTAAAACTAAAGATTCTCCATCCATCCTGCCCCATAGGCCTTGATAGGCCTATACAGTTAGCTGACAGCTCTTTTATGTTGATTTCGCAGTGCTCTCGAATAAAACGCCCTCCTGTCGATTATCGAACGGTCACAATCGAGAATCGCAAGGCACGCGTGTGTGGGTGGAGTGATCAACTGATCAGCATCAGCACTCAGTAGTAGTCATGGCAGTCTTTAGTCCAATCAGTCATGTAGTTACAGTGAATGCACAAGGTGTGCATTAGTAACGTAACCTTATTTCGTGGATCGTATGTCATAAGTATATATATATATACATATACATATATATATATGTGTGTGACATATCGGTAGATCGATGCGAAAGCACGTACGTATGTGCATAAATGTTAAGAACAACGTTTCGTTCTTGATGCTTATATTTCGACCGATTCGAACGTAATCGTAATTATTTATACGACACACTATATTGAACCGAGGTAGTATAAACTATAAAGGCGGCTTGATGCTCCTTTGGTATGCATCGTATACACCAGTGTCCTTATCTCTCCAAACACTTTTGTAAATTCTTTGTCAAGGTTTTCTTTGCAGACTGAAAAACGGTAAAAAGTGCAATACATACATGTAACAAGTGCGTATACGAATAATACGATACAAGATGCTTAAGATTGCTTTCGATCAGTTGCCAGACACGCGACGCCTACTTCCTGCCAAATGGTATACACAAATGTTCTAGATGCCAGAGGAAACATATTCCGTAATTTGATTGTTCAAAATGAAATGCAACAGCAGGGGATTCACATGACTGAGTGAACGAGTGAACGAGTGAACGAGTGAACGCGTGAATGTGTCGGTGGGATGGGTGTTTCTGAGAGGGGGGAGGGGTAGCAGAGACAGAACAGAGTAGCGCGATGATGTACAGTGGTTAATGTAGAGGGATAAAACTTCAAACTAAAAACGATCTGTTCGCCTTTACTTTTGAGTGCACATTACTTCCACAGTAACTACCCTGCATTCATAGAGATGCAACAAAACTTTTACCTCGATAAAATAGCAGAAGCAATACGAGTTCGCTCTTTCTAACAATGACTCGATCGGAAGGTAATTTCTCCTATCGCGCTACGGTAACTGAAAGATGCATTGGATTTCAGTGTTGTTTAATCTTCATACTTTGTAGGATACACGTAAAATACCTACTATAACATGATAAGCCCTTTTGTGGAAGAAGATGCCTGGTGTTACTGGGTCGTTTCTGTTGGAGCATTGCTATCGTTTCTTGGTTTAATCGTTGCTTGCATTTGTAGCTGCCGTCGTAACGAGAATAAGTAATTACAATGATGAATGTATCTTAATGTTATGTAAACAAGTGGACTAAAACTGTTGTAGCATATCTTATTATTTACATGTACATGTTTGGTCGTAATCCCCTTCGATAGGAATGAATTTCTTGGCCTTTCGGGTATGGTAACGTTAAACAATTCTGAAAACGAGGGCTTTGATCGAATTCCGACAACAGATGTGTCGCTCGCAGTAACGCAAGATGCCAGCGACTGTGGAAAAAGGTTGCTATCACGTTCTATTACATAGCATCCAAGCACTTTAAATGCAAGATCTTGCAGCTGATATCTACTGTGCTGTTATGTCGTATATGTAGGACAACTGGTGCCAATAGAAGTCTTCCAGATATTCCAAAAGACAAGGAGAAGGGGCGTAAAGGTACAGCTAAACCCATATCTCAAGATATCTACGAAACTACAGAAGCGATCGGCGATCACTCGGAGCTCTATGCTACAGTACAGGATACAGGTAAGAACAATTTGCCGATACGTCCACCATTCTCATAAATTTTGCCCATGTCGATGTCAATGACAATGCTATGCTGTGCGCTTAACATAGGCGCCGAAGAGCAAGTATCAGAGCAGCAAGTACAGGAAGGTGCGCAACAGAAATCTTTAACTCGAGAGAACTCTGTTTCTCAATATTCAAGATTTGCGTCTTCCAACTCTGACAATGGTATGTACCGAAGATATGTGTAATAGTATCAGGCTTCCTCGCGATGCTTATTTCATTCTTGAACGTTCCCGTTCCGTTTATTCTCTCTGTTCCAGGTGAACACCCGTATGCTCAACTTCAGAACGTTCAAAAGACTGAGACTAGTCAATTAAATAGGTAATAGATGGAATTTTTTTTTTATATTATCCCGAAATCAGTTTCACCGACTCCTCAAGAAATGTGTGTGTAAATTGCTACTATCGTTGCAGGAATAATATTAAACAAGGGATCGATACCGAGAAACCATCCACATCAACGAGTCAAGCTAATGGAAATCCGGTTGCTCCGCCTAGAACTCGTCGATCGTCGTCACACAATTCCCTCATCTCCGTCGACGCTGTTCCCTGCGATATTCAAGCAGCAAACGCCATATCTGGTGGTATACAGGCTAATCAAGATTTACCTTATATGACACCGCCGCTTTTAATTCTATTGCCCCAGCCATCTCAGCCGCTCCAGCCAACTGCCCAATCTAATAGCCCGCAGCAGCATTTCAGCGGAGACTCCCAAGATTCGAGTGAGCATTTGTATACCTGGCAAATGCAGCTTGCGAGCCCGAACGGTTGCAGATATCCATGGAATATTATATACTTTCCTTCTTCGCAGAAGGGTACACGAGCATAAGCGTGAGGGAGCCTCTCGCTAATATAATCGCGCAGACGAAGACAATATCTCGTCAAAACCAGCCCATTCGGCCATTTACGGATCCACATTACGCGACCGTGTCCGATGATTCTGGTATATATATACATATTAGGGTAGCTCTTATTTTCAACTTTTGAATTTTCTTTGAGGCTCCCTCCGGAATAGTTCCGAATAATAAAAAAAAATCTGTGTAAAGTGAGCCCGATCGGATAACGGAAAAAGCATTGAGTTGAACATTTAAATAATTATTAAACAACTCACAAAGTTGATTTTATATAATATCCTCCAAGTTATTGATTACATCAAGAAATATGTCCAACAAAAGTTGTAGATCGAAACGAGGAACATCTTTTATGTTCTATTACTTTTTCTCGTGCGACAAACCGTTTCGAAAAAAAGTCCGAAAAACGAAAAAAAACTTTTCCCCCTCAAATTTTGAAAGTTTAAATGCTTCTCGAATACTTTTTATTTATGAAGGCGAACAAAAGAAATGAAATTTTTATTTTCGAGGACTATTTTCTAAACATCTATGAACATATATCGAAATATGCCAAAAAGATAAAAATTGTTTTGTTCCTTATTTCAGTGTTTGATCAAAGTAACTTGGAGGATATTATATAAAATCGACTTTGTGAGCTGTTAAATAATTATTTAAATGTTCAAGGACCCCTAGGCCCCGTTTCACGTTATCCGATCGGGCTCAAACTTTACACGGAATTTTTTTTATTATTTAGAACTACTCTGGAGCATGCCCCGAAGAAAATCTTGAAAAAATTTTTACCAAGAGTAAATAAGAGCCACCCTAATATATATGTATATGTAGATCGTAGTAGCAAAACTGGTTGACTGCATTCTGATCAGTGATACTTTTTTGCTCTCTCTCTCTCCCCCCCTCCCTCCCCCCAACAGACGAAATGTATGCTGCGATCGACGAACAGGACAAAGTGTACACTAGCGGTAGCGAAACGTACGCTCAGATACAACCAACGATAGCGGAGGCCCAGCGCACGGTGCAAAGCGAACAAACGTTATCTTCGCGAGCTCCGTCGCGTTCCGACGAAGTCCATCCTGCTCCGCAACCACCCAGTGTCGACAGTTTACGTTACGTCGCGCACGCTCACTCCAGACAAGGTAAGTAAGCCAACAGTTAATATTTCTACGCTTCCCACGTATTTCTCATATCGCACGAAACATTTCACACAATGTTCATTGGTTTCCGCTGTAGCTTCATCCTCGAGTGCAAACAGTTCCATAGTAAACCCAGCATCACCAAAACCGGAGAAGCGTCAGGCTAATTCCCCGTTGCCACCTCCGCCCGAAGGTTCTGCGGATATATACGCGTCGATCGATAAGAGAACGAAGACGGACGAGCGATCTAAGACGTCCTTGTCCAGTGGAAAATCGTTGGAAGACATGTACGCGAAAGTAATGAAGAAGAAGAAAGACGTAGATGAGCAAACAGAGGCGCATCAAAGTTCTCACGCTGGTCTGCATCCCGAGATTGTCATTGCTTCATGTAGGAAGCTGAGTCTGGTCGAGATAAATAGAACTTCATGGTCTAGTCACGACTCGACGGAGGTGCAAAAGAAAGAGATCGATTCCGCCGCGCAATACTCTACTACGTCCAACAGTTCCGTCGGTACTATGCAACCGGAAGCGGACGTGCCGACGTTGCCTAGAATCGAGGACGAGCCTCAAGAATCGAGCTCGGTAGTCGATCATGGCTACGAAGCGGTCAGCTCCGGCTCCGATCTCTCGAAAAAGAATGCAATGTGTCGCGTGCCCTGTGATCCCAACTACGAAGTGTTGCGTCCGCAGCGTTCGGCCGGGGATAAGGTGGATTATAGGGCGAGCACTAGTCTCGGCTCTGGTTTCGTCTCCGTCTCCGTCTCCGTCTCCGACTCAGACTCTGTATCCAGACGGAACAGTACAGATTTTGTGTCGTTCAAACAGCAGAGGCAAACGAGTAACGCCAGCAGCGAGGATCCCGGCTATGAAAAGGTCAGGTTAAGGAGAAGAATCGATACGGACCAGGACACAGATTCTGAGCCAAATTACGAAAGTATGCCGCACGATTCAGGAGAACCGAATTATGCGTCGGTATGCCGTCCCGGTGACAGTGACACCGATCCCAACTACGAGTCGGTCAATCACGGAGATCCTAATTACGAGAGCGTTAAATACATGAGCGTGAACCGTACCGAAGAACCACCGTACGAACAAGTCAACGCTTATCAATCCCACATAGATCTAGATGGATACGAAAAGGTGAAGAAACATTTGTTCAACTCCGATTACGAGAAGGTACAGTTGGAGAATTTTACGGAATCGATCGGCAATGGAGATACCGACGATGAACAATACGTGCAAGTGTAAACGTATGTATATGAATGTATGTATGCATGTATGATTGCAGTGCTCTGCTCCTCTGCCTCAGCATTCCCCTTACTTTCCACCTTACATCCACCCTCCATCCTTTGCTTCTCACCCTACCCCTCTTTCGTTTTATTAGTGGTTTAAAAGCATCGAAAGTGGTTCAAATGAAACCTCTATTCTGTATGTTTTTGTAAGAAAAATCACCGACATCACGCTTACAGTGCTTACAACTTAACGATTTACGATGTACCGACATTGTACATATATCGAGTTTCGTTATGCCTTTCTGTTATTATTTCGTTTGAAAGTGACAGGAAGAAACTGAACTATATTATGCTTTCCGCCGTGTCTGCGGCGTGTAATCTTTAAAGTTACCAGTTTACTAATAAAATTTTCTACTTTTTGAATACTCTGCGCTTGCATCACATTATTCCACCACACCCTTCGCGTAGATCAGGCTTATAATTTGCCTTGCAAACAAAGAATAAATGGTAGAGCAGGTGGGGGCTATTTCGAAGAAGACAAAGATACAGAATCAGATGCTATAGTTGATACATTTCATGGCTAAATTGCTATAGCTGTTTTTGGTCCAGAAACTGAATAGATTTTTAATATTCTTTTAAAGATAATAAGTTTCCGTAAGAGGTTAATATCCTCCGACTCCAAATCATTATAACTGTGTAACATAATTGCAGAATAAATTTACACTGTACACGTTATACGATATAACTTCTCAATTATACGGTTAGAAAGAAGTATGGCAATATGGTGGACAATACTTTCCCCGTTAGTAGCGAATATAGTAGATACATATGTGCATACGTACGTGAAAAGGCCTGCTAGGCTCGAAAGCCTTGAGGCGCAGCGGCAGTCAAACAGTTATTTATGTATATTATATGTAAATATGTTGGTTTGGTGTCGGCGTCGGTGCAGTTTCTGCACGCATGCGATATCACCGTTGGCGGGTAGAAAGTGAGTCCTCTCCTGAATCTATCTCTAATGCGTCCATGCACCGCATTAAGAAACGCGAGGGTACGAAAAAAAGTATATACACATGTACATAATAAATAAACCGTATCGTTGTAGGCTTTTAGGTGGACTGTGGCGTGATTGAAAACGGTACGAGTGTACCGCGTTGCAGACAATTTCTTTCCCTTTACTCTCGCCCTAGTCATCTTTTCTACAATTTCTTTTCATGCAATACGATTACATGCGTCTTGTTCACCTAACGTAACGTGGAAACCGCGTTCACGCGGTTCATTCTACTATGTAGAAGTAAAATTTTCGCTCTTTCTCGTCTCTGTTCTCTATAATTTCGTGTTTGACCTCAACTGACGGGGCTTGACTGACGTTGGTTCAAATATATTTTTGCTACTTGCTTGGTCTGACACATTGCTTTGAGCACACACGATCGAGCTTCGTTTATCCGTAATGGCAATAATTATACATACTATACGAGAGATTGATCGATTGACCGAGATTCGGTCTGTCGAGCGACGCGGAATCAGACCTTGTCGTACGACAGAAACGATATAGTCAATAGACTATTCGGTGTGGTGAAATCGGAATATTTTCCAGTTTCGTGCGAAACTTGCACATTCGTCGGGAAATATAATTCCGAATGTCCTATAAAGTGACTCAGTGTGCATCGTTCCCAGATTGTAATGCTTCGCATCGATCTATCGTTATCTAGAAGTCAAGAACATGTCGCGCGATGTCTGTTAAGCGTGACATACAATATGTTGTAAATGTTAGGGAAACTGAACACAGCGCGGCTAGATGTAGAAAAATCCCATTCCCGCCAATTATCTCTTTCGTTGATATTGCAACTGAATCGCAAACGACGGGGGTATCTCGATATCGGAAATGAGCTTGAAACCGTTCGCAACTATCACTAAACCATGCAATCTCACCAGTTCACCCCTACGCTCTCACACCTGCTATAAGCGTTCATACAGAATAGTGAGGTAATGTTCAAGATATTCGTAGAGGCGACGGAAAGGTGTCCGAGGTGGAGGGAAATGGTGAGCATGCCCGACTGTATAAACCTGGTTAAGCTTATAGGTGACGCATGACGCATTCGACAAAGGATCGTGTCACACTCGCGTAAACGCAGTTATAATTACGCGGTAATTATGCGTTCGTAAGGCTCAACCGATTGGCATTTCAACATGGATGGACCGAATGTACTACACTTTCGCGTTTAAGCGTATAAAACACTTTTAAGATACGCACCTGCTTCGTAGTAGTAAAAAGACGTGATAATCGTTAGTCTTTATGCGATCGGGCCCCGAGACAACGAGGAAATGGCACTCGTGGAACACGACTGAGAGAAATACATTTATAGAAATGTCAAGCACCGAAAAACAGAGTTACTTTAAAGCGATATTCACCATATACGAGACCGACAGATTGCGGGATACGAACTAAATGTACCGATGTCGGCTACGAAGCAGCTCAGCGACAGCAGAAGCAGCAACAGCAGCAGCACCAATAACAACAACAACAACAACAACCAACAACCACCATACAACAACGAATCGAGTTAACGCGGTGTAACAAATATATGGATTTCACGTTCTATCCCAGTAACAAGAGTTTCGCGATGTCGCCTAGAACAACCGCACCGATTACCTACTCAACGTCCTTGACTTCTTCCTTCGCACTTTTAAATAGTCAAGATTATTGCCGACGTTCACACTACAGCTAAACATACCGTTACATTTTCCCTTACTTTTACTTAATCGACTTGACCGAAACTCCCACTAGAATTCACCAACTTGACAGATGTTTTGCTTAGCGCATCATGTGCGACAACATTGCCACCGTTGACGCATACATCGTGCACGGGCATCACGCATGTTTACAAAACATGTACGTACATGATATTATAAAACGTCGGCGACACAACTATGTATGTACTATTATATCGTATAAAGTATGCCGAGCATGGTGAGATCCCGTAACTCGCGCGATTTCATTGAGAAATTAAAAGTTGGGACGTTTACAGACAGGAGCTTCTCATACCGTACGATACTACGTATCGAAGGGCAATACTCTGACATACAATATTCGATGAAACACAATGGCGGGTGAATCTGCGTATCCTCCCGAATTTCGCTATACATCTAGCAAGTTTCGACCATCCTTCCGTGTAGTAAACACCATCGAACTATGTGTACCGGACCGGCACATCGACGACATCGACGACGACGACGACGACGATGACGGGGGAAAAAGAAAAGCAACCAGTTAGCGGACAAGTACGGGTTATCAAGCACTGTCCAAGCTACTTGCTTCGTCAGCGTAGACCTGCTCTACTTCGCTATCGCTCGCCGGACTTGTCGATGTCTCTAGCTGGTATCTTTGATCGAAGTCGTTCGCCCGGTCCAGATGCTGATGCTGGTGTTGTTGCTGCTTCTGCTGTTGATGCTGATGATGGTGATGATGATGATGGTGATGATGATGATGATGATGATGGCCACATCGGTAATTCTCGTCTACGCGCTGACGCAGGCTGTCTAGATGCACCGTTTGCACTCGTCTTTTAAGTTTTCGATGGTAAAAGAAACAAACGATCACTGCTACCAGCATGGCACCAGCGACATACCCCGCGACCACTCCGTAGTTATCCGTCCGCACAACATCCGTATCACCTGAAATACAATCGGTCACTGTCAACCGCGCGACACCGAAGCAACGCACGAGCGCGATCCCCACCCCGATTACCATCGCTATCTCTATCGCTATCGCCATCGCCATCGCCATCGCTACCGCCACCGCCACCGCCACCGCCACCGATGAATTCGTTTTTACCAATGCGATCCGAGTCGACCCGAGACGACCTGACTTCTCAGCTCATCAACGAATTTCCCTCCCTCCTTTCGCGTTCTTTTCAAATCTAAATGCTTCGCGGCCCAATAACAACCGCGTATGTTTTACATTAACAAAGAATCGCTAAATCGTTATTCTCTTGGATTTACAAAATATTTTATGCAAGTAACAGTTGGCGCATTCTAAATAGACTTGAAAGGAAAAAGAAAAATCATTGAAACAGCTATCGAAGATAACGCGGGGCGAATGGTCAGTCGTGATTGGAATTTCGAAAGGAAAAAACGAAAGTTGCATGTTGCCGAATGCGGAATATGTAAAGGGTAGTCGACAGAGTGCCTGTGAAATAGACATTACAGGGAGAGAAATCACATGCTATTTTATATGAAGAAACTTGCATTCATCGTAATCATGCGTTTCTTTGCGGATTTCTGTAGTGAAAGGTAAATGAAACATCGACACGGGGCAGGCCAATATCTCTAAACATTCGCGATTCACGTGAGATTAATGGAAAGTTGTGCGCGTTATTAGTTACAAATTAAATGATTCGATGGTAAGACTGACGTATATTTTGGACGAAAACGATTAACGATTAACGATTATCCGCGTTTACCGAATCGTCGACATCCGCGAGCGACAAAGAAGCGTAGATATAATTTTACGCTGATACATACATACGTGTTTACGTGTAAAATCTAAACACGGTAGATGTGCAATACTGTGAGTGAACTCACGTGGTAGGGGAGATCATAACATGCCGGATCGTCGGAAGCTTCATGAGGGGCTCAGATGGCCACGAACACAAAGCACAGAGAGAGAAGAAGCATGGCAGAGACTCCAGCCAGTGCTGGCGACAATGGGGCTGATGCTGCACCTGCGACACCACACACAGTCATTCATCCACTCGATCCCTTCATTCTCTCCCCTCTACAACCAGCTACATACTACTTACCTAGCAAATTACAATAATTCTGTACATACTTTTGTACAAGTCCTCGAGTAGCATTATAACTCAATTTCTTTTGTTTGCCACCAGTCGGTTATTTAATATCATTTTTACATACATACAAACATACGTACGTATAACTGGAGGTACATATAACGCGAGCTCCGACTCAAACTCGAGTACGTCCAGTAAACAGCTTCCAGAACGGAGTAGTTGGAACGTTTTACTTGGATTTTTCAATTAGGTCAACCCGATCGCGCATGCTTTGTATCATGCAGTAATCTACCAATTTTGACTAGCAAACACGTATTTTCTTCTCAAATTGTGTAACTCGCAAACCGCTTAAACTGTACCACGGCAGGTGCTATCCGATTTTCCTTAAGACAAAGGAAGATGAGGGGAAACCAACCGATCTTCTGAACGCAAGTCCTATTTCTACCGAACCAGTCACGTCTTTCAATCCTATCATTCTATTAAGTATATTTACATGTGCATATATATTTTATATATTACATGTATACATGATACGTATATTTACGCGGATGTGTAATATATATGTGTATACACATAAATACATACATATATGTATACACGTAAGTCGTAAAGGATCGATTTAAGGTATTAAAGTACAAGAAGAGAATACGCTCGAAGAATTTGTAGAACATACTGTCTATTGAACGATCCGAAAGAATTACATACTCGTAAGATTGGAGTATAGTTTATAGTGGAGATCTGCATACGCATATGTATATCAGCATATGTGTATATATGTATATGTGTATATATGTATATGGGTATATGTATTTGTGCGGATATGCGGATGTCTAGTTATATAGACATGTAGATATAACAATCGTAGAAGCAAAGAGTAAGAGTAAGAGTAAGAGTAAGAAGGAAAAGAGAAGAAGAAACCAACCACACTGCTTGTAAGGACTTGTTTTCGGTGTTTCTAACGTTTACGAAACTTACAGTTTTCCTCGTCCGAAGTATCAGCTGGGCCGCAATTATATATGTCATTACACCGGAGCGATTCAGAAATGCAATATTTACTTTGATTGCACAAGAATTGATTCTGGCAATCGGTGTTTGTGCTTACTTCGGTCCATGTCGCTCGAAACCCTTGCTGTCCTACCGCTTTATCAGCTAGTATGAAGCTGAAAGAAAAGACGAGAGAAAAGGCAACAACCGTGATCAGTATGTTTTGTCGCGTATGAAAAATACGTAGAGGAAATTTGGGCATAGAGAAGAGAAGAGAGAGAGAGAGAGAGAGAGAGAGAGAGAGTGCGCAACGAACCTAAGGCGCATGTTGTTATCCTCGGAAAGATAAACCCATTTGACTTCCGGGGCTTTAACGCCACAGAGCTCGACGGGCGTCGTAGATGTGGAGTACCACATGCGTAGCACTGCAGCTGGACAACCACGAGCTACACGAGTTACAGGGGGAGAAGAAGCTCATATGTACAGACGTAATTGAGGGAGTAGGTGGGGCATCTGGTAACGTATGTAGATATCTACCTGCTTGGTCACCCTCCACGGAAAACAATTCAAAGTTTAAGAGTATTCGTTGATTCGGTCGTACTCTTATAAACCAATTGCAGGTTTTACTAGCGTGGTTTCTCGCCGGTCCGTCGTATTTATTAGGGAAATTGGGACTAACGATGATTCCGTAATTTAAGCTGCTTATATTCGAGCCGCAATCTGTAACGAAGAAACAGGGACAAGGAGGTAGGGAAGGGAAGCCGAATCAGTCGAACGTGGAATTTCCTCATAAACGATCGAGATCATTAATCTATCTACGGATCTAGACTAGAACTTGTGATGGATACCTCCGAAAATAGGTTTGGCCACCTCGAACGTATACCGAGCTTTGAAGCCGCTGTAAACGAGCTCGGAATCCGAGTGCAGGATCACTTTTAAACCAAGAGCGCCGAGATTCGACTCCACCGGTCCTGGAGCTGTGCTGCCGCAATATCTACCTATTAATTTCTCTGTATTGTCTCGATACATGTTGTATATTTCAAGCCAGTCGTCCTGACAAATGTCGATCCTGCAAACAGTCGAATACAAGTGGAGACGGTGGGTTAGCTTCATCACCCACACATAAGCGTAGGTAGCTCACCCGTAATGACCATCCGTCAAGTTTGTATTTTTCGTCCGAACCTTAAAGTAGTCGAATATCAAGGTAACTTGCTCGTTTGGCGTCGCCAGGAAGAAATACGTGCAATTTGTGTCGCTCGGATAATTGCTAGGGTGTCGTGGAGAATTAAAGTCTCCTTTTTTGCGAGAGGGACTGCGGTATGTGAATGTGCAGCTTCCATCAGGTGCCGCTGTACCTGGTATCTTGTATTCCGTTTCAAAATTGTACCTAGGTATAAGGGGAAGCACGACCGTGCTTAAGTATGTATTTACTCTTGGTAGAAATCTTTTTCTCAACATTTTCTTCGCGGCACACCCCACGATAGTTTTAAAAAATAGTTTTCGAAAATAAAAATTAGTTTTTTCGCCTTCATAAATAAAAAGTGTTCGAGAAGAAATAAACTTTGAAAACTTGAAAAATAAATTTTTTTTTTCAGTTTTCCTGACTTTTTTCTAAAAACGTTTGACGCGCGAGAAAAAGTAACAGAATATAAAAGATGCTCCTTGTCTGGATGTACAACTTTCGTTTGACATATTTTTTTATGTAATCAATAACGTGGATGATATTATATAAAATCAACTTTGTAAGCTGTTAAATAATTATTTAAATGCTCAAGGGTCCCTAGGCTCATTTTCCCGTTATTCGATCGGGGTCAAACTTTACACAGATTTTTTTTACTATTTGGACTTATTCTAGAGGGTGCCGCGAAGAAAATTCAAAAGTCGAAAATAAGAACCACCGTAATGTACACTGGCAGTTAAAAAGGCAATCAAGTTGTAAATTAGGCAGTTATGTAAATATGGCGCCGCTATTTTTATTGTAAACCCGCTACAGGATGCGATCAGTGGAAACGAAACTGAATCAGACGCGAGCCCATTGCGTACCCATTTTCCTACTTTCCCACGTTTCTTTCAACGCGATTGATTACGTCTAAGCTTTGCTAACTAGCAAATGTATTACATACAACTTGAAGCGGTTCATCGCGACCAAGATTTTGCACTACAGAATTCTTTCATTTTCTCCCGTTCTTACCGTGCTTTAAAACCCTGCCCCTGGGATTCTCCGCTACTAAACACCATGACTAGCCTCGGCCCATCGCTAACCACCTGACTTGGCGTGCTCGCAAATCCACACAGTTCGTGATCAAATTTGTCGTAAGAATCCGTTGCCTCTTGGCCCTTTAGATATAACTTCAAGTATCCATCGGTACAGGACGCACTAGACCGGGGGTAAGAATAAAAGAAGCATAACAGCATAGTTGTTAGTTGCCACTACGAACAATACGTGTTTTTCTAATTGCAGTTAAATGACGTAAATACACTTACTCTCCGGTCGTCTTATTTTTTGGTATCTTAAACGTGATGAAGTCTAATCGAACGCGTTCGAGATGCTGAGCATCTTGCATTCCATAAATAAAATACCGACATACAACCTTCGGTATGTACGGATATGGATAGTTTGGGCTAACGACGTGTCCAGAAGACTCCTTTTTACTTAAAATCTTCTGATCACACTCTGATCCTCGGATGTGCTCGCCCTTGTAAGCGGTTATGAAGTCTGACAATGAGTAGGCGAAGAGACGAGCGCGTACAAGTACACATACGAACGCACACGTACACGTGTGCACATATGCATACGTTAAGGCAGCCAAAAAACAAAAAAAACGCACATATACGTACGTAAATACAACCAATACAATACGTAAATTGTAGGCACACCGTTTGTTCGTACCCTCACTTGTCTACATATTCATCCTCATTGATATTTGATAGGTAGGTATGTACGTGATACGTTAAATGCATAGGGGAATTGAATCAAGAGTTGTGCAAACGTTTCGACTCACCTAACTTGACGAAACTTTCCGAGAATTCAAAGATCCCCTTGAATCCTCGATTCTGTGTGTTGGCTGTACGTTGAAGCGTAACGAACAATACAAATAGGCTGGACTCCGACGAATACAATACTAAATTTCGTTGCTGACCACAATACGTTCCAATTACGGCGGACGTATTATCCATACCATCGTACACTTTTACATAGTCCAACGGACAGCTGCGGAACAAGATTGATAAATTCAGGTTGGAAAGATTTTTATAGCTTACATAAGGCAAGTGTGGTTAAATGCTGATGTACGTATTACGTACTGTGGACCACCGAAGAACAAATCAAAGTCTCGAAATTCCAGGCGCACTCGTTGGCTACGTTTCCCGATAAATTGATAACTGCAGCCAAGATCCTTCGGATATGTTCCGGGGTATGTGGGAGATAATATGTTACCGCTACGCCTGTGCTCTGAATCTACAGTGAAAGTGCATGGCGTGCTAGGAGCGAGCGTTCCCACCTCGAATTCGGCTGCAAGCAACGTTAAAAAATTCCTCGCGTTTATTCCAACCTCCCATTATCGGGCACACATTCTGACATTTCCTCGAGTGTAGTCGTGTTAAGATAATCGGAAACGTACAGGCATTAATGAACACGTAGGTGCCGCTGAAGAGGCTGGGTAACGTGATATTTTTGTCGGTGTAGAAACTAAGGGCAATTCCTTGATAAAGGGATACGCGTCTCCGAGGCGGAATCGGACCGCAAAACCGTCCACCGAATGGAGTTTCGATCAACTTGGTAGTATTTTCCGACCGTATTTCCGCATACACGTCCAGATACTCGTGAATACAGCTGAAAGGAAAGTTGCGTATAGTTTATCGATAACCAACAATCAAATCAACGTATATAATGTAACACTTACGCAGGTAATTCTCCAATGGCAGCTCCACTGTCAAACACGAGTAAGGAAACGAGCAGCACGTTGTGAGCAAATGGGCGAGTGGATCAATAACACTAGTTTACGAAATAAAAAAAAAGCGGCGATATCCTGAATTTTTTGACAATTACGGGAGATTATATTTGGTTGCTCGTAAAAGACAAAAAAAGAGGCCAGAACTATTTCTAAAACACACATATTAATATTAAAATAACACAATAAAATGGAATAAAAAACACAAAAACTGAGAATAAATGATATTATAGTGTTTTCACACAATTGTCTCTAGCTTCGGTGTTTACCCGTAGATTTTCTTCGGTAGCACCTTATTTTCTTCATAAAAGTGCAGACTCGACATAAGAAATGAGAAACTGGGCCCATTCTTGCGATTTCGATTTTTCCCAGATGATTAAATGAATTGTCGATGGCAATTTTGGTCGAAAAAAATGACTTTTCACATATTTCCATCGATTTCCCCCCGAACTACTGAGCCGATTTGAAAATGTTGTAAGGTAGGTTTGTTGGTGATTCAATTATCTTTAATTCGAGATCATTTTCGACCATATCGGTCATTCGCAACACGAGATATTCGCAATTAAGTGGGATCACCTTTTTGACAGACAGGTAAAAAGTTCAGCTGCCGATATCTCGAAAACGTATCCATAGAAAAAATTTTAGCCTGCTGCGCAAAATGGCTGTAAACTAGTGTAATTAAGGAGGCATACGATATACAAATATGTAGATACCGGGGGCTGGTTCGCATGGGTAGAAAACTTACGCCGGTGGATTCCCTCGAAGACTGAACGAAGTAAAAACAACTTCTACTCGCTGCCAAGGACCAGCGAGAAACGTATAGACACACTGACGGGAATCCCCTTCAGGATTTACCAACATCGGAGCGTGAAATGTTCCATTCAATGGCCCATCCGGAGTGCTTACAAACTTTTGATCACACTCTGTGGAAAAACAAACACTGTTTCGCTAAAACTTGATCGTTTTCATCTCTCAGCTGTCCCCGAGGTAATCGGGTAAGCCAAATCGGCATACCACTTATGTATAGCTATAAATCGACATCGAGACGTTTCGATGGGTCGTGGATAGTGTCTACTACAGGGTGGTAGAGATTTTCTTTCAAATAGCAGAGCATTGATTAGCGTGCGACAACAGGCACGTCCACGCCCATCGCCAGTTCAGACACAAAAACACAAAATCAGAAAATCAGTGCCACTGCGACTGTATGTATTTAGATGCTTTCCACTAACCTGTACTGTTGCGAGGACAAAGTAGTAGGAAGAAGATAAAGGCTGGAGAGACGATACTATTCCCAGAAGCATGCCAAAGTACTGAAGCCATACTGCATCCTAGGAATATATATTTACGTTTCACTGGATTACCGTCAAATTGTAAATAAAGCGTTAATAGCGGCAACGGTAACTTTACCATATCGTCAGTCTCTATTCCACGCACAGAAAGCACATGAAAACTCGATCCCGGAGATCATCTGTAATCAGACGCGTCCTAACTATTAGACGCAAATTCTGTATCAACTATATATTGTAACTGGAAAGCTCAACTGAAAATTAGCGGGAAATCGAATCAGTGAACGGTATACACGAACAAATCGACCGTGATCGAATCATAAATAGGAAATAGGATATATGATAGAATAGAAGAGAATAGAGGAGAATATAAGGGAATATAAAAAAAAGATTAGGATGGTAGAGCAAAGAGAAGGATGCGATAAGCAATAGGGTTGAAAAGGGTACTATTGCAGAGGAGGGTGGTCAATAGTAGCGCCTCTAGCGATAAACGTCCGTTTCTGCACATTAACAGACTGTTAACGGACTAACCTCCTGTGTAAGGACGCACAATTTCCATGTTGAGGCTGTCAAATTTTTTCGAGTCAAATAGCGCGTGGGGCTTACATTGGCTTACATGCATGACAACGATACGACAGAGAAAATCAAGTTTTCACTCAAACGAAACACTATGACGGACGTCTTTTCGCGTAACCGTGGTCCCAGACCAACTGAGAAACAAATGAAAGATTCGGATGGATTTGCATTTTGCACAATAGAATGTCCCGATTATGAAGAGATCGAGGAGAAATATCTACATGCACAACTTGCCACACCTCTGACACCTGACACCTTCCCTAAATTCCACACGCACGGCACGCACTGTTCAAAGGTGGGTCCAAATTACTGGTATCAATCGTATCTCTCGGGCTCATCGTGCTCCTCCCGCTTACTTCTGCCCATCACCATGTTTATTGCTTCCATTTCTTCATCTCCTGGGGGATCAGGATGTGCCACAGCGAACCCTCGTTCCACGTATCAGATACCCGATACTCGACCAATCCACGATAGCTTACTGCTCAGTGCTTACAATTACCGTCCACACGCAAACTGTGCGAACTTGATGACCAAGCCTATAATCACTCACCCCGCAAAAAGGCAAATCAGTAGTTTGGATCCATCTTAACGCGACCCAAAAACCTCGTCTCGCCGGAACACGTTATTAATTCACTTATAGGAAAAGTACTCTCGTTCCTTCTTATTTGCACATACCTATTGGGTGGTATGAACATTTGTTTTCAAAGCTGAACCGGGTTAACACACCCATTCGAGTTGCCCGAAACGAAGGACTACCCCAGCTACATACATATGTATGGTACATATGTCACTATCCGCCTTCCCTTATGCATAACACTCGATATCAATACATACCTCGCGACAGGCCAGCAGTCCGAGATTTAAGTACCATCTGGTCCTTGGAAACTTGTGCGTAAACCTGCACCCTGAACGAAGAGATACGATGCCGTCGAAAGGATTGTTAAATGTCTTCTGCCGCGGGTTTGCCACCCGAAAATGCGATACGTACACTTTGCCTTATGATGCACTGCAATTTCTCAAAATCATGTTGGTCGACGAAAGACTTGAGAATTGAGACTTGAGACGAGAAACGAGAAACAATCGTCTGTAAGAAAATTCGTACTCGTGATAAACGCAGACGGTAGGTCACACAGCACAAGTCCACCACTAGCGCGATACACTCGTAGAATAGACGGGATCCGCGCAAACCGTTCGTTCCTCGCCACGTTCGCTAATTTTATCAAATCTCATTGCACCAAATTGCATGTTCTACTTTAGGCAGATATAATATCGCACCGTCGTTGCGATCAAAGCCACGCAGCACCATCACTACAATCACGTTACGAGAAAGAGGAAAACAGAGCCTTCTTGCGGGCGGGTGCGTGCGTGTGCGCGAGCACCTGTGTGATGTTTGACAGAAAGCGAGAGAGAGAGAGAGAGAGGGGGGAGGGGCAGAGTACACGTAAATATGTACAACGTTAACCAACCCCCAATCTCTTTCGCCTTCTACGGAGGCACTGGCTAGTGACTATACTACCCTACCCCAATACGTCCAAACGATATTGTAGAGGCCGCTGCAACCGTATAGAATATAGAATACGAGTTGACAAATATAAGCGTAGCAGGGGATGAGAAAGGAAATACTAAATATTATTCGTATTTTCTTGATTCGTTGAAATAATACCTACCGTCTGTCGTACCCTGCCGCTTATTAAAAAATTCTATATTACGCAGGAATATAATTATTTCCAGCGGGTGAAGCTTCTCGTAGAGAGGCTATCTGTGAAAATCTCCGAAATTAGAATGCGAAAAGTATAGAAAGACTATAATTAAAGATATTATTAAACGGTGAGAATGTTGAAGGTACGAAATAAACGTAGCACCGGTTAAGAAAGGTAATTCACATACAACTGTTTATTGAGACATGTAGAATACATCTGGTCATACACAAAAATCTTTGACACTTTAAATCAAGCTCCTAGCCCGAAAAAGGAACCATTTCAACATTGTTTTAAATTCATCGATAATCATTACGTTCAACTACGTCACACTAAAATTAGGGGCAACTTTTAAAATTGCGGGAATTAAAAAAAGCAAAGCAATTGGAAGGTGAATAGTAGAAAAAAATTTGAAAACGTAATTATTAACAATAGAAGAATTTGGTTGTAAAAAATTTGTTGTTCATTTTTAGCCGTGGAGCTGACACGTGACATGTGGCGTGAGAAACATAAGCCGTATGTAATAGTATGGTTTTTGTGAATAGTGTTACGTACATATGTTTTCTGTTTTTCTTTCGTACAATAATTCATTTTTGAAATTTGTTTTTCGTTTTTAGTGCTAAATAACATCACGTCACAAAATGCATATTCGCAGGAATATAATATATAATATATTTATATATAATAAAAAAACACGTCTTTGGGCCGTTATTAACATAAATTGATCGACCCAAAAATCACACAACATCCGCCTGACACGGGCCAACCAAAAAGAGTCAAGTTCCCAAAGGATGTGTGCCGCGAATTAGGGCAATGACCGGGTAAAAAGGGCGCGCGCGCGGCTACAGCATCGTCAGCCACAGTGGTGCATTATCCTAAATGCGACCGATTACCCCCCCAGGCACCCCAGCTGCCACAACACCGGTCAATGTATAAAATAGCGAAGGGTAAGTGGATAGAATATTGGGGCGCCTTAATGCTGGGGCAGGGCCAATATCGTAACGCTAGTACCTAGATCAGTCTAAAGTCTCGTCACCGTGAACTGCCTCCGCTTTTGCCAGTTATGCTTCCTTGCCCCCGCAAGCTTAATTTTTACTCTCTTTATACGTCCTTTATTTCGTTCTTTTTTCCTTTCTTCCTACCCCCTCCCTCCCTCCCGGCCTTCCTTCCTGCCTCCCTTCCATCCATCCATCCATCCATCCATCCATCCATCTATCCATCCATCCGTCCATTCGTCCATACATCATCCTCCACCCATGTATCCATCCTCCCTTCCCTCGTTCCCTGCTTACATCCTTCCATCCATATCCTTTCCGTTTTCGTTTACTTTTCTGCTTGCTTCCTACCTGCCTGCCTGCCTGTCTGCTTTATATACGTATATAATCTTTGTTTATTATAATTTCGACGGGAAACCAGAATTTACAGTTAAACGTTATCGTGTCATAAAAACCCACTCAGCATGATTAGCAATATCAATCCTTATTATATCGTTAATATTAATTATCATTATTATCATTATCATTATTATATCCTCGATATTATGTTTTTCTTTTATAAATAGGGTGTGTAGGTAAGTAGGGTAGGTAGGTATAAAGTACGGTAAGTGAATAATGCGTTATGCGTGTATTGGGGGAGAAGACTAAAGAAATGAAAAGTAATAATATTGATTGGTATAGATAAGATTGATTTCTGTTTCCTTCGACTGCTTGCCTCGCCTCGCCCACGCTACTACTTTCCCCACCGCGCCTCACTCCCCCTCTCGGCACGACGCGGCGCGGTGCCTCCGCGTCTTTCGTTTTCTTTCCTCTCTCACTATCCGTTGCTTTTCATTCGTAAAACAATGATCGCATAACTGGGGACAGGAAGTTAAAATGAGGGGCTTTCAATCGTTACGCTACTAGATACAGTTACATCATCGTTACTAAAACAGTATCGACGACGAAGGAGATTTAGACTTAAGTAAAACGTGAATAAAATGTAACAAAATGTTGCTCATAAATAGGAGAGTCTGCGAACGATCGATCGCCATCCAAGGTGTAGGTTATTCGCGACAGTCGATCGGTTCGTACTTTCATTGTATGGAAATCGTGCTTTCTTGCCTACGCGTCTAATTTCTTATCTGGTTCCTTCTTTTTTCTTATTCGTTTCTGTCCGAATTGGCGTTAGTCGCTTTTATTGCTGTGCAACTTTCGATGGGGCCGAAACGCGCAATAGGTACATAACATTCATGAATGTATTTTCGTGGATGGTGTACAAAAGAAAGACGATACAATATCACCAGATACACAGTTACACGAATGTAACTAATTGTAAGTTAACATTCTGTCCTCTGTTAGTTCACTTTCCTTCTTCCTTTCTCCGTCGTTTAACTTTTTCTGTCTTTCGGTCTTTCGGTCTATTCGGTCATAAATCGGGGGTGCGTGTAAAAAACAGTAACGGATTTTACTTATGTTTTCCTTTTCCGAATATTATCCTCCAGAACAGGGGGTGTCTGGGTTCCAGGGACAGGGACCAACTACAGCCCGCACTTACAACTCTTACTAATTAACTAACAGGCTAACAATAACAACGAGTTCACACTCAAAATGTGTGCTGTATGTGTTCATGCATTTGTAAACGTTGCGTACACTTTACACATCCTAAACCAATCCGTGACTATCATTATCAACCTCGGTAGTCAGTCGTTTCTAAAAAAAGAAGAGAAAAAAAAAGACAGACGAGAATGATAGCGCGTGCAGCGAGAATGATCACGCGACGAATGTGACATAAAAATTTTCAATGTAAAATTCAAGACAAAAATCTAAACGAAACGTATAAACTCTACTTTTTTCCTAATCGTCTCGTACGTCCGTCTGTTTGTATTCTCAACGGTTCTCATCTCGTCCTTCGACCACAAAAACAAAACAAAAAAAAAAAGAAGAGAAATAAATAATAAATACCGCGATTAATTTAGACTAATTTATCCTCGCTATTTGGGCACTGTCGTCGAAAAATTTCCTACGCGAACACGTTTCTTTCTAATCGATATTCTTCTTTTTCTTTTTTTTTTCAATTTTCTCTTCGTTCCATTCCGTAGACCCGAGAAGCCCTCCCTCTTTTCACGATCACTATATAACCACGAAATCAATGCGAGCCATTGCTCCTGTAGAACCGTTGATTTACAACGTTTCATTTCTTATATCCGTAGAACCTGTCTGACCCTTAATAATAATAATAATAGTTTCACTGACTGTACACATTATAGACCAACAATAGAAGGTCTAGCGGCGCTTGGCGCGCTCCCACGCATACACTTACCAAAACATGCACACACATACGCAAACACGCACCGCTCACGTACGCGGACGGGACTGGACACGAACACAGAATCGGAGACGGATACGCATCCGTGCACAATATTCCGCTCGCGCCGATCTACTACTTGCCAAACGTATCCACCCCCCTTCCGTTTGTCCGTCACCGCGTTCACTCGTCCGTTCATTCACTCCCTCTCTTCCATACATCGCGTATCCTCCTTCATTTCGGTCTATCGAAAGCACATACGCTTTTCTTTCACGTAGACTTTAAAACTCGAATCGACGCATAATAAAACCGCAGGCTCTCGTGAGGTCTTTTAATTCATACGAGCCATCACAATCCCAACGTCAACATCGCTGATCTTCGTATCACTTGGCAGTAAACAATGTGACAATGCAGTAGCGGTACTTGGATTATTATTACTGCGTTGTATGTATATATACATATACAAATATATACATACATATATATATATATATATATATATACACATACATACAGTAGTAGTAGTAGTAGTAATAATAGTAGCAGTAGTAGTAGTAGTAGTAGTAGTAGTAATAATAGTAGTAGCAGTAGTAGTAGTGGTAGTAGTAGTAGTGTAGTAGTAGTAGTAATAGTAGTAGTAGTAGTAGTAGTAGTAGTAGTAGAAGTAGTAGTAGTAGTAGTAGTAGTAGTAGTGTAGTAGTAGTAGTAGTAGTACGGGGTGGGTGGTTATTGGGTGGTCACTCCAATATAATAATTAATCCCAGTGGCACATCACTGTGTACGTAATCACAATAATAGCGGGCAATGGTGGTGGCGCCGAGCACGACGTCTCGCGCGTATCTTTCTTCATCTTTTGCTTTTACAATTACCGAATCGACCAAGTAAACAGCGTATAAGCGAATTACTTGCTTCACTGCACTGGGCATCATCCCTCTTCCCTCCATTGCTATCGGTTTCCATTCTCTCCGTCCCACCCACGCCCCATCTCATTCTTTTCATCGCCTTTTCTCAAATCTTCAGCAGCGACGACCCCTGGGTTTAGTACATTTTCGCTGTATGCGTTTCTTCGACCTATATCGCTCGGTTCTGCTCACTTCCGCCAAGTTCTGCTAAGTTCCTTTCACTTTCGCTCTGTTCCACCCAGTTCCGTTCGTTCGTTCGTTCGTTCTCGTTCGTTCGTTCGTTCGTTCGTTCGTTCGTTCGTTCGTTCGTTCGTTCGTTCGTACGTGCGTGCGTGCGTGCGTGCTTGCGTGCGTGCGTATTCACTCACAGACTTGCAGAAGTTAGCTCCACGACTGGTAGGAATCTTGATACCATTCGTGATCGTCGCTGGAAAGCCCGCCGAGCGTGGCGGTTCTGCCTCCAAATCCCATGTCACCGCCGCCGCCACCACCACCACTACCACCATTCACACTCGCCAATCCGTACGCATTGCCCAGTGGTTGTTGGGCGAGGGGTTGGTTTCCCCAGTTGCTCTGGAAGCGACGCTTAGATTCCCCCTGGTTCTGGTGACCCCCGTCAAATTTTCGTTTACCTGCTGTACAAACAAACCGAACAAACCACCATCACCTTCACGATTACGATTATCATTGCGATACGCACACCACTCGTGCGTCACCCTTTCGCATCCAATACCTTCTCTCCGGCCGCTGTTGCTCGGCAAACAACATAATATGTTATGAAACATATGTTATGAAACAGTCTGTTGGGTGGTTGAGTCGCTGGTCAGTGGTCAGAGTGGTTTTGATCCTGGGGAACGGGAATGGATGGACAGGAAGAGGAATATGTATCGATCGTTATGACAGTCCAACGACTTTGGTGGTAGCGGGATAAAATTGTTCGAATTGACTAGCTACACCAGTATAATATATCGTGGCCTGTATCGTCACTCTTAGAAGATCAAGGATCGATAAGATAGTAAAAGGACGAAACATGTTGAAAAGAGGAGAAGAAACACGCATGCACACTATTCGTTTGGATTACACAGCACTGACGATTTCTATCGAAACTACGCACGTTCTCCGCGTACTGTCTTCAATTGTACAAGTTGTCTATTTATGAAAGCTATAGCGAACGCAGAATCGTGGTGACGTAAAACGCGAGCAATCGGGAGAAGAAGAATGCGAAACAAAACGCTGCGTTGTCGTCAAAGGGCATAGAGTAACGATACAATAGTGTGGATGTTCTTCTCGAGAGAACAGTCGAATCGAAAGGAAAGATGGGATAAAGGTGATCGTGGATCGTGGATCGTGGATCGTGGATCGTGGGACAAATTACACTAACATTCTCTTGTCGGCAAGTCGATTTTGAAGGCATAGTCGGGTTCGCACGCCCAAGTGCAACAGAATATAAATCGAAGAGAAAATAAAGATGAAGCGAAAGAGTGAGAAATGAAATGGGAAAGCGCGTCAAGAAGAAACGCGGAGCAAGCGAATCAAGTTGATAACCAAAGGTGAAGGAAAGAATAGAAAAGTATAGTAAAGAGCGGCAGCGGTGGTGGCGGCGGCGGCTAGATGATAGTGTAAACAAATGAATTATTGTGAAGATACAGACCATCCTCACCTGGTAAACTTCCCTTGGCGCGGACCCCCCCACGAACGGTCAGCCGCTGGGCCCCACGGGCCCCTGAAGTTGCGGGGTTGCGTCCCCCTCTGATTGGGCCACGGACATGCGGGCCACCGACTCGGCCACGCGGCAGTATTCCACGGCCACGTCCAGCCTGACCAAATAACACACACCCAATCGTTACCCCATCTGATTCGTATTTCACGGCGCTCTTACGCGCTGCTCATTTGCATTATTTAATCCCGAACATTTCTCCTTATCAACATCTTTCTTCGTACCTACATTCTGCTTCTCCAGACACCCCCCCCCCAACACACTTCCACCATCTCTTCACCCTATTAGGGCTCCTATTCTATTTATCATCATCTGTACATCGTCTATTCGTATGGACGTTACAACAAATACCAACATTTGACTCGTTTACATAGCTTACAACTTTCTTAATCGACACTAATTCCTGTTCTTGTACATACATTTTATACCCACTAAACAGATATATATATATATATATGTAAAAAATATTTTATGTACAAACACACACGTACACGTACAGAAAACTATACATGTATGTATCGTGTAGAATTGTTTGCGCGCGCGCGCCTATGTGCTGTTTGTGTGTGTGCGCGCGCTCGCATGTAAACCAATACATATAGATAGTATCATATTGTATGTGTGGATGAATTACGGTGATAGAATATTATACACGTACGTGTATAGAATATGTACACATATATTGATTGATTTATTTTACAGGGAAAGAGGTAAGCAAAGACAGAGTGCGCATTGCGTGGAAAAAGAAAACGGAGAGGGAGGGGGGTGGGGGAAGGGGAGAAAGAATATAGAGGGTGAGTAAGATGCGAGATAAATGCTTGTTCGTGTATCGTGTGTGTACGCGCGCGCGCTCGTTGATGAATATGTACTAGATAATGATGCAATGGAAGGGATGACCTAGAACCAAATCTTACTAACCACATTTTTTTACAGACAGCAGTAGTAGTATTAGCAGAGTTATCCAATGTAGTAAAGCGAAAAGCGAACTGTTTTGGGTTGGCGAGGGAACTTAAGCGACACAACCTACTGCACTGTCAGCTAGAACAAAATTCAACAAGTCAAGGTATAAATATAAGCGGCGCAGCATTACAGCAGGGTGGTTTAAGCGTAAGCGGTATTTTTATACACCGAAGCAAGCAACAGTCATCAAACTTTATTATCGATGCTACCGATTACTGATACACAACAGGCTTATAGGTCGTAACTTTTCTTTCAATCGATTCTCCCTTATTTATTACTGTTTCATACACATATTTTATAGTATTCACCGAGTCGTAACTCAACGCCTGTCCGAGTATTATTCACAAGGGTTGTGCATAATAATAACAACAATAATAATAATAATATCAATAATAATATTAATAATAATAATAATAATAATAATAATAATAACAACAACAACAACAACAACCACAATAATAATAATAATAACTTTACTCTTTTTACCACTTCTCGTTTCCTCTCTTAGTGATCAGTCGATCTAAAGCATTCCATATGCAACCCTTGGTACGCATTCAACTTTCTTATACTCGACGAATGTCGGGCAATTTGCGAGAAAATTTTCCTCCTCTTATCGTCAACTTATACGTACGTTTAATCTAAATTACAGATTAAACGCATCGTACCAGGATTCGCCCACTTGTTAAAAAATAAGAAGATAGTCACACTCTAGACGTGTGTATCATTTGTTTTTTAAAGCAAACAAGCATCGATACTGTTTCGATATACATACGTACACACATATAGGAGAGTTCACTGAGAATCAACCAACGTATGCAAATATTTAGCTTCCATGGACACTTGCATGAAAACGGCAACTTATCGAGGAAGAGAAATGTGTTACATTTATAAGGCGACAAGCGTTTTTAACGACTTTAAGACCTTTCAATTTCTCATATTCGAGAAATGATTCAAGTTTATCAAACAAGTGAGACAGAAAAGAAATCATTTTTCGAAGGGAGCGAATATAACGAGTATCATTTCATTAACTACGCATTAAACAACGTACGAAGAAGAATATTTTCATAATGCAAACGACCAACGATTCAAGAAACAAAAAAGGCGATAAGTAACTCGCGTTAAGGATTCAACTACCATGTACGGAATAATTAGGACTGTGGTCTAATAAATAACAAAGAAGAGAACTATTTAACTCGGAGAAACAAGACTATTCGAAGCGACGAAGTGAAACGTAGAAACAGCTACATACAACCACGATGCATAGAATACAGCAGCGTCGAGGTTAACATATACAATTGTGTGCACATATCTTTTACAGAACTGCCAAGTGAAAAAGTTGGTTGCAATTAACCAGTCAATCTATCCTATCTGCCTACCTGCTTGCCTGCCTGCCTGCCTACCTACCTACCTACCTACCTACCTACCTACCTACCTACCTACCTACCTACCTACCTGCCTATCTATCTATCTATCTATCTATCTATCTATCTACCTATCTATCTATCTACCTATCTATCTATCTATCTATCTATCTATCTACCTATCTATCTATCTACCTATCTATCTATCTATCTATCTATCTACCTATCTATCTATCTATCTATCTATCTATCTATCCATCCACTTAATCATGTCCATCTGTCAGTTAATTAGTCAGTGTGTCCGCCAGACTAGAGTATAGTTATGACATGGTTGGTAGTAATAATGTTTACAGGGTGCCCAATGCTCTCTTACAGTATTTGGATAACCCTGCAACTGCACATACAAATATATATATGCAAATATCTATTATGTATATCATATCCGAGCCACGAGACGAACGTCGCTCTCCGAGGAAAGAGAAGACAAATGTGTACGTTTACAAACGTCATCGACTTCACGATCATTCTTATGTATGCAAAGTATTATACATTTGCGTGCATGTGTGCGCATGTTCTGTGTGCGATTATAAATAGATCACATACAGAAAACGCACAATGCGGGCATTCCTACAATGCTTTCTGCCTACGGCTGGAACTTGACAAAATATTACTGACAGTGTGGTGCAGATAATATTAAGGAAACTTACGGCACTGTACACTTACAACCTTGTTTTTCCATCTTTATGGAAGAAGATCAAAACACGAGAGATAGAGAGAGGAGAAGGGGGAATGAGGGGGGGGAGAGAGAGAGAGAGAGAGAGACCGCAATTGTTGCCCTGTATTGTCTCTCTCGTTACCACAAAATGTCACTTTACTGCTTGCTTTCTTACTTGCTTTCTTTTTTCCTTCTTTCCTTCTTTTGTTTCTTCCCATTACTCTCTTACTTTCCGTTGACTAATGGCTTTTCCCGGCTGTACTTTCGTTGAAAAATTTAGAATGGGTCTACTATGGCTCAGATATGATTGGCAAGCAATTTGAAAGTGGCAATGTGTTCGGATTACAGGACTACGTTAGTGTAAGCGATGGAATTAATATTAAACACATGTAATTAAGGATCGATAGACGGATTCGAATGCACTACAACTTCTTTCCCCGTCCTCCTTCACTCACACTCTCACTTTTATCGTTCTCTCGTTCTATTTCTCTCTCGCATTTGCCCACGTACACGCGCGCGCGCATAAATAATCATACGCTTCCCCCCCCCCCCTCACTCTCTCTCTCTCTCGCTCTCTCTCGCATTCGGGATTATCATTATAAACACTATATTGACAGTGCACTGTGCATAAAGTACGTTTCGACAACGTGCACAGTGCACAGAAAATCATACATCCATCACATATAAGTGTGGAGGTGGGGTAGGAGGTTGGGAATTACGCACATGTCATGAATATAGACAGTTACGCAGGTAAAAGATGCTATGTATGCACTGAGGACACGCCTTCAATATATGTACACATGTATGCCCGTAAGTATACTTACACTAGCAGTTAGCAGTAAGTTAATAAGCACTTTTATTAAACGACAAGTGAGCAGGTTGTTTGGAGAGTGTAAAATGGATAATGTAATGTACTTGGGAATATCCGCGAACACTGTGCCACAGTCAAACTACCGCTGATGTGTGTATAAATGTACATGAGTATATACATATGTATGCGTAGGTACATATATATATGCACATATACAGGCACACACACATACGTACACGAATCATATTCATTAAAAGTAATAATGATTCAAAGAACGGAAACGACTTTAGAACGATTAAAAAAGGCGACCCACCGGTTGAGGCTGCCTGCCTCTCCCTCTGGCAGGTGGTGGAGGCGGCGCGTAATCGAAATAGTAATCTTCGTATCGATAATAGTCATCGTAATATGGATCACTGTAGCCACCTCGATAATCCCCATAACCGTAATAGTCGTAATCATAATCTATAAAAACACACATTACAAATAGACCCAAATTTAGCCACGATATATCCAATTGAAAACTTATTCAAAACTAATACTTGTGTTTCGTATAAGAAAAGGCATGCCGGGAAAAGATGGTTATAAAACTCCAATAATAGAATTTAAGAGAGGAAAAAAAAAGAAAAAAAAACAAACGAAAAAGAACGTATGTCCGAATCGTGTGAGAACTATTACACGAGAACAAACCATGAAACGGCTCGATCAAACATCGTAAATACATATACTATTATATATTATCTATTATAATATATATGTGTATATATACACACATAGACGCATATATATACACATACAAATATATGGGCGTATTTAAATAATGCGCGCGCTTGTGTGCGTGTGTGTGTGTATGCGCGCGTGTGTGTATCTGTTCCGTTTCATTACGATACTAATATCAAGAAAAAAAATCTTGATGATTACCCTACCACCATCACGTATCCTGATAGATTCTACGCTTTGTACGGACCATAGAAACTTTCTTTTCAATACTTTCGATTCGAATCTTTCTGTTTCCTTCGCATAAACTTTCGCATATCAGAAATGTATATCCGAAACGGTTTTTACGGTTTTCGATGATCCGATAGCGTATTCGTTCAACCTTGAGCTTAACTGAAGGGAAAAAAATACACAAATCTACGGACATGGGTACTCTCTACTACGTTTCACTCATCATTCAGCATTATCTTACCTATTTCCATGAGAGCTGTAAAGAAATTTTTTCAATTTTTGATGCACACTAACGAAATTAACGAAATTAACAAAATTCACACGATTACATAAAGTGGGATAGATCAAACATACCAGAGGAAAACAGCGAGAAAGAAAAGAAAATAATGCCAGACTAAACGCATTGAGAATGTGTGTGACTGTACACTGCCACAAAATAATTCTCACTAGTACGTAATACGTAAATACAAAACAAACAATACGCATGCAGTTATTTTTCGGTAAAATACATACATAAATTAAATATGTATATATATGAGTGTATATTGGACAAAATACAGCACATATACATATATACGAAAAAGATAAGGTGTCACAGGAAGTGGTAGTGGTAAGGCAACAAGGTGCTCTTAATACAATGTTAAGCGACACATTGCATAGATATGCGAAAATATGCATATGTATGAAAGTGTACGGAAGGATATTGTTCAAATATTTCATTGTTCTACAGGCACGCGAATCTGCGCCCAAAGTGTCTCGTACGCTCAAGTGTTGCACGATGGTCGGAGGAAACAATAGTACAAAAAAAAAGGAAGAACAAAAAGCAAATACATAATTGATAAAGACCGGACACGTAGTAGTAGTAGTAGTAGTAGTAGTAGTAGTAGTAGTAGTAGTAAAGTAGGCTCAGACCAAATTTAGTTTACCAACTGAACAACTAATACAGATACTGTACGAATACCAGTATTCGATTTAATAAAAGGGAAAGTTTCATCATCTGAACACTTTCTCACTACAACCTCGCGATACAACTTTCAATGGAAATTAATCGACAGAGGGGAGAATTATTCGACTGTACCAGCGAGCAGATTCGCAGTATGTTGGGCGTTGCACATGTCGGTCTACGATGAATATTTGTCCCGTAATCTGTTGACCGCGGTGAAGAATAAAATGTTCCACGTCAAATATGAATATGGTATGGTCGTTTGTCATTGGATACGTTTGCGCTTATGAATAAATTCTCTAAGTATGCATGTAATCACGTGATGCGTGTAAGCGAAGGTATGTAGTGAGATAGTGACAGATCCCCAAAAGCATGCGGGATATCTGTGTTGCGTAACATTACCATTACATTATCATTATCGTTATCGTTATCGCTATCATTATAAATGATTCAACAATGATTTGTGTTTACTTAAATCTGAAAAATAAAACGTTAATGTTTTAAATCTAACGATAAATTCAACGGCCAGTTGAATTGTTTCTCCGTTGTTCTTGCGAGATTTATGAATTTCAGAACGCGATCGCGTGATCTGTACGCATGTGCACGTATCAACGAAACAAACGGTACGAATGCGAACGGAGAACTGTACACTTGAATAAGTGAATGCGAACGTTATGGTCTAAGCCTAAAGTGAATAGAACCGCCGACTGCAAGGATAGAGAAATTTCACTATAAAACGTTATTTTATTGGAACAGGACGGAAAATATGGACGTGAACGTGAACGTGAACGCGAACGTGAACGTGACCTTTCACGTACACGTGCACGTTATTTGTTTGCCGATGTATCGTTATAGGAATGACGGTGAAATGCGTTCAGAATGTAATACATGTATATAGAATTTCTGGGTGAGAATGTGATCTAAATACATAGTGCCAGCAAATAAATCGCGATGAGTAAGTAAGTTAATCGGTACTTACCATAATCACCTCGTCCCATTTGTCCTCGCATACCTGCGCCAGTACCTCGGGGGCCCTGACCTGGTCCACGAACTGGCATTGGTCCCACGATCATGCTAGGATGCGACGGAGAACTTCTGAATCAGCAAGTACAAGTGCCAATATTAGTGGAGCATCTCCGCAATAATAATAATAATAATAACAACAACCACAATAATAATAATAATAATAATAATAAGAATTGAGATCGTTACAACTCAGGCCCACACGAAAGGTTGTTTTTAATTATTATAGGGGAATCCTGACTTACCCCGTTCGAGCCTGCAACAACTGCATCATTCTTCGCTCTCTGGCACGAAGCATTTCTTCCTTTTTCTTTTTATCAGATGGTGGTTTTGCTAGCGACACTTCTATGTGAGAACCCCCGATTTCCTTACCGTTTAATTCGTTCATCGCCTACAAACAACAACAAAATGTTAAAAACCAATTTAACATATGAAACCCTTAATTACACTAGTTTTGTTAAAATGGCTATTTTGTGCAACAGATGCCACTATTTCTTTCTTATGTAAAATGGCCCGGCCATATCGGTCATTCGCAACGCGAGATATTCGCAATTAAGTGGGACCACCTTTTTGACAGACAGGTAAAAAATACATACGAACAAAATAGTGGCATCTGCTGCACAACATTTTTTGTATTTTGTAAACTAGTGTTATCATTATCATTATAATTATCATTATCAGCATACCTTAACGGCATTGTCTCGTTCTTCGAAGTGTACGAAAGCGTAGTCCTTGATCTTTTTCACTCTTTCGATATTACCGTACTGTTCGAAGCACTCTTTCAGTTTCTCTTCCGAACAATCTTGCGTCAAATTCTTTACGTATAATACGCGCACCTGAAACACAGAATTTTTGGTATAGATCGTTTGTTACTTTATCGGTAAATTTTTCCCTTTCGAATAGCGTCTGTCGCTTACTTTGGACATGGTTTGCTCGTCGGGCTCCTCTTGCGGGTCTGCCCAATCGACTATGATATCACAGCCCCACACCTTGATGCGTCCCGTGCTCAGTCTTCGTTTTGCCAAGGAAGCTGCTTTATGAGATTCGTATTCTAAGAAGCAAAAACCTCGATTTTTCTTCTTGTCATCCGGTGAACTGTAGATAATCACCTCGGTCAGGCCAGCTATACGATGGGGAAATTATACAGAACAAATCAGTCAAACTTGTCGGAGTGTCGAGCGTATAACGCGTACGTACATCTACTGTAAACAAACAAATCGGGAGAAAAGTTGGGAGGGGGAGAGAGCGGGAGCGGGAGCGGGAGAGAGAGAGAGAGAGAAACAAATTTCGACCGTCGAGACCTAAAGAATGAGTCTAGGCAATTGTATCATGTAATTTGAAGTGTCACAAATTGCACGGGCAAAAAAATCTGTTGCTCGTTAAATCTATTATTTACGCCATTAATATTTCGTTTCTCTTCGATATAATAATATAGAATGCGCTCAAAGATACCAATCTGTATGATTCTATCACACATACTACGGATGTTTACGATATTTAACAGAAGAAAAATCCAGGGATAAAGATGCAAAATGGAAACAAAGAAAAGGGAAAGGAAATCACCGTGTAAATTTATCATTTACTTTGCTAAATTCAATGATTCGTAATTAAATATGAAAATATCAGAAATATAAATACGCGGTTACGCCTTAACGACCATTAAGAAATGACCAATTATTTCACCAAAGATAATAAATTTACAGTACGATCAAGAAGGGAAGTAATTGTTTCCGTATTAGAAGTAGTTGTTGACTTCACGTAAGCAGCAGTCAGATATTCTTCCAACTTTCTACCACTAATGCACAATGTGTACCTAAGAGTTTGATTCAAGTAAGCCAAAATACGCGATTGTTCACGGCTCTTGTCATCACATTACCCAACTCCCAAATTACATTTCTTATGCATACATGCACACATACAAACAAGCATACATACATACATACATACATACATACATACATACATACATTCATCCATCCATCCATTCATTCATTCATCCATACATGCATACATACGGGCGTGTGTGTGCGTGTATGTAATGTGGATAACACATCACGTAGTTCGTCAATACATTATTAAAGTCTCAAACTTTTATATTCATTGAAAAATATTCTAATTCTCAAATTGAGAATTCGATTCACAACTTTAACTCCTTTCCCTCTCTGCGTCCCTGTCTATCGCAAACGATATTCGCGCCCACGGTACTACAAACGTACCGCGAGCGGGGGTCACTTTGCGACTATTGAGATAACTCTGTGAAAATATAAAATTCCTACCTTAAGCGGGGGGGGGGGGGGGAGGGGGGCTTTGCGTCACTTTTTGATGTTTTTCAAATATCATACGAAAACTATACATTATAATCCAACACCAATACTCTAGTTTAAGATAAATCAGTGAATACTTTTATAGTTTAGTGAGAAATAAAATTTGAGGTTCTCACAAAGGCAAATTCTGACAATGTTTTAGCGTATACATAGGACTGGAAAGTAAAGAAGTACACAAAGTCATCCCCGCTTACTGTATGTTTTTGGGAAAATACTTTTCCCATAAGCCAGGGCTTTGTCTTTCGGTTACACGTGACAAAAATATCCAAAGCGCATAATCATACTGAGCAAGTTGAATGAATTCAAGGGGAACATGGTTCGTGTATAGTGTGTAGTACCATATATAGTTTTCTGATGCCTCAGGCTGCTCAGTGTATACGCACTGTTATCCAATCAAGAAACACGCGCGAATGCACATTATCGTACGACCGTATATGCTCCTGCGCGAGCGTACGTGTTTAACATATACACGAGAGGCAGAAGGGACGGACGGAGGCTAGACAGATAGCAAGATAGATAGATAGAAGGATTGATAGATAGATAGAAGGATTGATAGATAGATAGATAGATAGATAGATAGATAGATAAATAGATAGATAGATAGATAGATAGATAGATATATAGATAGATAGATAGACATAGAAAGGGAGGGAGGGAGAGATAGATAAATAGAAATTATCCTTATTCGATGACAGAGCCGTTGTGTGAATACAACGTTCTACCGTAATCATAATATGCATACGCGCATGTTGGTCGACGTGACGCGTATATACGTGCCTCCTTTTATATGCAACATGCACTCGTACATATTCGTATATACGTACACGTAAGTTTCTTACAAAGGTAAATTTCGCATTTAAAACAGACTTTTCCGTACAGGAGGAGCTTGAGAGAAAACACTCGATAATATCTATTGGTAGACCGAGGAGGGTAAACGTATTCTGCTATCTGGAGAAACCTTTATCGCTTGAAATATCGAATGAATAATATAAAATGAACTGAACGACTAACTTTATTAGGGTTAAAAGTGTATATATAGAGGATGTGGGAAAGATAGTAAACTTTGCCGAATGCAATATTAAAATATTGTCGTGTTATCGTTTCAATGAGAAAACCACAAAAGTTTGTGACCAACATGAAAGCAAACTCATTAAGCAAAAATATCTGGAACAACCGTTAGAAGAAGAATTGCAAAGTTCAAAGCTCAAAGCTCAAAGCTCAAAATCAAAATCAAAATCAAAATCAAAATCAAAATCAAAATCAAAATCAAAATCAAAATCAAAATCAAAATCAAAATCAAAATCAAAATCAAAATCAAAATCAAAATCAAAATCAAAATCAAAATCAAAATCAAAATCAAAATCAAAATCAAAATCAAAATCAAAATCAAAATCAAAATCAAAATCAAAATCAAAATCAAAATCAAAATCAAAATCAAAATCAAAATCAAAATCAAAATCAAAATCTAAATCTAAATCAAAAGCAAATGAACGTCGTTCTATTAATTTCCGCAAATTAAATCCTCGAAAAGTCTGGTAATCTTTACCATCGTGTATATCTGGTGTACAATTTATACCGCAGGCCCGGTATCATTTGCCGTTCCGGATATCACGCGTGGTCGATCGTCTTTTGGCAGGACCTACATAAGCGAACCACGGCACGGCATATGACACCAATAGATACCAAAATATATACCAATATACCGTTAAAAAGAATAATTACCATGCTATTAGAATCGACATGCATTGTAGTGATTGAACCACGAATACACACAAGGTTGACAGTATGAGAAATCATAACACCGCGTTAAAACGCTTCTCTATGTAAGAACAAGGTATAGGATTTACTTTCCCCCGGCTAACAATAAGTATCTGTGCGGCTACTCGACGAACAATTACTTCGCTCCTAAATGTTATTGGATTAATCGCCATCATTCTCTGCCCTGTTCTTTCGAACATAGTTCTCCTCTCCTTCCTCTCAGTTTAAAAGCTGGCCTATATATACATATACGTACATACATATACATGTTATTTGTAAGCATCAGTGCGCACGCGAGTATGTATGTGTACATATGTATGCACGGGCAGTTATACATATGTATAGACGTATATCTGGCACCCAGAGACAACAAGGCATCCGATGAAAATCAAAAAGCCGGCAAACAGGCTTCCGTATAATAACAGCAATAGTTATAATCGTTAAAATCACTCGGATGCCTCGTGTCATCTTTTCTTCAAGAGATTTATATCTTCTACGTTAACCACCTTGTAGCTTGTAAATCCAATATCACGATTCCACTTTGTTATTTCTCATTTCCTTATCCTATTTCCTCTCTGTGTCCAGACTTTAATATTACATGCAACAATACTATGCAAATCACACAGAAAATGTAACAAGAACCATACACATTCGCTTCAATCACTCCGATCGACCTTACACCGGTCGGTGAGCAATGTAAATGATGTAAATCCGAGAACACGACACATTCGAGGAGCGAATAGAACTTTCCCGCCGCGCCGAGCAGAACGTCGTATTTCCGCCGCGGACGGTACCGGTACACGCGGCGCCCGATATACATACTATGTACCTTAAAACACGCTATCGTACATGTACATTTCTGACATTTTATGCGATGTTACGCATTTCTGTCTTTCTGTACTCCCTCGCTTACTCTCCGTCACTCATCGCCACTCTTCATCACTCTTGTTGCGATTTGCAATTTCGTGTGTCCCAAAATCAATTCGTTCGGGTCAAAAGCTTTGCTACATCCACATACAAGAAATAGTGGACTATTTGGGGGGGGGGGGCAGAGGGTGTAGGCGGGGGGAGACAAACAAAAAGGAAAGGAAAAAGTGTATCAGACAACCACTCTCTCTCTCGGGCGCGCGCGCGAACGACGCGGATCGGTTACTGGAGTACTATAGAGTGAAGGGAAGAAAGAGATAAATGTTTGTTCTTAAAAAATAAAAAATAAAACAGGAATGCGGTTGAAATTGGCGGGGTGCGGGGGGCTAGAAAAACAAAACAAAAAGAAACAAGAGCATGAACGAGGAAAATTCACGTTTAGCGTATACCGACATGTATCGTAAGAAAGTTTCCTCGACCGTGGGACACAGTTTAGCAGAGAACACCGTTAGTCAGTTATACGGGAATCTTTTTCATTAGAAAGTGAATAAATAGAGAAAACAAAACGATGGGATCATAGAGTGAAGTGTCGGAATTAAAAAATATATTTTGCTGGGATTACGTGGCGAGAACACGTACGAAACGTTTGTAGTGGTGTAAAGATCACATGTTGCGTGTAATATCAATTTGAAATGAAATTTTCCAGGTTGATAATGATACAATAGGGGCCAGACTTAGTCCACCTGACACCTCCGTCTGATTACGAAATCAAGGGGTAAAAACAACCGATTGATAACAGATAAAAGTTTTGTCCCACCATCTTTCCCATAGAACTTGTTTTGGTAACTGCTTTGCTGATTTAAGGACAATTGTCAACTTACGTGCGTGCTTTGTAAATTCTTCGAACAAGTCATCTCGGTCTCGATTCTTTGGAATATTTCCCACAAACAAGCGATGATTGTTATAAGATACGGTAACACCAATCTTTTTCCCATTCCGAATCTCATAATCATTCAGCTGTAAGAATAATGTGGAAGGAGAGTGCCAATTAAGCTTGCCTTTTACAATTTCACCTGCTTATTGGCTGTCTGAACGTGGGATTTCGTAAAGCGACCTTCAAGGAGATTTGTAGATATCGCACGGAGAAGGTCGGGGTATAAGCGAAAGTTGACCGAGGATCATGGAAAGTGTATCTACCATGGAGGCTAGACGAGGAATACTGAATACGGTTGATGAACAGGTGGGTGGATGGGTGGGAGTGCCTGTCCGTTTGTTAGCGAGCCAAACGCCCCAGCGGTCCACGCAAATCTCCCATATCCCCATGCTCGAGGCCCAGTCATGAATTCGTTGTTACGCGGGGCAATGCGCGAGCGCGGGGTTCTTTACTCAACTTTATCAAATCGTTTCTAACGATCCTCGAATTTAATCGTAACGACGACGATAGCGACGACGACCGCAACGGCAACGGCAACGACGACAACAACGACAACAACAACGACAACGACGACAACTATAACGATGATAATGATGACGATGACGATGACGATGACGATGACGATGATGACGATGACGATGACGATAACGATAACGATGAGAAGATGACAATAATGCTGATGATAATAATAAACGTGCTCTATTGCTTTCACATTTTCTCTTTCTGAATGGCAAAAAAGAGAACGAAGTTATAGAGAGATCTACAGGCGAGGAACTCGACGAGTCGACCATGAGATGTGTAAGATCAGGATTTGGATGAAATGGAATGAGGTGGAGAAATTGGTAGCGATGCGGAGGAGATGAAAAGGATAAATAAGAAAAAGAAAGAGGATATGGACGGTGAGACGCTAATGACCATAGTGATGGGAAAATTGGTAGTGACTGGCGGTGGCTATGGCAATGATGACAACCGTGGGAAAAGGGAATGAAGGAACACCGTGAATAAAAGTAGGAAACGAACAACTTTTAACTCCACCTAAATATGCGAGGAAAAGAAGACTTGGACCAGAGAGGTGTTACTGTTCACTAATAAACCGAGAGGCAAGGAGCTGACCAGAACTGAAGGTGCCACAGGTTATCGCAGATCGCACGGTCACACACGCGTGATCGTTTGCCTTTTTTCTCTTGGATGCTCCATACTTCCATACCATCTACAACCACTACTTAAAAGCTACCACTCTTAAGTTACAATACAGGTAGACAGGTAGGTATAGGTAAATAGGTAGGTACACACGCCTCGAATTCACTTTACCTGTTAATTTACCAAATTCCTCCAAGATCTCCTCTTTGCCTTTTGACTTTGGTATGTTCCCCACGAAAAGTCGTAGATTAGGAACGCTAATGTTTACTTTCAGATTCTTGCCGCGTTTTATTTCGTGATTATCGAGCTGTGGGATGAAGAAAACAGACACATGCCTAATATTGTTCCAATGAGATTCTTCGTATTTTATGTAATTGCGACAAACAGGAGAATTTAGGAAAATTTTTTCAAAATGTGCAATTTAGTGAAATAATTAACATGGCTTGGTTCCATGAAAGCGAGAAAGTGGCATGCGCTTTGTCGCTCGAGTCTTCACAATATAGCAAACCGGCGTTCACGTATCATGTGCTCCTGTAAACAAATTTTAAGCCTACCAATTTTTAAAATTTTGTTACAAAAATTGTCACTGTCCAATGAAAATCAACCAATTATGTAAATATACCCCTAACCAATTAGATCACAAGACTTTTTTTCATCGTCATTGTTCAGGAAGGTTCTCCACTCCCAATTTTGCCCACTGAGCAAAGAGGAGAGCTGGAAAAAGAAACTCATCCATAGGGATCATAATTAGTGTATGTATGTATGTTTTTTTATGTACGGTTGTATGTGTCCGTGTACGTGGTCGGGGAGAGAGAGAGAAAGAGAGAGAGAGAGAGAGAGAGAGAGAGAGAGAGAGAGAGAGAGAGAGAGAGAGAGAGAGAGAGCGTGTGTGTGTGTATTATTCACGTGTGGTTGAGTGCGCGAGCGCGAGCGTGCGCGCACGTGCCATTGCGTACAGATATGTATGTCGTGTGTCTTTACGGATATATGTTCTTTAGGTTTGCAGTGTTTTTCGTTGTTTACTATTTGGGACGTGTTGGATGGTATTATGTGCTTAAACACGAATCGATGGTCAGGGACATATACGTATGAGACAATTATGTGGATTGTTCCTAACTAAAAACCTCGAATCCTTGAATCTCGAATTTCGGCGTTACTCGGTATCATTAGTGAAAGAATGTCATGACATTCACATTTGAAACTACCGGGGAAAAAAAAACAAGAAAACGCAATGAACAACATAGAACAAGCCACATGGGAATATGCAAAAATTCGTTCGAAATGTTTAATACAAAAACATAAGGGCGAAAGAAAAGTAGTATATTATATGCAAAATGATGATGGAAATCGCTGATTCTATTTGACCGATAGATTGAATATCGAAAAGAAGCCATACTAATAATCAATAGAAGTATGTCTGGAATATTGCTCGTTTCCAACGGATATGCTGGTGATAAATTAGAAGAGTTAATAAAATAAACGATAAATTCTGACGCAATACGAGTACAAAAACGATAAAAAATAGAAATAAAGAAGGAAATATAAACATTTCGAAAGATCACATATTTTGGTAGCAATAACAATTTTGTAACATTTCTAAAAATTTCGTAAACAAAAGTGAAGGGATGTGATCTGTCAATAACAAGATATCGTAAACTAGGGTAACAAAAATTGTACGCTTCACAAACATGTACCTATGTATATGTACGTAACGATAAAGTAACCAAAGAATCTCTACATACCTCTTTAACAGCTTGCTGCGCTGCTTCCCTGTTAGTAAATGTGATAAATGCATATCCTCTGTTGCAACCTGCCATTGGATCCATCATTAGTCTTAAATCCCAAATTTTGCCAAATTGTTCAAACAAAGGAATTAACTCATCTTCGTACATATCTTTAGGGATTTTTCCACAGAACACCTTTAACAGTAATAGTTGCATGTTTTTTTTTGTAAAGAACGGCAGAAATGGTATGGTAGGGAATGTAATACCCTATTTACGTACCTCGCAACCAGTTCCAGGTGTAGGACCTTCCCAATTCGGAGGCGGCCCTCCATATTTTCTCTGACCAGTTGTTACATCCAAGGGGTAACCGGTCCGTTCGAGAATCATCTAGAATATTATTACCGACGTGTACGACAGCATTAGAAATACATATATATCAGGAGAATAAAAGCTTACCTTTATCTTATCCTCGTCTGGTGCTTTAGGAGTTGTACTAGTACCAGTCCCTTGACCAGCCCGACTCTTTTGTCTATAGGTTTTCATTACACCACAAAGATACGCAGATTTGTTCGACACATGTTCTAAATTTGATTCAAGAAATTGCGTGAGTACGTTCAATGCACCCTCGACAGGAAATTCTTTTAAAGCATCTAACGCTCTTTCATCCAGATCCACATGAGCCAACTTTCCTGTTTTATAAATTTCATCCAATTTTGCAGCTACTTTCTCGTCTAATCCATACTGAATTAGTTTTGCAAAGTCTTCCGTTCTTTCTACATACTCCAATTCTTCTTTAGACTGTTTTTCTTCCATTTTTATTTCCCCATTCCCTTCTGCCATAGCTGTAAAAAGGGAATTTACATTTTTAACTTGTCTATTTTCAAGAAGTAATAAACGCTTGTTACGGTATCGCACAATTTATAATCATGACAATCTTCTAAATAATCGGACATTTTTCATATTCATCAAATGAATTAAAAAGATGAAATATACACAAGTTTCTTAGTAGTAAGCATAAGTTTCTACCGAGCTATTCAGAGAAAAGATGAAGTTTTATCAATTTAAAAATCACTCGCAATTTATTTGACATTTAGAAGACAAGATTGCTTTGAAAACTTGTTAATACATCATTCGCTTAATGATGCCACTGACAGATACCAATGTGGCTATATAAGTTCATGTTTCAACAAGTCTGATAAAACCCTTTTTCTTCCACTACCTAAGCCAATAGGGGGGATATATTCTACACCCTAATGTAGATATGACCCTTCTGTTGAAGATACTGTCGTGCAAACGAAAATGGGATGAGAAACATAAATGCAACATATGGAAAGGGAGACAGTAAAATTAGAATAAAAGAAATCTGAGAATTAATATTTTTCTGATATGTGTTTAGAAGGAAGAATGGAGGTATACGAAAGGCAGGAAACGAAACGGAATTTCGCTCCATTTGAACTCGGAGCCGACTACAGGTATTCATCGCCGACGCATAACGCGCGGAATCTTGCAATTTCCCGCGTTAACGAACAAGCCACGTCGTCTTCAAAATATTATCCCCATTAGTGAATATAGAAGAAAACGGTAGGTAGATCGACTTTTTTCACTTCTACCGACGCTTAAACCCATGACAATTGATTTTCTATCTACTCACTAATCACAGATAAAAAGATGAGCAAAAGAGAAAATAATAAAATCTGTCGCTGAGAAAAATACTTCTAGGTGCAATAAATGTGATTAATGCGTGACAAGGGCTTGAAATAATGTATTTTCTATGTACGAAAGGCGACTTGTTCTTCGGTAGAGACATTACTGATATTTTCTGCGCGTAGCTTGCCGGCCGGCAATGAAACTGCATCCATATTTCTTGCAGAATACGATGCACTGTTGCACTCACAATTAACATCACACCTGCCTTTCTAATTCATGAATTTTCACTCGCGTTTAGAAACACATTATCAGAGAAGAGCACCGATTAGAAAATCGTCCGGGTTCTACGGCTGAGAAAATTGCATATACCTTAGAAATTAAACGAATGGAATCCTCCTGCGAGGAAATGGCGATAGACGTCAACGTGATTGCAGACTACGGGGTTCACAAAACGACGCGCAAAGATACGCTCGAACCCAGCGACACGAGTTGGCCATTTTCTTTTGAAGCGCATTCGCGAATTTTGATTGGCCGATGCAAAAACTGAGAAGAAAAAGTTGACCATGCAGTATGCACACACGTCCATATAAAATAACGAATCTCACGACCGAGTGGTGCATACAAAATATCACGTACAGATTACCTATCATGTGCGAATTTCAACCACTCACGTACATTAGAAATTTGTTCTCTCTCTTCTCCCTCCCGCCGCTCTCTCTCTCTTGCTCTTTCTTTATTTATATATCTCTTGTTTTTAGTCTCTCCTATGAATAACGATGGAATCTCTAATTCTATAGAATATCTCACGCGGAATCCAATAGTGCCTATAACTCTATACGGCCGGGCATTTGTACGATTCTATCAAGGAACTATTTACCTACGCATGAATGTACGCATGTATGTACTTATATCTTCGTTCACAAGCCGAGTCGTTTGCCCCCATAACTAAAAAAAAAACGGCACAATCTGTCGTTAGACACGAGGCTTATCAAAAGGATCGCATTCGAATACACGAGCAAACTAATAAAATATACATAAACGATTACCCAAACTGCAATTCTGTTTAAAAAATGATCGCCCAATTTTAGACTTGTAGTAATTCGTATCAGCAATATCCGAGGAGCATTGCGATAATTCTGGTGTAAGTATATGTAGTATATGTGAGATTGCGTGTATATACGTGAGCACAAAGCATTCGGACGATACTGTTTGTCGAAAAACGATAAAAAAAAAAAGAAGAAAAGAAAGAACCACGAAAACATTATCCACGAGCAACGAGCAATGAGTCGGCCAACCGATACCATAACCTCTTAAATGCAACGACACCATGGAAAATAAATAAATATCTAGTGTACATTTATATACGCGCACACGCACATGTTCTCTCTCTCTCTCTCTCTCTCTCTCTCTCTCTCTCTCTCTCTCTCTATTATATGTATATACGAAAGAATACACTTCGACTGCCGTTACAAAAATACGAATGAAAAGATTATAAAATATAAAAATAATGTACCTGCGCGAATTTCGAAATCTTCGCAAGATTAATTTTGAAGAGAATTTAAGACGGAGCACCAGATACGTCACAGAACAATCACAATCCTCTAACTGGTATAAAATTCATTTTACAGGTTCCACCAATGCCAAAACGCGTGTTCAAACCGTGACGTGTATATTTCGTTTCACTTTCGCGTTTTATTATATGCCACTTTGTTCTAACGTGCGTGAGAAATTATAAACACTTTGTTGTATAACCAAAGAAGATGCGATGCAGTGAATTTAGTCTTGTAGGCACTCGCAAAGTTCTGATAATATTGCAACAATGACGACGGTAAGTGGAGTAAGCCCGGGCGCAGCGTTTTGATATCGTGTAGTGCCTACATAGCCGTAATGCATAAATTGGACTGTCTCGTTGAAAGAGCGGTGCAGCGGTGCAAGCCCCACAAAACCAAACCAGTTTCCTCGCTCGCTTACTTGCTGCTTTCGCCACGATCCAATCCGATTCAACCGCTTACCTCTCTTCGCGGTATATGAGAGCCCCGCCTTAGTCAGGCGCGTCGCAACACTTCTTCAGCCCCTCCCCCCTCTTATTTCTGCTCCGGCTTTTCACCCTTTTTACGATTTTCTCTGTCCTCTCGTCCGTTCTTCCTTTTTCTACAACTTCTGCTCTTTTCTCGTAACTAACCTACCACATAACACACAACCACTCATGAGCAGCGAACATATACAAACATGTATGTATAGTTGACTCACAAATAAATTATAAGAATTATTCTATCATCTTGACTGTAATTTGTATATACATATTTTAATACATCTCAGACTGTACATTCGTGCATGCATTAGATTTGAATATATATGTCGGTAACATAAAGAGATCGAATAAAGATACACGTATGCTATTTTTCGCGTACAGAGTGTAAGTATATGTACTTGCATGGTGAACAGGCGTAGGTATAGGTAGACAAATATGTATAACATATCTTTTATTGTCGTTATTTTTCAAGAAAATATGGAATTACACTTGCTACGAAATAATTATAAATTACATACTCCGTTTCCCCAACTATATGTACTTACATTTACCACGGGATGTAGTTGCATTGACTAATATAAATATCCTTGCAGCGTTACAATTTTTAGGAAGCTGATAGATTGTAGAAGGTCAACGTGATAAAGTGAAAAAAAAGTAGGAGAATCATCATTTCCAATAACTTGAAGGAAAACCATTGAAATCAAATAATCTGTACCATGTTCCGTATAGTTTATTCACTTTATTATCGATTATATTTTATATTTATCGCGCAAGATAAATGGTGTTAATCGAAAGGAAACCATCAGTGTGTGTGTTCTTGTAGTTCATTTCTCTTGAAATCTGACGAGCGATGTTCACGGTAGGAGAACAGAGTACATACATATAGACAACAGGATACGGTCCTGAATTCAACCGTAAACCGCCTGTCTGGTTCAGCACGCACCCGCGTCCCTTAAATGAGAAGGAGCAACAAGGAAAGATACCGCTTGCACACTCACTTGCAGAAACCTGTTCCTACCGAACTTTTTCCGTTTTCTTAACAATGATTTTTATTCGTTCCAATAGTCTGTCCATTGCAAAGAAACTACCAACGCAAAAACTATGCATAATTATTCGTCAATGGGATAGCGTTCAGTTAATCTTATTGTTTCCTACTTCTCTCTTTCTCTCTTTCTTTTATTTTTACTCTACTCTATCTCGTCTTCTTTCTCGCTTTGTTTCCATCACTTCTCTCTATTTCTTTTTCCTCTATTAAGATCCGTTTTCTCTCCGCCCCCCCTCCTCATTCTCTCTCTCTCTCTCGCCTCCTCCTCCTCCTCCTCCTCCTTCTCCGGCTCCTAATTCTGGCCCTCGTACTCGCTCGCGCAAGTCGTTATCGCAGTATGCATAAGTACTTATGTAGGTAGAGATTTGAATGCAGAAAAATTCCGGTATTCAATCGAATTATGGAATACACACTGGAATTTGGCCTCTGTTTCTTAGGTTATATTTTACGGAGAAATGTACCTTATTGTTACATATTTTCCACAGATTATCGTAGCGGAAAAATATGTGGTAGAATTAAGAGAATGGCATGATAGATTGTGAAATTCGTCATTATAATAATATATGTATACGGAATGAAAAGTTCTGGAAGATTATTTCCCACGTTAATATACCGACAGTGCTGAACCTCGAACCGGGTATCGGAGAAATTTTCTCAGGAACTAAAGCAGGAGAAGCAGGAGGAGCAGGAGGAGCAGCAGCACCAGTCGCATTAAGGCCTGAAGTAGAAGACCCCCAGCAAGCCGTCTCCTCGAAATACTTGTTTAGCTATGAGAAATTCTCTTTTTTTTCGCAGATAAATAGGGGTGAACCTGTATTGGGACAATAATGCCAGAGCAAGCGGAATACTTATGTAGTCGGGAGAGTCAAACCCCTAGGGGGTCGTTGGACCAGGGCGCTAAGCGAATCACCATAACAAAAGATATTTAAATATTATCTTCTATTAACCTACAGCTTAGTACTTTTCCTTTTTTGTCTTTTTAAAATGCCGCGATTATACAGTTTTCGCGGCAATTTTCTTTTTCCTTTTGGCAAGAGAATAGATATACTGTTTAAAATGAAATTTGAAAGTTTGAAACGGTGGCAGGTTTTTTCCCGCCACCGCATCATACCTACCTATCATAGTTAGGTTAGACTTGACTCTAGCCAACACTCTAGTGTGGATGACGTCATAATGTGTAAGAGTAGGATTTACGAAACGCGGATTGGGTCATTGGGTGTTTACCGTGTTTATTCGTTCCTCCGTTGAACGTTGGCTTGGCGTGAGGCGTGGGGCGTGGGTGAAGACTGAAGAATGAACGTGGCGTAAAGAGAAGCAGAGAAAGAAAAGACTGCGTTCTTCTTTTCTTCACTTGTACTGGGTACTGTTTGTTGCAGTGAATTAGTGAAATAATGTTACGGGTGCAGAAAGATAATTAAGCCTATTATCCGACGAAAGCCAGAAGAAATGAAGCTTATTGACTGGAAAGTATATGTGACAGTGATCGTTTGCCTCTGCTGTCTGGGCGTTGTCGGACAATATGAATGGCAGGCCAGAGATACGTTCGATGAAATTCGGCTAAAAATGGACAAGATCAATGAGGAAAATTGTCCTATTCAGCATCTCGGGGACCTTTATTTACCAGAGGACACAGTCTCTCACTTACCCGATATAAAGGACATTAACATCAATCCTGTATTTCCAAATAGAACTGCTTTGCTGCATCTTCACAACATGGCTCTTAGTAGATCTTTCTTTTGGAGCTACATTTTACAGTCACGATTTATACGTCCAGCTATCAACGATACATACGATCCAGGCATGATGTATTATTTCTTGTCAACAGTTGCCGATGTTTCCGCCAATCCGTACATAAATGCTTCTAGTATATATTTCTCACCGAACATGTCCTATTCCCCATCCTATAGAGGCTTTTTTAACAAGACTATGCCTAGATTTGCCCCACGAACGTTTAGAGCAGACGACTTTAACGATCCGATACATCTGGAGAGAATATCTACACGAAACACATTTACCGTACAAGATCTTGGAGCATTTCCTAGCAGTAGTCTCAGCCAAGATTATACAACAGACTATTATCGTATAAACGAATGGCAAGTAAATATTGGATCCGCAATGTTTCGGGCAGTGGTTCGTAATTATTTATTGCCTTTATAATTCTAGGTACAAGAAATGGTTACCAGACAATGTCCAGAGGAGACACGACACTAAAACCACGTACCAGGTTGAAATTCGATACGCTAATAATACTAACGAAACATTTTCGTTCCATGGGCCACGAGGTACAGTAACAACGGCCATTAGTTAAAGCTAAAAGATCACTAACGCGAAAAAAGACATTCGACCATCTTCTTTTATACAGGCGCAGATGAATATCCTGGACCTGTAAACTGGACCAGACCATATTTCGATTGTGGTAGATCAAATCGATGGCTTGTGGCAGCAGTTGTACCCATCGCAGATATTTATCCAAGACACACAGGATTCAGACACATCGAATATCCAACGTGTGTAAACGTTAATGAATCGAATGGAATTGCTAGGCTCTCAATTGTTGTTTATTCAAAGCTCGTGTTATATCGATTGTTTTAGATATACCGCCATATCCGTAATAGAAATGGATTTTGAAAGAATAGATATAAATCAGTGTCCTAAAGGAAAAGGGAATAGCGGACCAAACAGATTTGCAAATACTACAAGATGTAAAACAGAAACTACCGAGGTATCGTTATATACTATTAAGACAATATTTATAATATTTATAATATTTATAATATTGTCTTTGTACTGCGTGTGCAGTGCGAACCATTACAAGGTTGGGGTTTTCGAAGAGGAGGGTATCAATGCAGGTGTAAGCCAGGTTTTAGACTACCGACCGTAGTACGGCGTCCGTATCTTGGTGAAATAGTAGAAAGGGCAACTCAAGAACAATATTATAATGGGTTTGATTGCACTCGGATAGGTTGTAAGTAGTTTCCCCCCTTCTCCCTCCTCCATCTATTATAACATTTCCGTATCGTACATTGGTCGGCCGTTCACTTTTCAGGGATTCATAAGATGCCAGTAGAATGGGCAAAGGCAAAGCCACATGTCCGAGAAAAATATCTCCAACAATTTTATCATTATAGGAATTATTCCGTTGGGCCAGAGGCATTGAAATCTGAGAAAGTAAACATAGACCAATGTGTTAAATTTATCTTGAGTATAAATTCAAAAACTTGCAAAAGGTGTGGTTTCTACCGGTAGCGGTGTGGTGTGGAAAGTCGAGATGTGGTAGATTATGATAATTGGATGTATACAATTACAGATACACGCAAGAAGAATTAACGTTGCGCGGAGATATAGGCTTCGGTGCCAAAGAATTCTTTGAAAACGAAGCGAGAATGGCCACTAGATTGGCAAATTTTATTAGCGTGTTTCTACAAATCTCTGATCCTCACGAGGTTTATTCTGGTAAAAGGGTAGCAGACAGGCCACTTACAGAGGACCAAATGATCGGAGAAACGCTAGCTTTAGTTCTCGGAGACACCAAAATATGGTCTGCCGGGACATTTTGGGATCGTAACAAATTCACAAATAGAACGTTCTTTGCGCCTTACGCTTATAAGACTCAATTAAACACCCGCAAGTTCAAAGTTGAAGATTTAGCCAGGCTTCGCGGTGCAGGTAACGCTAACGTATCCTGCATTCAAGTATAATCTGAATCTGAAATCTAATATAATCACGTAATTACGCTATATGATATGCTTACAGATGAGGTGTATACTAAACGGGATTACTTCCAAATACTGAAGCAAAGATGGGCAACAAATTTCGACGAGCTGGAAACCTATTATATGAAAATCAAAATTCGATACAACGAGACCGGAGAATATCTGAAGAAATACGAGCATTATCCGAATTCTTACAGGTATATATACTTGCTTAGTTATATCTCTTATAGTTATCTCTGCTCCGAAATGTAAAAGAATTTTAAGACATTGAATTTATTATGAGGAGCGTATACGCCTAACGGTTAATACTGCTCAGAGTATACCGACGTAAAGAGATTACATTTACGGGATGAGGAATTTCAACCTCTAAATAGGATTTATTTTAATGTGTGGGAACAGGGCTGCAAACCTGAACCACGGCCACTGGACAACTCCGTACTTCGATTGTAACGGCAAGGTGAAGAAATGGGTAATTACCTATGCATCCCCATTTTTCGGCTTGGACAGCTTGAAAGAGAAACTGGAATTCAAGTAAGTATTTCTGTCCCCACGGACAACCGAACAGAATCGTCCTACGTATGTGTATAATACATAAATCGAATGTGAGACACTGTACAAGGATGGAAAAACCAGTTTGATTATAAGGGAGAAGACAAGCGAGAACGCATTTTATATTAAAATAAAATCCTTACAGAGGTGTCGTAGCTGTTACCATGGACCTGCTTCAGCTTGATATCAATCAATGCGACGATGCGTTCTACGCGCCAAATGCGTTTAAGAATACCCATAAATGCGATAAGAAGACATCATACGTAAGATATTAGATTTACCATACAAATACTCAAATAATCGTATTTCTCGTTTCTTATTTCTGTTTCTTCTCCCTTTTCTTTTTCTGTTATTAGTGCATGCCTATACTTGGCAGAGGTTTTGAAACTGGCGGTTATAAATGCGAATGCAAACAAGGTTTCGAGTATCCGTTTGAAGATTTGATTACGTATTACGATGGCCAGTTGGTAGAAGCAGAATTCAATAATCTAATCAACGATCAAGAAACTAGGTAATTGAACCGCGATACATACATGCACACGTCCATACATACAAGAAGTTGATGTTGTTCGATGTTTATTTCACAGGTATGATATGTTCAAGTGTCGAGTAGCTGGTGCATCATCGACTCAAGTTAATTGGATATTGCTACTTGTGTCGACAGTGGTGTATTATTTGATTAGAAGTGAATAATTGGCTATGCCGTTACTCCTGTCCGTGCAGATAGCATTTTAAGTTTCGTCAACTCGCGATAGATTAGCAGTATTGTCCGTCCAAATGCGTCCAAAACCGTCCAGTACGTATATGTACGATCCCTTTTCTTAATCGCTATATTCTATATATTTTAACGATCGCATTCATTTTATGGCATTTTACTTATAATCCATTAATATTATGCGAGAATAGATACGTATTACATTCTATATTATTTTATATATGACTGTATGTAAGTATGTAGAGTACGATGTGTTTAAGTTGTGCCAGCGATCAAGAGAAAATAATTATATATGTCTCTCTAAATCTGATATTATTATCTCGAATCAATAGCATTGTTCAGAATGTAAACTGTAACATACGTTTCTACACACATTTTCTACTTTTTATATTATGATAATGATAATAAATTGTAAATATAAATATGCCAGACTGTTTCACATTATAGTTTAATCCCTTTCTTTTTTTGTGCTGTACAATTTACATACGCATGATTGATGGAAAAAATATCCATCTATGTAATTTCTATTTCCATCACAAGCAGCTGTTCTTTTTTTTTATTATTATTATTATTATTATTATTCTTATTATTGTACATGTACATGTACATTTACATTTACATTTACATTTACATTTACATTTGCATTTCATCCTAAAACTAACATCATACTATGCTTGTTAAAAGTAAAGACACATTACTGAATAATAATGATATTAGTAGGATATTCTATCATTCCTTCTTATCTGTAAAGTGATATTTAACGAATCGGAAACCCTGCGTGATCTGTGCGCCTTCGTTAACAAAATGACAGGCAAAGAGAAGCATGTTCCTTGGTTGAACCTTGAATGCAAATCGCATGAACATTGCTGAATATAAGCATAAAGCTGAAAGAAATTAATATAATAGGGTATTTTGTGAACGTCGATAGAGATGGATGTTGATTTTATTAGGAATATTCTTAACGATAACTGATTCAATATATAGATATATACTACAGTATATACAAGTTATTTTGCGTTACTTTCAGACAAACATTTAGGTATCGGTTTAATACTTTCTCCGAAAATGCTTTGCAAGTATGCTCCCTATAAGATGGAAAAGTGGAAAAGATATTTTAATATTTCTCAAGCTTTCACGCAATATTATAGCTATACTGAATTTATATCGGTGAAAGAAGCTGAATCGTTAATCGCATTGGGAAATAATTATATTGCTAAAATTAGAAAACTAACCAAGTGTCATCTTTCCACTAATGTACTTGGGATCTCTTTGGATATCGGCAATCGCAGCAATTGGAATCCCCCAATTAGCTACCGGTCCCCAGAAATGTGTGCTAAAAATAGAAACGCGATGTTTAAATATTCAAATCGCTTGTACATATAAATATGTTAATATTAAAGAACAACGAGCAAGTGTGATACGAAATGTACTCCATATACTAAATACATCTATGTTTGTGTATAGAAATTTTCCGGTGGCTTGCCTCATAAAATATTCTCGAGTTTCTTTACTCGACAGGAGTTTCCTAATACGATTCATTCTGACGAGGTTTCTCTTTTCCTTTCGTTTCGTTTCTTCAAAGAACTGACTTTTTAAAGCGAAGCAAACGAGAGATATATGTACTACCGTACAATCACGTGCATACAATATAAGCGTACATATACTTATATATACATATATACACTATAGACTTGGAACTTGAAGCGGGCGAAGCGAAGCAACACTGCAACACACGAAGTAACTTGAGTTAGAAGGCATGCGTAGGCATAACGTGCCTGGTGCCGTGCGAATTGCGATCGATCTAAATAGTTACATAAACGATCAGCATAACAAAATATTCCTCCAAGTACTAAGCGAAAAACATTCGGTACTCAATAAAGACTTCCCGCCACGTGCGCGAGAAACACTTTTCGATATATGTGTAATAGATTTTCAGTTGTGGCCAGTGTAAAGTGTTTTTCTTTTCTGACAACGGACTTTTTGGTTTTTGAAAAATTGTGATACGCGCGACAATTTAAAGAGTCGTGTAATTACAGATTCAGTTGATCTGATTGGAATTTTAGTATAAACCACTTACTTTGTACTTGCTTGATGGAAGTCCCCGTACACGATACACGATTATGATTTGACCATTCAATTCCATGTACATGTACCTATGTCGGTATAATGTTGACTTTAATGGCAATGATGAATCGAAAAATCCGACTGTTCGACTCGTAAACTTATCGTATTGATTGTTTTATTATACATCGTACAGTACACAACACTACCTACCTATGTAAATCTAAGTATGTAAGTATTCTAATCGAATTCGAGGAATTTAACATGGAAAATCTTACGAGCAAGTATATGTATATGAAAAACAATATAGTAATTTCAAGCATGTAAGCTGTTAAATAGTTTCAATTTAGAATAATTATCCAAAATATATTCAAAGATGAATAAATTTGAATGCCCCTCAGAACTAACTTGTCTCTATCCTCTTACATTATTCTTTAATATACATAATTGGTAATTAGGGTAGATGTCCCAATTACCGTGCCTTTATACTTAAAGAAGCTTTAATTGTTTAAAAATGTAACCTACTCGTTTGTAACACATACATTAGTAGTGTAACTTAATTAAAAAAATTTCTTCGCTTAATTAGGTGTGCGAGTTTTTTTGTACGGCTTCTTTAAGTATAATGGCACGGTAATTGGGACATCTACCCTAGTAATTAGTAATTAATAATTACTAATTACTAATTAAAAAGCAGAAAAGGATGTTAGATGTTACAAAATGTACAACCATATAATTCAAAATCACTTTCCTCAGACACGTGGGTCAACAGATCTGTATATTATGTTGTAATCCCAACAGATATAATCTTCCAATCGCAAAGATCCTACAATATTCATTTATTAACAGAGCTGAGCTTACTTTAGCATGTAATTAAATCAATGGATATTACATTACAATTATCTATGGATAACATTTAGAAGTGAATTATTATATACATGTATATTTCATGGTATAAAAATATTTTCTTTCTCATCGATGCGCAACAAGAGGTATCGATCCAAGTTGTCGATCCTCAAATGTTTAGAGCTTAACACGTTGTTTGCCACTAGTTTGTTATTACGACTATCGTTCCACTTGTATTCATTCATGTAAAATGTTAATACAATAATGTCATTTATGTATAAGCGACTACACGAATGTCTGTTCGTACCTATGTATGTAGTATTCAGCCTTATAGTAGGAAGCTTATTAGGTATCCGATCTTCTTACTGTCTATTACATATCGTCGGCGCATGCAACGTGTTAACAGGGCCAGAATTCATTTTCGCAATGTTGGGTATGTAATGGAATGAAAATAGATTATCGGTTCGTTGCAATTAATTGTAAATAAGTAGTATTGTATTAGTAGTCTAGGTGTGACTGTATCTGTAGAATAATAATTGCTATGCTTCGTGCTAATTTCTCACCATGATCGTTTACACTTTACTATCTATGACAGAGATTGAAAACTAATACTTGCTGAAAATTCATATTAACCCTTAACTGCTATACTATTTTTTTTAAAACATAACTAGTATACTGGGATCACAGCAGACCTCAAATAAAAAAGGACCCAGAAATTTTTAAAGTCCACACTAAATCAACCTCTATGAATACTTTCTTCCTAGGTAACGTATGAAATAATAGAAATGTAGAAAGTTAAACTATTATCATAAAGTTAATTAGAAATTCAGTTTACAAACTTAGACAACCAAAAGTTTTGCAGCCAACCAGTTAAGGGTCAACACGTTACGTCCATTTAACTGCACCACTCGCAGTGCCTTTTGCACGTCCATTATCTAAAATTGCGCATGCAAATTTGTAAGAGTAAAGTTATAAATTGTACATATTATGGTATACAAGGACTACTTTTATCGTTATAAAAGTTAATCCATTTGGTATTCATTGTTTGTTATATGTGATGTACAAAAATACTTGGTTTTTCAATCCAGCAACAATCTTCTGTGCTCTGTGCAGTACATAAACCTGATTGCTTTCTTTTTCTACGAATACAAACACGACAAATAGATGTTTATAAACTATCGGATATGTATACAAGTTATATAAATACACATTCTTTTCTTTCCTTGCTCCCTTCCAACTACCACTGAAACTTTAATCAATCTCATAGCTGATCTATTGGCAGAGGAACCTTGAAAATCTACAAATACTTTTGATATTTCCCTTCTCCCTTCTGATACTGCTTATACATATGCACATCGAGAATCCATTTTCGAGGAAAAACATTGTCCAAGTGTTTCTTTCTTCTGTCTTTTACACATGCTTCATTGTTGACAAATAAACCATGTGAAATGAATTTATTTAAACATTATTAATCTGTTATCAATACAGTAACGTTCAGATACTCGTCAAGAAGCGAGGAAAATAAACAGACTCTCAGTCTGTACAAGAAGCACGTATATTTTTCCTTCGGTATACAGAGTATGTAAAAGGCACACGGATTAATAACAATTACTTTGTTCAATTTTAACGCCATCTAAATATAAAAAGAGCCATAAAACTGGGGAAAGATTTTAGTTTTAGTTCTGGATCAAGTTTGAGTATTATATATTTTTAAGATTCTGATCGTTACTGGTACAGCGAAACATGCTTTTACATCTGTTGATTTTATAATTGGCTACAAAAGATTAACAATTACAATTTCTGTTTTCGACGTGTTAATCATATATAAACGGAAAGATTTATTACATATACATATGCGTATTTTTGGCTCAGTAATGCAGCATTTCTCTCCTTCTTCTCCTCCTCCTCCTCCTCCTCTCCTATCGAACGGAGTAACGTCAACGATTAAAAGCTACGTTGCTTTAGAACGATAGACTGGTTCATTGCAGATCGCAATACACGTTTATGCGAGTTGGTATGAATTTGAATAACAAATTAACGCGCAGAAAGTTATAACGACTTACACATTACTCTAGACTCTGGCTCTAGATTCATCGGCGTGCAAAAAATTGAAATGAGTCAATTAATTGAATGGTAATCTTCGTTTGTCATTGATATTATACAAATAAGCTGTTGTTGAAATTTGTTTACAGAAATCCATTTCATAAAAGTATGAACAAATAAAGCACTGGTTGCTTGGTTGACATTATATTATTTACTCGCATTCCACTTAAATCGTATCGAATCAGTTTTCCATTAAGTAAATCAAAGCTTCCAATTGTTTATTTCTCACTCCCGCGTCGACAATTCGATTAAATTCAACGCGAGTTCATTCTCGGGTATTTAATTTTAATTATATCTAACAGGTCAAAGAAGATGTAAATATTGGTCCGTCAACATATACGAAGTGTATCTCTTAAATTTATAATTCTTCATTTCTTGAAATGGCAGAAGAATAGATATATATAAAAACATAAAGACAGAAGAAAGAAAATGGAAAAAAAAAGAAAAGGAAAATACAGAGAGAGAGAGAGGGGGGGGGGAGGAAAGAAGGAAAGAAAGAAGGCTTGACGATTGAAAGCTGCATAAAATATGCAATCAACACATTACATTCATCCAAAAATCTATACAGTAATAATTAATATTTAGCAATAATTATTATTTATATTTGTTGTAGCATTCAATGTAAAAAAGAAGTTAAATAAGACTGATACATTTAAAAGCCATATTATTCTAATTATATGCAATATCACAGTACTTGCTGAAACATACAAACACTTATTTCCAATAGGCACGAAAGCCAGTACCAATGAAAATGGCAAGCACAATACCTTTCCTTCAATCTCAATATACTATGCGAGAGTATAGTATATTGTCTAGCCATCCATCATTTACTTTTCTTTCTCTCGATTGAGGAAACTCATATCACGTTCAATAATTCTATTTGAGATTATACGCGCTTCGCGGTAAACAAATTTCATACTCTTCTTTGAAAGTCGTACATTTTTGCCACACTTCACACACAATTACACAAGAGCTATCGTAACGGAAAATCTTAACTCAAGGTATATCGTGCCACGTTGTGACCGTAAAATTATAGCAACTGTATCATAAACGCACGGTAAATGCCCATGAATTTGGAGTTCGCGATTATATGTACCTAATTTCCGTCTCATTATCGTATAGTTGATTTTTTAGCCGAAAAATCATATAGGTATCTCTGAAAAGGCGATTCCAATGAACTCGTCTTCTATTATAAAAATAGTGCGAGCTGAATGAGCGGTGGCAAGGGAGGGGTAGATGCGAGAGCGAGAGCGAGGGTGAGGGCGAGGGCGATAGCGAGAGTGGTGATGCGCGCGCGCGTGTGTGTGTTTTGGGAGGTGGGTGCGTGGTTGTGTGTGTGTGTGTGTGTGTGTGCGCGCGCGCGCGCGCGCGTGTGTGATGGAGAAGAAAACAAAAAGAATATGAATAACGAAACGCACGGATATATCGTATTATCGAGTTTAAGGAACAAACGCGAGGGTTCTCGTTTTACGATGGTGTTTGTTCAGCTCGTTAACATAGTACGGCATTCGTTCATTGACAACGATTTAATAAAGTTCCTTGCGGTACGCATTACTCCAACTACCCGTTGTCGATCCTGAACAAACCCTTTCACACAATATTTACAAGCAATTGTTTCTAATTGAACGTGAAACAATATTGCATTATCTTATCTTTGACACAAATTAAACTTACATACCTACTGTCATACGTAAACAGGACCTTGATTGTCGTTATCGTCCAAACTTATTCGACTAGGATACGCAGGACCACCACCGTCGTCAAAGAAGCGTCTAAAAGTGAATTCAAAGAAACCGTGAAACGGTTTGCCATTGTCCAACAACTCGTCCGACTTGTTAGAATCGGAAGATTCCGAGTTCCGTAATTTATCGGGATCCACGGGGTCAAAGTTACTTGTATCGGTAGGATATTGTATCCGAGGTATATGAGGGGCTACTTGTCGACGCAACCCTTTTTCAAAGTCAATACTCGCAAAAAACGGATGATTTTTCACTTCGTCCGCGTTCTTACCTAACCGACGATCCGCACCCACGCAAAGCTTTAATATCAAATCCATACCTTCCGCAGAGAGGTTGGCTTGTTTCGGTATGTGTAGAGTCGTTTCCCAATTAATCACCTGCAACGCAAACAGCGCGCATTAGTGCGTACCCCTCCTCGTTCCCTGCACAAAACTTTTACTTGGTAGATATTTTTTATATATCTTGTTCTACTTACTTTGTACTGAGTTTCAGCGGGGGTATTTGCAAGAAACGGTGGGGAGCCGACCAACATTTCGTACAAAATTACACCGACACTCCACCAATCGCACAACTGAGTGTACCCTGTCCTTTGGAGCACTTCCGGCGCGATATAGTTCGGCGTTCCGACCAACGAATGCGCTAAACACCTTTGATGTTCTCTGTGCCTCCGTCGTTCCAACGGCTTCAACTGAATGCAACGACATTCATTATTCCAGTCATCGGCGGGATCCATAGAATCTTGTTTCCCGTGACCTGTTTTCGTCATAATATTAATTATCTAGATACGAGGGGCAACTTGAAAAGGTAAAAAATTTCTAAAAGTGTCGAACACGGAAGCCAATTATTGTTCATTTTCAAGCCTGTTAGATTACTATGTGGGTTACCGAAGGCAGAACAATCTACTTGGATACAAGCTTTTGTCGAGCATTCGGTTATACATATCATCCTTACCGTTTTGTTGATAATATTTGGAGTTATGAGTCCAACGAAATCCCGTACACAGTCCGAAGTCTGTCAATTTTATATGTCCGTCTCGATCGATTAAAATATTATCCGGCTTAATGTCTCTATGAATGAAACCCATTTTATGAACACTTTCTACCGCACACGTCAGCTCGGCAATGTAAAATCTTGCCAATGGTTCTTTGAAAATGCCTAATTTAATCAGTAACGACATCAAGTCACCGCCAGGTATGTAATCCATTACAAAATATAAGTTGTCCTTGTCTTGAAAGGAATAGTAGAGCTTTACTACCCATTCATTGTCAGCCTCCGCCAGTATATCTCTTTCGGCCTTCACGTGGGCAACTTGATTCCGATTCAATACATCCGCTTTCCTTAACGTTTTCATTGCGTAAAATTGATTGGTGTCGAGTTTCCTGACAAGCGTTACCTCCCCGAAAGCACCAACACCAATGGGCTTAATTTTCGTGAACATCGACTTGTCCATTTTCGCTCGCTTCAATCTGATGTAATTCGATTCCTTCTGCGACAACATTTTCCTCATCTGACACTGCGCCTCCGTACTAAGGCCTATTTTAGCCATTTCCGTTTCCAGCTGTAGACGACGATACAACCGTTGTTTGTGGGATTTCAATACATTTTCAATGTGCTGTTCCATAAAAAATTTAAACGCTTGAGGAGAATAATTACGAACTTTACAATCCCTGCGTTCTTCTTCTTTCTCTTTACTCATGTGTTTCCGCTCGGGAATCGGAGACTGATGCTTGATCTTGTAAGTCGAAGGTGAACTACTATCTCCCTTTGCTCCATTATTATTCGGTGAATGATCAATGTTATTGTTGTTGTTGTTGTTGTGAGGGTTGTTGATGTTATTATTGTTATTACCGCTGTTGCCGCAAACACCGCCAAACCCACTAGCAACGCCGCCATCACTGCAACCATCGTCACCAGCAACAGCAACAGCACCAACACCGCTATCGCCATCACCATCACCATCGTCATCATCATCGTCGTCGCCATCGCCATCCCCATCACCGTCGCCATCACCATCACCGTCTCCATCCCCATCCCCATCCCCACCGTCACAGTCACCACCACCCCCACCGCCAATGCCAACGCCAGCACGGCCTCGTCCACGGCCTCCGCCTCCGCTACCGCCGAAGCCGCTACCATTGAAGCCGCTGCCACCACCGAAACCTCCACCACCGCCGAAGCCGCTACCACTGAAGCCGCTGCCGCCAGCGAAGCCACCGCTACTGCCACCGTCGAAGCTGCTACCATCGAAGCCGCCGCCGTCGAAGCCGCTACCACCGAAGCCGCTACCACCAAAGACGCCATCGCCAAAGACGCCGCCACCGAAGACGCCATCGCCGAAGACGCCACCGCCGAAGACGCCGTCCCCGAAGACGCCATCGCCGAAGACGCCATCTCCGAAGACGCCACCGCTGAAGCCACCACCACCGCCGCCGCCGCCGAAGTTTCCGCTGCCTGCTACTCCGATACTGCCGCCATCGCCGTCGCCGTCGCCATCGCCGTCGCCATCGCCATTGCTATAGCTATAACCGTAGCCATAGCCATAGCCGTAGCTATCCCTATCCCCATCGCCATCGCCATCGCCACAATTACAGCTACAGTCATAGCCATAGCCATTGTCACCGTCATCGCCACCATCTCCGTCTCCACCCCCATCGACACAGTTGCTACTGTTACTAGCGTTAACATTTCTCGTAGGTATGGATGTTGATGCCACCGGAGGTAGAGGCGGCGGCGTTTCTATCGAATGCTGACAGGTATCGGCGGGTGAATACTTTCTTTGCAAAGGAGGGTGAACAGCAACCGGGGACGACCTAAGGGTCGCGCTATTCTCTGTCGTCGAGATTCCGGATGAATCATCGGTGGTAGGTGTCCCATAGGGAGGAGGAGGAGGAAGCGAGTGATGCATACCTCGTTGCGCCGCTAATGCTTGCATCGTAGTCGCGTAACTCGGTGGCTCCGTAGTCGGTATTCCCACCGAAACACCTACGGTTGTCCCAGTATTATTCGCCGGTGGATAACCAGGTGGGGGTTGTTGTGGGGGCGGTGGTAGTGGGGGCGGCGGTGGTGGCGGCGGCGGCGATAGTGGTGGTGATAGTGGTGGTGGTAGTGGTGGTGGTAATGGGGGTGGTAGTGGTGGCGGCGTTGGTGGTGATGATGGTGGTGATGATGATGGTTGTTGATGTGGTGGTGACGGCGGTGGCGGCTGTTGCTGCTGCTGTGGTTCTTGCGGTTGCTGCTTTTGTTGAATAGAGGAAGCGTAAGACGGAGGAGCCACAGGTGTGTTGCCAGTGGTGGAAATCGGTTGTGGAGAAGTTGGTGCGATGGCTGTCTGTAAGACGGGTTTCTGTACTTGAGTGCTCTTGACGGATTGCATGATGATCGGCGGCTGTGTCTTGGCCTGCCTCGCGCCCCAAGCTTGCAGCGGAGTTGGCCTAGCCATAGAAGCTTGTGTACTAGGAGATATAGCGGAAACGGTGACCGGGCTTGGCGATCCAGCCGATGTCGTGCCGGAATATATTCCGGAGGAAGGACTCTTGCGATAATCTTGCTGGGATTGCGTGGGGCTCTGCCTGTTCTGTATAGAGGCACTGTAAGACGGTGGTTGGGCAGGGCCGGTCGACGGAGAAGAAACTATAGGATACGGTGGTGGCGGTTCAACTTGAGTATTAGAGTTGTTACTGTTCGATTGATATATACTGAGAGCCTGTATTTGTTGAGACAGCTGCTGCTGAACTTGGGGTCCATTTTGAACGATCATGGGTTGACGATTATTCGAACTGTTGGTCGAACTCGCCACTGGACTGGTACCCCTTTGCGGTAAATTAACCGAGGTCGAAGTCGCTCCGGTATTGCCAGGTGCGGTAGGGGGCGGTCGTGTAGGAACAACCGGAGCAGGAGACATGCGTTTCAGCATTTGCTGCATATTACTAGGTACATTCGGCTGATTGTACGGAGTATGAGGCGGTGGTGGCGGCGGTGGCGTGGAGCTGCATCTAGGAGGCGGAGGAGGTGGTGGTTCTCGTTCTACGAAATTGCTCGGTGAATACTGTCGACTCAATTGCGGATGTGGACTAAGTTCCGTCAAACGGGGACTATCGGATCGCGAGCTCCCTGCTCCACTGTCTAACGCGGGGCTACCGCGTTGTAGACTTAACTCTCTTTCCAAACTAGGTTTTCTGATCAACTTGCTGTTAAGTTTACCAAGTCCATTCAGAGATTCTCCTTGTGCTTGTTTCAAGAACTCTATAGCAGCATCCAAACGCCAGCCAGCTAACTTGAGAGTTCGCAATGCAATCTCCTATAGATTCAGAATTTTAAACGACACCTTCAATCATCTTGTTTCGCAACTGAGAACTAGAACTATTATTTACGTAAACTTTCAACCTTAGAACATACCTCTGAATATCCCATGGCTGATAGCTGCACCAACAATTGCAGTTGATCGGATTTATCAATGGTAGAACCAGAAGTTCCAGAGAGTCCGCTAAGACCCGAGGCTGAACTAATGCCGCTAGTCGTTGATAATGTAGATATAGTACTAGCAGCGCTGGAACCTACGTCGCCTGCTCCTCCGATATTTGCAAAAGGTAGTAAAGAGTTGCGAATTTCGGCTAACGCCTTTTGATGATATCCGGAGCCACGAGTGCTCGATTTGCTAACTGCGGGCGGATTCATGGTGGCCCATGCTAGGTCTTCTAAGACCTAGCTTTAATCCGGCTGTGACATATATATACATACATACATACATCTAAAACATATAATTAAGTTGCTTTTTCACAGTGTATTAACATTCCCGTAATATGCGTATATTTCTATTGCCCCTCTTACTTTCTCCTAAAGGCAAAACTAGAACTTTTAAAATCTTGGCCACAGAAATATGTACATACTAGGTAGTTTACGATAACTAGCATCGACTAAATAGATATACGAATATTTATAATGCTTACTGAACTAGGTTCATGCTAACAAACTTTAGCATAGACTCTGGACAGTGTCATTGCAGCAGTAGTATAATATGCCATGCACCACAGAAATGTCGATCCACTGTAGGTATCACAATGCACATTGCTACATCTAATGCTACTTTCAATCCGAATACTTGTAACTAGATGACGGTAACAATGATAGATTGGTATTAGTATTATTATACTGCCAAATACCAAAGTATGTTATTCGTTATTATAAATGTATTAATTGCTCTATAAAATTGTTTTACTTGTTCATCCATAATTTCGTATATGTGTTAGTTGGAGGCTCGTATGCCAGAGCGAAACATATCTATGGGTTCGAATCTCATGGACGTTTCTTTGTATTTTTGTACATGGTGTTGAGATCGATCGGAAATCTAACCTATTCGTTGAGTATGTAACAGATCGTAGCAAAGGCTCCTGTACACGTTCAATCAGTCACGGTAAAACACACTTTTTTCGCAGATTTGCAAGACATTGACTGAGAAACTTTCTTGAAATCAGTTCGATCCAAGCAGAAATCAGAGCAGTAACAGAATGACTTTAGAGCATATTCTATTTTCACGTTTCCACGCAACTCGTGTGACGAGGGTAACGTGTACGTAAAATCTTCGGTCTACTATGTTCCATTAAAATCAGCTCCGCGATATTCCGATACACAATTGTATTTACATCAGCAACAACAAAGGAAGGTACAGCCGTAAATTACCAAAGTAACTGGCAGCCATTTTGAAGTGCCACATTCCTACACCGACTTGACACTCTTTTTCGTAATTTACAGTATATGTATGTACACAGCTCGTATGCACATACATATGTGCATGAAAAAGAAATTCATCTTCGCAATTAACGCTATGGTATACCTTCAATGAATAATCTTTGATATTTATTGTTGCTCGGGAATACAATTATACGAAGCATATTATTTCAACAGCTATACATTCAAAAGATTCATCGTCCGAGCACTTGTTCCACGATTTACGATTTCCAATCATTTCCAACCATCTATGACGACCAATGACGACCGTCCTATTCATGCCAAATAATGGATAATGGATGTCAACATTCTTCTAATACTTAATCGCTTCTATTCTGCTATTCGACAGCTATCCTCTATATGTCTAATCAACTTTTACAATCATTTCATTCCAAGTGGGATCGCTTTTTTAAATCTTAACATGCACGTGTGTGTACGTCCATGCATACATACGCATGTATACATCTTTTTTTAATCCCCTGAGCGCTCCTCATTCATTGCTTCTGTAATATCGATTTCGATATCGATATGGTCAACCGATAAAAAAATGAATACAAGAATTGCACTCCGTTAGAAGAATATACATACAGTACATTTGGCGTAGACATTACCTATATTACTAGGCATTTGTATGTAGGTACAAATATAGAACTTTAGGTAAACCTGTTGGAAAAGAAAAAAGTAAGAAACATCAACCGAAATGCAATGCAATTTTTTCCAAACTTTTCGCGCTCTGCCATCTTGCCCATCTTGTAACATCGCGTTACCCAGCGTGACCTAGGCCGGTATTCATAGTCGCTACTTAAGTATTCTTAAGCAAGTGCTTAAGCATGCGGCATCCTCTACTTACCTAGTAGCTAGTAAGGGATGCCGAATACTTAAGCATTTGCTTACGAATAAGTAGCGACTATGAATACCGGCCCTAGCGCTACCTACATATAGGTAAGTAGGGATGCGTACTTATGCATATGTCTGTACAGCGGGCTCAAGACAAAGAGTAGGTATAATAAGAGGCGTCACTCCGGGCGGAACCTTTGAAGTCCTTGCTTGACCTTGGCATTTAAATTGGTTGTACATTCGAGCGGGATATTCAAATCGACTAAATGTACCTTACCACAATTGGCTGATTATTGCCGAAGTTTACCGATCATTGCCGAATGGGGCCGAATGGGCATTTAAATTGGTTGTCTCACTAGAAATCACTGTTTCCCTAGATTATTTCTGTCCTTGTCGAGTGACGCCTCTTATTATACCTACTCTTTGCTCAAGAATAAGTACCGTCCGACTATCGCTAATGCCACTAATGCAGGTTGGGGAAGCTACCCTTGCCATGCGGCCGCCCGGGCTAGGGAGAATGCGCAGGCTGGATTCGCGTGATTTCTCCCTGAAGTGACAGAAAATGTAACCTATTTATATGCTATATTATAGCTATATAAAAATGTTCAGTTGCTATTTCCTTCTTTTACGCGATATTTCTGAACTTTTTATGACTTAACATCCTTCCAAAATATTATTGTTACGCCACAACGGTATATTTATGAAGACGAGGAGTGTAATTATTCCCGGTTAAGAAATCCAAATTTCCATTCGTAACGTCATTTTCTGAGTACATACTCATCGAAATAGTAAGTTTTAGCTTAATTTGTTTATGTTTACCAAATTTATGCATTTTACTTGACTCTAGGCTCTAGGGCCGATATTCATAGTCGCTACTTATTCTTAAGTAAATGCTTAAGTATGCGGCATCCTTTAATAGCTACTAGGTAAGTAGAAGATGCCGCATGCTTAAGCATTTGCTTAAGAAAAAGTAGTGACTATGAATACCGGCCTAGGTAATTGATTTTAGCTTCAATTTTCGTGTTTGCAGGTGTTGCGAATTGCGATCCTCGCTCTAGCGGCGTTTAACGCAAACTCTTATAGCGCGAAGTTTGAACGGGAAAAGACTTTAGAAATGTATTGTTATATTATATTATATTATATTACATTAGAAATTGTCTTCGCCTCCTTCCTTATCGCTCGAAAACAATGTATTGATGGAAAAGAGGAACGTACGAAGAAGCCTGTTTCTTCGTCTCGCATTTGAATTTTGATTCCCGACACGTTGTAAGAGTCTAATAGACGTGTTGCAATAAATTTAGCTTTGATCAATTCCTAAAACATCTTCGTTCTGTTTCTTGTTCCTAAATAGTATTAAGTCGTTAAACAATTTAATTCGATTCAGTTTAATAAGTTTTATTGAGTTCTGAGTTATTCATTACAAGACATTTCGTTCATTTAACTCCACACGTTCGCGAGCAGAGCCATTGAGAGTCAGTCCTTCAGGGCTACACTGAAGTTCCCTGAAGCGGGAAGCCATCAGAATTCCCAACCGGCTCCGCAATACAGGGTCATGGAATTGTTCGTGATTGTAAATAATTTTAGCTTCTATTCTTAAATTCACATCTCTGTGCACTTTATCAGATTCTAATTCATTTTGGCTTTAATTTTCAGGTTTGCAGATCTGTGTTCTTAATGCGGTTATGACTTGCCAGGTTACTGGTGTGTACTCAGGTTTATCCTTTGGCAAGAGAAAGTGACTGCGGAAATTGATACTGGAGAAAAATTGTATTATAATATTATGGTAGCTCATGTTATGTGTTTAACCTCCTCGGGAGGAATTCCATTGTTTTCTCGACAGAAAGGGGAAGGAGATACGGTAGGAAAACTGATTTGGCAATAAATAAAACTATGATTAAAAATATCTACCTGATACGACTTGGTGATTTTGTTCGTGATATTTGTAGATGACCTTTTCTAAAATAGCATCTCTAAATGGAATACATATGTTTCTAAAATCGCAAGACGTTGAACTTTTGAGTACAGACTTACCAGACACTACTATAGTGTGGAAAGAGTTTGAACAAAGCGTTACTTTAATTGTTATTGCGAATGGAACTACAAAATATGTTTTGTACAAGTTTCTCGACGCTATCTTTGCTGCAATGATTTTATTTGTTGGTATCGAGGAACTAAAAAGTGCAAGAAATATTGAGAAGCTTAAAAAAGATATGCGTTTATGTGGTCCAATTGTAGACAGTCTATTACAGTGTCTGAATGTTGGAGATGGAATTTGCTCGAAAACTGATATTATTAACATGACAGAGTGTATGATGTGCTCAGAAAATAATTTGCTCCTGGTAATCAGAATTTTTTACTACCTAGGCCGTCAACTTCCTTCTATATTAAATAATTAAATAATAAATAATCTGTTTAAGACTTGCTTAGAAGGTTACATGGAGTGTTTGGATTCTGTATACGGCTGCATCTTAATACATGGCTGCCTAGCTGTAGCTACAGACGGGTGGTGGAATTTACACCCTATTGAAAGAAAATTGCTAATAATAGCTGTCGCTGCGGAAGGTATTTGCACTACACGCGACATTCCAGTCTTTCTACCTTATAAAAGTCCAAATGTAAGTATCGCTCGGATTGGTGGCAAGAAAATTTATATCTAATGTTATCTATGTGTTATAACGGTATACAAATACATATAACAGTGACACAAGGGACTCTGCAGGTGGCTTTCAGACTAGTGTCTCTTACATTGGTCAATCATATCGAGGTATTAGCATTATGTGGACCAAATCCAGAATTACCGGAGATCGAGAGATTCGCCGTGCAGTGTTGGAAGACCGGCATTGATGCTTTACATAGCGCAGAACAATGCTATCCACGCAATTTACCAATCTCTATAAATTTAGATTCAGAAACACTTGGGTACTATATAGTTATGCTATGACAGAAAATCTATTGTTCAAACATGGTTGAAGTATTATATTGTGTCTGTTTAGATTTCTCTTGGTAAACTACAAGGTGCAAAAATTTCTACTCGGCAGAAATACTCAATATACTAAAAACAGAATTAGTGGATCCCACAGATTAGATATATTGAGAACATTTTATCATCAAGCCGTCGAAACTTTTATATTGTGTTCCGACTCCAATGATGGCACAAAGAGTGACGTTTGGAAATTTGTTGGCGCAAAAGAAACTTATTTGTGCTCAGAATATCACAAGTGTCATGCAGTTAAGTACGGGGATCATGTACTTTGTATTTTATACGCATCTATAGTTCCTACTCATACCATGAGACTGATTTGTCAGAAAATATTGAAAACATTATTTGTCGATAAACAAGGCTGTTGGTAAAATATTTAAATAACATACAGGGGCCTTGTGTGCTCTCTGCTCCCTCCTCCCTCCTCCCTCTTTCTCTTTGTTAAGGCATTTTTTTCGGATTGTAAATGTTAATTTTTCATATTTTTTTAATTGAAATAAAAATACATGTTTTTGTCCCAATTACCGTGCCCTGAAAAATGTGTTGTCCCTATTCCCGTGCTCTTTTTTTTTTTTTTTTTTTTATAGCGTTCCCGCGATCAGTATATGCTTTCAACTTTGAGCTGTTCAAAACATTTTTTTGCTCTACGAGAGGTGTTTTTATGTCATTTTAACATGACATCACATTTTCATTACACAATCAAAATATGCAAATATAAAATTCTGTTCACCCATTTTAAGAAACGAAAATAAGGTTAGGCTTAGCACTAGCAGTTACAGAGAGAGAGAGAGAGAGAGCCAGTGGACACCGAGGGGCACGGTAAATGACTTTAAAAATACAAAAACGTTTCAAAAGTTCTTATTTTGCTATTTTTTCATAAAATTTGTACCGCAAATCATAATTATCGATTTATTCACTTCTGTATCTACATACGTAAATCCATCGCAATCTTGCATTTTTGAAATATTTTTTACTATGCTTTACTTGTTTAAAAATACAACCTCGTTTTTAACACATACATTAATAGTTTAACTTGTTTAAAAAAATTTCTTATTTATTTATGCAAGCTTTTTTCTTTGACTTCTTTAAGTATAAAGGCACGGTAATGGGGACATCTGCCCCTACCTCTACCCCTACTAACATATGCACCGCTGAAGCGCTGAATATCGCGGCCGAGGAATAGCGAAGACGAAAACGAGATGCCGCCCGGCATCCCGTGTGATCTCGTGAAAACAACAGCCTGTGATGCCTCACCGAGTGTTATGGCTGTATACTATAACGCTCCCTTAAAAGTACAAGCATGGATACGACAGGAATTATAGTTGATGCAAAATTCTACCACCTAACAGACTTTTACATAGGTTTAGGATTAGCCATTAGTTCCAGCATATTTATAGGTTTGAAACTTGCTCGAATAAACAAGATTACAACCAGTCAGCCAACTATTAACATTGCTTACCCCGAATCGTTGTATTTATTCAGGAGCTAGTTTTATTGTAAAGAAGAAAGCATTGATTCGCCTTCAAAGACGTGGCATGGTGCGTCCTTCGTCCGGAGGCTTTGGATACTTAAAAGAATGGGTGTGGTGGGCTGGTCTTCTTTCAAGCAAGTAGAAAAACTTTACGTTACAAAGATGTGTCCAAGCATTTGATCTTGTTAAAATTATATGTATTCGAATTAAAGTGGGAATCGGAGAAGCAGCTAACTTTGCCGCATATGCCTTTGCGCCAGCTTCATTGGTTACGCCATTGGGAGCGCTCAGTGTCTTAGTATCCACGCTATTAGCATCAAAGTACCTGAACGAAAAACTTAATTTACTAGGAAAGGTAAGCTTGTACTACATATCGAACGATGTAGTCTTTATGTATTAAGTATCGAAAGAAGCTAGAAACATCTCTTCTCCCAGATTGGCTGCCTTTTGTGCATCTTGGGTTCTACAATTCTTGTACTCCATTCTCCGAAAGAGGGAGAAATCAGTACATCAAACGATCTCTTAGACAAGGTCAAGGATCCAGGATACATCCTGTATGTGTCGGTTGTAGTAATATGCAGCCTCTCAATAATTCTTTACTTTGGTCCTGCTTATGGAAAACAAAATATCATGGTGTACACCTGCCTATGCTCTTCCGTTGGTTCATTAAACGTCATGAGCTGTAAAGGTTTGGGACTGGCACTAAAAGAAACCATTACTGGCTTCAACAATGGATTCGCTAACTTATTCACGTGGGTTTGTTTGATTAGCGTGATACTTTGCGTTGCTGTACAAATGAATTATTTGAATAGATTGTTGGACCTGTTCGAAACGACAGTCGTAACACCAGTGTATTATGTGTTTTTTACAACATTAGTAATAATTGCATCCACCTTATTATTTCGGGAATGGGAAAATATGAGTAGCAAAGATATTTTAGGCTCCTTCTGTGGTTTTTCTACTGTGATAATTGCAATATTTCTGTTAAATGCATTTAAGGATATAAATATACACTATACTAATATTAGGCACATGTTTCTGCCTAAAAGGGAACGATTTGTAAGCAGCGATACCCAATGGAATAATAGAGATGAAGAAAGATTAATAACAAGAATGGAACTGGAAATGGAATTGGGCCAGACGTCCAGAACCCAGCGTTCGACAAGAATTATATAGCGATTGTATACCAAGTATTTGAATGTAATTGCTAATATAACCTTGCCTCAAATTGAATAGAACACTATAATTCTATTATTATATAGTACTAACAATCAATGTCACGTTGCAATTTTGTAGCTTGTATAAGCACTGAACAAGTGCCATATAGGTAGTAGCTAAGTAGCATGTAAGTACCTAGTCTCCGGATCCCCCAGGATCCCCGAAATAGATTTTCGGAGAGAAATCCGTGTGACTAGTGTAGCGTAGCGAAGGCCTGCCCTCTGGCTCTATGTCAAACTCTCGCTTCAAACAAGTTACACGTATACAAGCACGCACACATCTTTCAGCATTTCAGTTATAACAGTTTATGATTTTTGGTTTCTAAACTATTATGGGTGGTGCGTTCCGATTCGCGCATGAAATTAGTGTTAGCATCGTCGATGCCACTTGCGGTGCCATGAGGCGCGCAGGAACCTGCAGGGGTCTTGCTTGATGCATTAGAAGTGGGAGAATTCTAGGGAATCCTCTATGCGCCACCAACGCGGACGGCATTAACCGAAACGGAACGGTTTTATCCGCAGTCTATGACTTAGGTACTACGTAGTACCTGGTAGTACCTAACTAGATTTTGCCAGCAGAATGATATCGGGAGTGCCCACCTTTACGTTAGCCAACCATTTTTTCACCCTTCGTACATTTCTTTTTTCTAACATACAATGAAACTGATGAAAGAATTGATTTTTTTTAAAAACTTTATAATAAAAAATAAACCATACATCTAGTTGCACGCTTCTATCTTTATATCTTATCTCTAAAATATCAACACTCGAACGCCTTAACTCTCATTGAATGTATCATTCGTTGGTGAAAATTGGAACGAATTTATGGATTTAAAACACTTGGAATATTAATATGAATCGAAGTTCGGTCGTTTTCCACTCATACTTTTCAACGAATCTCACTTGCGTTCTAATCCTAAAACATTTGTAAAATCGTTTATTCATCGTCTATGATTTATAGACGCTCTCAGACACGCTTACCTTTCCTTTCTTCTATAAGCTCGTTCCTCCTGTCTTTCATTGTAGTAGGTAAATTCTCCAACATACTCTCGATGAAGTTATCTAGAACTATCGATCTGTTCATCGCTGCCACTCGTGCTCTACACACAGGGCACTCCTTCCGTTTCTTGTTCCACGATACTATACAATAGTGGCAGAACGTGTGCATACAATTTAGCGTGGTCGCTTTCACAAACAATTCTGAACATATACTGCAGGTCAACTGTTCGTCCATTATATCGCTAACTTTATTAAGTACAGTTTCTTTCTTCTCGGGCTCCGCACCGAACTGAGTGTCGATCGTTAAGTCTATTGTTTCTAAAATAGGAAAAGTCAAAGGATCGTTTACGAATTCTAGAAATATGCAATTATTGGCAGAATTATCCGAAGGTCCTGCAACTGTAAATGAAAGAATAATCAATGTCTTATATTTTATTCGAATAATCTGGTAATCATAAAAATAAAATTCTATACCATTATTCTGTATAGTCTCCACTTTCGCTTCCTGCTCTTTTAAAGCCTTCTCCGTTTCCTTCAATTTCTCCTCCAACACTGTTTTCTCATTCATCAACCGAGCCTGTATATTCTTCTCTTCTTTCACCCTACTTTCCATAACGCTCTTCCACTCGGCCTGCTGCTCCACCCTCCACTTTTCCATTTGCTCCCCCATTTTCACTTCCAATGCCTCTTTCTCTTGGTTGCTGACATTCAACGCATCCTGCCATTTCTGTTTCTCGGCATCCAATCGTATCTCAAATTGGACACGTTCATTTTCCAACTTTTCTAACAATTCGGCGTAATTACTTCGCAAATACTGCTCTTGAACATTACCACTTTCTATTCTGCTCTCTAGCAATGCAATTTGTTTCTTAAGGTCTTCCGTATCTTCTATCGTAGCACTCTGCTGTTTCAAAAGGAATTCCAACTGCTGTTTCAATTCGTCCTGTTCCTTCTGTTTTGTCTGCAATTTGTCTTTAAGAACCCTCTTCTGGCATTCTTGACTTTCGGCGAATGTCTGTTGCTCTATCAAAACGTTATCGAATATCTGTTCGTCCAACTTAAGTCTCTTAACTTTCTGCTCTTCTCTAGGGGTAAGAGTGAACTTGTACTTGAACGCATTGGACATAGTGAACTGTACAACGTCCCCATCGTGGAGCCTTTGACTCACTCCAGGATTCAGAGGGACGTCGTTGACATATATGGCCGAGGAGCTTAAGTCTTTAATAACCCACTCTTCGTTCCCTTCGCACCTCAGGAGACAGTGTCTTCTAGAAATCATTACGTCTAAAATGATCTCATCGTTGTCCCTTCCGCGACCTATTCTGAACTGTTGAGAAAAGGTTAAATAGATCCAGCGAATAATACGAAGTTTCGGTAAAGAAAACGCGTAATTGACGTTGATTAGTACCTCATTTTTGTCGATGCGAATGTCATGGGGCGCATAACCACTTTTGTCAATTTTCACTAAAATAGGTTCGAGTGATCTCGCGTCGGAGTCATCCAGTGCCGTTCTCTTTCCAACTTTCGAACCTTCCATTATTAAAGAATACCCTTTCGGAAGTGGAATGACTGCAAATAATCATCAAATAACGCGCGTCTTCGTCCGATTGCGGTGGCTCTTTTATCAAGCACGAATTAAAACGATAAACAAAAGCTACCGGCACTCAAAAGCTAGTAACTTACGAGCATGGTGCAGTCAAAGAGGAGATATAATAAGAGGCGTGACTCGACAAGGACAGAAAAAGCTAGGGAAATCAGTAGACAACCAATTTAAATGCCCATTCGACCCCATTCGGCAATGATCGGTAAACTTCGACAATAATCAGCCAACTGCGGTAAGGTACATTTAGTCGATTTGAATATCCCGCTCGAATAGACAACCAATTTAAATGCCAAGGTCAAGCAAGGACTTCAAAGGTTCCGCGCGGAGTGACGCCTCTTATTATACCTACTCTTTGGTGCAGTTACGAATGTCCCACCAATGACCAAAGTCCGGATTGGTCCCTACTCCCTGTCAACCGGGAAATTGCGGGAAATAGAAAACAAATCTCCTGGCGAACATGAAACAGCCACAGTTACGATTAGGGGGCACTTACATACTGTGCTTAAGAGATGATCATAAGAATAAGAAGCGACCGTGAATACGGCCCTAGATTAATAAGAATAGCTCTGAAAAGCATATAGCTGATTTGTAAATAACAATTTTATTAACTTCCACGTCTCATTCGAATCAATTAATTTGATTCTTATGGCACTTGAGAATCTGTACGATAGATGTCCCTGTTCTCTCCGAGAGTTGAAGGTGCGCGAAATTGAAAAATTACGAACCTGGAACTACATAGAATGGATACGTTAAAGATCTGCAATAAACTGATCATTCGTAGATTATGAACGAAGGCCTTACTCATGCATTGGCTATAAAAATAACGAGACTTTGAATAAAAAGAATTACAGTTTAAGCCCTTCGGTGAATGTGATTATCATGAAATGGTAGGACGTTTGTGAAGGTTTACCTTAATTCAGATAATATTTATTTGATAGGTATATAATACATTGAATTTGCCAGCACATGTGAGAGAAAACGCGCTTCTCGGCGAATAATACTTGCTTTTTCTTATAATCGACACCTTCCAATTATTCCTATACTACTGCTTTTAAATCGACCGTTTTTCATCCAACCGACCGTTCCGCGACGCTGGTAGTCGGTTAACGAGTCGCACCTGAAATAGCATAGTATCTGTAGATCCGACGATGCTGTACGTGAAACGACAAGAAGCTTCCATTCGTACGTCAGCGTTTGGCAATAGAACGTACAAGTTTATGGGTTATCGTTCGTTTCCTCTCCTTCCGCGTGGAACGTGTATCACGAGCGTCACACATTCTCGCGATGCATTACTGTCAAAATAAACATTTCAACGTCACGAGGGAAAAAACAAATCATTCGTTTCAATATAAAATGCGTTACGTTCTTCGAAGGAGGCGACGAGGGAGCGTGGGGGTGGGAATGGAGGCAAGAAAAATGTAAATCAATTGAATTTGCCACGAACCACGATGGCCGTGTGCCGTTCGGTAAGCTTGCGGTATCATCGACCACGAAATTCCGTATGATCCGTGAAGCTCGGCTCGTCGGCTCGTCGGCTCGTCGGCGTATTCCTTTCTGCTTCTGATTTGTCCATTTCATTCCGGAGCAGCGGGGGGATCATTGATCTTGACGGTCGTTGTCTATTTACATTAATTGCGATAAAGACTAATTAATTTATAAACATCGTTGTCGTTTATGTACAGACGTAATATAAACGCATTATACCTTATAAAACGGACATGTGTAAAAGTGCGTCGCGAATGAGAAAAGAAACGGTGACCTCGATACGATTCGGTTCGGTTCTGAGAAATATGCGGTGGCGCGTGGCCGCGAGTATAGCCCGTGTAAATGGTCTAGGTATGTCGAGACTGACCAACAAATTTCCCGTTAAACGGAATCAATCGAACCCTTCTACGCGCATTTTTCTATTCTAAAGGGATCGCGAGTGATTCTAGGATCGCAAAATATATATACTTCACGGGTAGAAAATACGTACATATACATTCGGAACGAAATCGGTACAACGTACGCGGGTTATCAAGAGCATTATCAGGACCATTAATCCATTTGGCGATATATCAGCAGCGGCGGATGGTCGCGCAGGTGCTAGAGGCCTTCGAGTAGCTTCACCCGCCACTGGCAAAGACATAGAAGTCAGCTCCGTAAACGAAAAGGGTCATAATTGGAAAACACCGCCACACACCGTAAAAATCATCCCTAATCTAAGTGCATACAAATAAAAACTAACTTCTTTATCTTCGCATTTATCTCGTTATCGATTCGCGATTGTGGCGAAACGCGTGTGTACGATCGATGAAGTAGGTGCACCATGAAAAAGCATCTGCAGGTGTACTCCTCGTCGCCCAAGGTAATCTTGGCCCCCCCCCCCCCCCCCTACTAACACCTCGTTCATTCGCACTGCACCCGTTCATCCATCGACCGTGATCTGAACCTGTTAACTGGGACAGACGAACAAGCTACACCACGGAAATTCAATAATTACACTCGTACAAAAGGAGTAAGTAGACATAGAGTCCAGTCAGGGATGTTTAGATCGACAGAGAAACGACCCAGTCAACAGGCTAAGGCCTCTGCGCACGTATCGGTTCGGAGGTGATACGTGCGCAGAGACGTTTAAGCATCTCCGTCTGTTCGCGATCGAGCGTACACGTTTACAGGTACAGAGGTAATAGAAAAATTGCGCGTACAACGTTTGAAAGAACAGCGTGGAAGGTTGACGGGGCGGGGGCGATTACCACGAGATCACGTGGAAATCGCGTGTCCCATCGCGATTAAAAACGTTGCGATTGAACGTCGCGAGTAAAAATAAGCAATAGGGGGAGGTACCTGGAGAATCGCGTTACTTGATCGGTTTACCCCAAGCGAACTGTATGGGCAACGGAGGGATATCGCTACTGGTGGAGGACTCGTCGTCCTCGCTGCTCGTGGCAGACGTCTCCTCCGAGATCATAGCCTCGCCGCCAGCTTCCTGCGGTCTCTGGCCAACGCCACAATCCTCGGCAGCCGCCGCAGCGGCCGCTGCGGCGGCCACAGCGACGGCCACCGCGGAATTCGTCGTCACCGCCGCCGAGGACGAGGAAACCGACGACGAGGTGGACGAGGACGAAGAAGACGGATCGCTCCTTGGTCTTCGCCGAGGGTTCGGCGTGGAGTTGCAGGTGGGCGCCCACGCGGACTCTTCTACACGCGCGGAGTCCGTGACGGAGATGCTCTTGGACCTCGCCCTCATGTCCACCGATGGCCTTCTCGCGGCCAATCTGAGGGATCCCTGCCGCGACACTGAGGTGGACGTCTCGGGTCTGCTCATCTTCGGCGGCGTCGCCGACGCCGACGCCGACGCCGACGCCGACGACGACGACGCGTCCGTCGCTCCCTTCGACAGCTCGTCGTCGATCTCCAGCGTCCACGAGACCGAGTCACCCTTCTCCACCATAAACTTCACCATTGAGGACGACTGCGGACCGTTCTTGTCGGGAGAGAGTGTGTGCTCGACGTGTTCCGGCCCCAGGGACCGCGATAGCCTAGGCGTCAAGTTCGCAAGAACGGTCACCACTTCGTTTTTTTGACGCAGCCTCCATTGGAGCTCCTCGTTCCTCTGCGCCAGACGCTTGTTCTGCTTCGAGATCTGATGGATAGACTCGTGCAGCCCCTCGTTGTCGTGCGATATCTGCCTCTCGAGAGCCTCCTTGCACTGAAGCTGCGCCTTCAGGTCCTCGCATCTGGCCTCGAGAGTGTCGACGCGCTGCTGCAACGCCTCTTTGTCCTCGATCTCGCGCCTGAAGTTATCTAGATCCGATCTCAGGTTGGCGTTCTCCTGACTCCGGATCTCCAACACCGATCGCAGAGACTCCACCTCCGCGATCAGCGCCGCTCCCTGATCGTACACTACCGACCTCCTCTTGTACTCCGTGTCCTTCCGTACGATTTCCGCCTCCTGTTCGGCCCGCAGCTTCACCATCGTGGCGCGGTGCTCCTTGGCCGCCTCGTTCAAGGAATCGCGAAGCCTCATCTCGCATCGGCGCCTCTCCTCCTGCAGGGCGGCCTCCAAAGTGGCGATCTGCTCCGCGTGGCGAGCTTCCACTGGAGAAACATTCAGAAATTTTTCCCTTAGCGTATGATTCACGTGATGCGGAAGGAAAACAAAACGTCAGGGGACCAGAGAGACAGGACAGGGAGGAGGGTACAGATTAAGGTCCGTCGAACGTGCCAACCTATAATTAACTACGATCAAACGAATGTTACGTGGCCACTAAATCGAGCGTTTCTAATGTTCGCTGCTGGGTGGTGCGTGTGGCAGCTTTTAAAAATTCTATCTCGAAATTGTTGCGTGGGCATCGGTCCCGCGCGGATTGTAATTAACAATTGCTCCACTTTAACACCAGCTCTGTCATTCGCCACGACATCGGGACTATTATGCCTCGTTACCGGCAGAATATCATTATCGTATGGTACGCGGTGGCAGGCACAGAGCAGGCGAATTAAATAAAGTCGAACGGACAACCGTGGAACAAGCGTAAACCCCGAGCGCAATCGTAATTCACGAAGAGAAGGAAAGCAGCGTAACCAGCCAGGGACCGAAAGAAACCGAAATAAAACTCTTGGCAAGACTCACGATCTTCGCGAAGCTGGTCCAAGGCTCTCCGATGGTCCTCCCTATCCGACTCGAGCCTCTCTTCAATGCCGAGGTTTCTAGATCTCAGCTCCGCGATCTCCGTGCACGACGACATCCATTCCTTCTTCATGTTCTCGCAATCCTTCTTTATCTTCGGCGTGGAGAACGCGTCCAACTGAACAGAGTAACGCAACGAATAATTAGAATATAATATTTCTCACGAAGGAAGAGAGCCGGTACGTACCTCGTAGGCCAGATATTGTACAGTGATGGAGAGGGCTTGCACCACTTGTTCCGCCCGTTTCACGCGAACAGCCTCATAGGGTATGTCGGTCTGCGCTGCCTGGTCCCGCGTCTCCAAACACGCCCTTGTCACCGCGTAGCTGTTGCTGTGCTCCTTAGTTTCACGATCTGCAAGCAACGTCACCGGGCCCATCACCATTACGATTCCTCGAACCGCGACGAAAGCTCGATTCCTCCTCTATCCGGTCGACAGTCGACACACCCCTCTAATTCCACGCATCTAGTCGCCGCGCTCGCATATCCGTCCTGTCCAAGATCCCCCTGTTATCGGGACCAACGCCGGCCACGAGCGGGCCGTCATCCCGAACAAACCTCGCGCGAATGCCTGTGCCTAACGGTCTAACGGACCGCCGGATCTTACTATCTCCGCTCATCTTACTTACACCCGTCGACAGATTTAGATGTATCGAAGAAAGTCGCCGCGGAAAACTCGTTTCAACAGAGAAAACCGTCGGCGCTCGGTGTTGGAAAGTCGGGCTACCTGTTTTTCAGGATCCTTCCGATATTCGCCGCGGCGAGCCGGGCGAGCCGGCCTAGCCGGAGGCTCGCGGTGAAAACGCGATCATCGCGGCGACGGCGCGGAAAACTCGCGCGCGCACCTTGCTTGCCTCGTTAAATCGTATCGAGGATTTGGCCTGGCTGCGTCACTTCATCCTCTCATTATCGCGGCGATGTACGTGAAAGCACGCGGGGACCCCGCCTTGGAGCAGGCTACAAAAAAAACCTTCCCCCACGCGCGCCGTTGGATCGTTCGCGATTTTATTTCGACACCCGGCCAAACAGGTCCAAGAGCACCGGCCCCAATGAAGACACTCTGGGTTAAGGTCAACCGTACGACGAAGCCGCGCGCCGAGAACACGGGAAATCCAAGGAACAGGTATGCCCGTTCCAGGCGACCACCATTCCACCACAACCGAGGGAAATTTTCCGGTCGCCGAGTTTCCACTAACCGGCTTATTTCAGGCACTCGCAGTATTTATCACTTCCACACGCGTGTTTACGAGTGGAACGCCTCGCTGCGCAACGACTTTTTCCACGCGGAATTAAATCGATCGCGATTCGAAAATTCTCCTCTTTCTTTTCGTTGCACTGGATTATGTTTATCTTCTAGTTAGGATGATGGTTTCTGATCAACATGTCTGACGGGGATTGTTTCCACGCGAGAATTTTCACTGCAATCGCCAACAGTTACCGCCGATCCAATCTTCCGATTAGGGTGAAAACGTTCGATATGGCCGATTCAGGGAGAGATATGAAAGAGATCTAATCGCGATCGTCATTTGTAGCGATTTACTGGCCAAGTCCGCACTTCGACTGAATTAGCACGAGCCACAGGCTGCCTCGCGGAGCGATATACCCCCCACCCACCTCTCCTTTCCGACGACCACTCCTACCACCTTGAAACGAGGTGCAACCTCGAGGAGGAAGACGAACACGATGGACACGCGGGAAGCGGTGTCTGTCCGGACACATGCCTTGAATATGACCCACAATGTCTGCATACTTTTCCATAATTGCATCTATATCTTCGCCATTGGCAGGGGCTTCGCCGGGGCTGCCATTACTCTGCCTGTCCTATTACCTCGTCCGCTGTTCGATCACAGCCGGTTTATGGGTCACGAAGATCGAAACCACTCGAGACTTTGTTCCAGCGAATATATTCGCGTGGTAACGATGAAAAGGAGTAGCGAGTACAGAAGACAGTGACAGCAGCTCGGTGAGTTATTTCAAATTCGCCTTTTCCATTTGGAATTGGCCACCCTTACTTGGCGCAGGTGGCGACGATACGTGTCCGAGGTATAATCCTTCCAAGATAATGGTCTCAGTGATCGACCATCGGATAAACTGTCATCGATATCTCCAACGATAAGTAGAATTAATAATTCGATTGCCCCTTCGAGAAGATTCCTACCGATTTCCCAAAAATGATTCCTAATTTCGAGCACGAAGCGTACAGGTGTAAGAAGAGTTACCGCGCTGCTGTTGATTGATTTGAAGGCTCGTGGAATGTGCGTCAACAGATCCAGGAACAATTTGTTGGAATCCCAGGCCTAACCATTTCCCCAATTTGCTCGGCGGAAGTTGCTTCATGAATGATTAATAGGACACTAAATTAAAAGGAAAGGAAGTACAAGACCGTGACTCGTAGAAACTCGACCCGCAATTCGGTGGTTTCTAGGACGCGGCCGGCCATTGATGATAATCTTTGCTTCGGTAATTTGTTCCAGATAAGCACGTGCGGGCCTCGAGTGGAAAGCCCGGTGCGTTTGGAACGATTAACCCTTAATTAACTCCACTGACACTGGCAACTTGAAACTGTGGAGAGCTTCTAAGCGTGCGGCTCGATCGGCGAAAGTAAAAAATCCCAGCCAACGGAATTATACACTAGACTTTCGCTCGCTACACCGAAATTCGCTCTGCGACGCCTGTCCCCGATTGCCCCGCGGGTCCCGCGGGTCCCGCGAGAAGCGACGCCGGCAGAGCAGGGAACAGGGTCCCCCGTGGACGAAGGACCAGTGAAAGCTATGACTTTCTTCGAAACGACAAGCCGCCACGCGGAGGGACACGCACGTGTGCGTCCCCGTGCAGAAACGCTTGTGTAGTGCCGTACGCACCGCAAAATCAACGTGGCACTTTTTTAGAAACCAGCTACCGGCGGAGCAGCGCGGCCAATGAATTAGAAAGCCGCTATAGGACGATGTTATCTTCCTTTCGGAGACAATAGCGCGGGGAACACGCTTACCTAGTAAACGCTTTGAAAATACTCATCGAGTTGCTGCGCGCGAAATATCGTTTATTAGGGTCTAGGTGAAAATTTCTAAATTAACTCACGATTTTAGGTATCTTGCCAATTTCTCAGTCGTTCGCTGACTCCCGGAGATACGAGGAAATTTTATATAAGATTCATGGCTTTCGGATCGAAGTGGTGAATTTGCGTAGTGAATACACCTTAACGTACGCGGAACAGTGGAGGTGTTAACACTTTCTATTTCATATTTCATATTTCATATTTCATATTTCATATTTCATATTTCATATTTCATATTCACGCCGCGAATGACCACGAGGATGCTCGATTTCTTCCTTTACTGAAAGTTCAAAGCTGACGATACATATATCATCGTCGCCTTCTTCTTCGCCTGATCTTTCGCCGACAGACTTTCATTGTTTTAAGCATTCTGATCGGTTCTCACGGAGCAGCTTGGTCCAGTATCGACAATCTATAGATTTCATTCAACTGCAATAAGAGTGCATGTTAAATGTACTTGAAAAAGAACGCTATGTGTCGTGCGCACCAACTTTACGCGACCTATATCTATGTGTATGCCGAAGTGTGCCGCGATTTTGCCATGCGTCGCAGGATAAAAGAGGAATGGCGACGCGAAAATATCGATAGTACCTTTAGTCGATGTCGTTGAACCGTGCTGCTTCGCTGGGACAGTGGTTGTTAATCTCCTGGTTATTGTCGGCTTTCGCGTCGCTGACGGGCTCTTCTCTGCGGGAAAAAAGAACAGAATTCGCTACGTTAACGAGAGCACGCTGCCACGCTGCCACGCCGCCTTAAATGACGTATGTACTATGTACTCGTATCGTCGCGTCCGCGAGTACCGTACGCCGCGGACCGTTCCAGATAAACTTTCGCGTAAAAATTTAATATTACAAAATCGCGGCGAATAACGTGTGCCCCGTGGAAGCTAGAAGAACAATGTTAAGTCTACGGAGAGATTTTGGATGGGGCTACGATTGCTGGAACCTACGAGCTTTGGAAACCTTTCGCTTTCACCCCTCACGGTAGATCCACTGGAGATTTAAGAAATTTTCCTTTAATACCTACATTAAATTGTACGCTTCGCAAAGGTGTAAATTGAAGGGCTTTTTATTCTCTCTAATTAACAGTCTAATAACCCCTCGCAGACTCGCCAGCGATCTCGCAACTTTCAAACACAATGATAGTTACTGTAGTACGACGATGACACCATCGCTGCTGAAACAGTCCAGGCACCCGAACTATGCACCCCTCGTATCGAAGCCGGCTATCTGTGCTTATCGTAATCGTCCTGCACCGCGTCGCGGACACGTAACGTCGAGCACGAGCAAGTAGGTACGCAAGTATTCGGCACTCGGTTGTTTTCGCGTTTCTGGCCGACGAAGCACTGACGGAAAGGTTCCACTGCATTAGCAGCGACTTAGGGGTTTAAACGGACGGTGGCGCGGATGGCACAAGGGGGTGCGTACCGTTACGATTCCGACCTGGCTCGTAAACAAAGCCTCGCGAGTCTACGAGCGCGGGTAATTATCGGAAGAGCGGTGGCCGAGGGTGCCATTCCAATGAGTTTCCGAACGGGCCACTCTATTGTACCGTTCCCTGTCTCAAAAGAATCAGTCACAAAAGAAGAAAGCTGATTTCCGATTCGGACAGAGAGGTGACATTAAGCCCGGCCAATTATTTATGACATGGTTTTTCACCTGATTTAGATTCGAGGAAATTCGAGCATTAGTGGGCAGGGTGTCGAGAACCCCGTAAGCGAGGCCCAGCTGGTCGCCCTAGTGTTAACGAGCAATAACGTTTCTCAGCGCGTCAGGTATTTATAGGAAAAGCAGAAACCGATAGATACGACGCAATATATCCGGCGAAACTATTATGGCCGTTTGCCAATGGTACTTTTCGACGGTGTGCTTGCCACTGAAAATAGCACTCCGATAGTCCTGACTATCGACGGCGGGTTTGAGCTGTTCGAAGCGTTGCATCGGCCGGCGCGACCGTGCGGCAGGCGGCCGAAGGAAAAAGTATTCGTCGCGCTATATGTATAGGTAGCTCTCCAACCGGAACCACGCAGCGGCGCCCCCGACCTTTCGTTTCCTCCCCGACGAATTCGCGAGGCTGCGATACATATGTACGTGGAAACTCGTCCCCGTAGCTGGCCACTCACCGAGATTGATGGGCGAAATTTCTACGCAGTTCTTCTTCGCGTCGAAGCTGTTGACACGATTCTGTTGGCTACCCCGGCCGTTCGCCAACCTCCTCGGCGGGTTCGCTGACGTCGGTGATCTCTCTGGAAGCACAGAAGGAAATGGAGCGAATTTAATCAGTGGCCGAAAATGTGTTTGTGACGCCCGTGGCGTTCCGTGTCCGTATAGTTCATCGACCGTGGAATTTATTACCATTTTCTGCGCATCATCGGAATTCGCGCTCGACGAGGCGGCATACATAGCGGGACGAGGAAAAGAAAACGTTTATTATGTACACCAGGCTGCACGTAGCCGACGTTGCCCACGAGCGCATAACGGCCTGTGCGCTATGCCCCCGTGTGCATAATGGCCGGAATTAATCTCGCGCGCGAGAAAAACTGCCAGCACGCGAATGGGATAACGATAAGTAATAATATCCCCGTGTTAATTGCCAATGTGAATTCCGCTCGATAAGGGGGAGAGACTCGTTGAAAGCTACGACACTTCATTATACAGGGTGTCTGAGAAGTAAGCGAGTAAATTCTGGAATCAAGAAGTGGGGCTAGTTGATTCAAGTTCGCCTGGGGTGAACCGCGCTGACGTTTCTAAATATAAATCGGCGGGTAAATGAAAAATCATTGATTATCTTTGTATCCCACCGGGCACCATTTAACCACCCCGCCAAGAGGCCTACTTTCCGGGCGAATCCTCGTGCAACAATGAACGATGGGCAACGTAAAAGAGAAATCCACCGACGATCCGCGTAAGTAGGGTACCTTTGATCCTTCTCCCGTAACGTTTCAGACTCGCTTAAGAGAAACCGCTCTCGTCGACCCATCTACCTTTTCGAATGCCTATGCAACGCCGGAGAGCCGGCCAGTCGCCCAGTCGCCCAGTCGCCCAGTCGCCCAGTCGCCCAGTCACCCGCTCGTCCTAACTTTCTAGCGTTAAATGAAGCGCGAAGGAAAACACAGCTGGCACTCTTCGTTTCTTTTTTCCTCCCCTGGGGGATCAACGGAGGGTTAAGTTAAAGTACTGACCGGCCGCGAAAATCGTTTGATAAAGGGAAGGGAGCTATCAGCTATCCTCGATTATATGACTCTACCTCGCTTGAAGCTGCCCAGCCGCATTTTCGCCGTGTCTCTGACGAAATCCGTCCTCAGAGCCGCCGGCCTACCCTTCGATCCTTGCTGCCCCATTTTCAAATGCCGCTTTCACCGTCCCTTCACCGGCGCATTCCGTCGTCAATGAAATATCTCATCTCTGGCCAGGCAGGGGAACGCGCGCGCACCACCTCACCCCGTCGTGTCCTTGGAGCCAGCCTCGAGGCTCGTTACCCAGGTCGACTCCTCGATCATCGTCGAGCACTGTAGTCCACGATTGCCCAACATCTTTTCGCTTCTGCTCCACTTCAATGCGCCCCCCTGGTCCCCTTTCGGTTCCTCTCGGCTTCCGGTGGCTTTCGAAGGTAGTCGAGCGTTTGTCGTTTCAGCGAGAGAATCGGCTGGTATTCGACGTAAGCTCGCGCGCTCCACCCGTATACACTGTACCTACTGCGACAGGCCGCGAGTCTCTGTGTCTTTCACTGGCGCGTTCCAGCGCCGGTGTCTACAGCCATGTGGGTTCACCACATCTGATTCTGATGGCGATTGCGTAAGTGGCGGAGATCAGAGCGAGCGGGTGCGCGTACCGGTGGTGGTCGGCCTTGGAGACGCACGTGGTCGCCGGGTGCACCTGTCTAAAAAGGGGTGGGGACACCGGGAGGGAGAACCACCGTGCACACGCACCGGCCACCACGGGAGATGCCCGTTGAAGAAAGGCAATGCCGGAAATAAACCACTAGTGCCGTTGACCCGTACGGTAAAGCTCTCTCTCTCTCTCTCTCTCTCTCTCTCTCTCTCTCTCTCTCTCTCTCTCTCTCTCGTCAGCGGCGAAGCTGCCGACGTGCACGGCCAGCGCAGAGACGAGGAGTTTGATCGCCTCGGATCCCCCTTTTATTCTTCGCCCCGACGGTCCTCCGCGTGGCACGCGGGCCGAAAGATACGTTCGGTAACGGTATCTCGGGGAACTTTCATATCGGCGGCCCCAGAGGGGGGCAGGTAAATCCAGTCCCGCAGCGTTCAGTGTTGCGGGTACAGATTCCACCGGCCAGCCAGGGGAACCCGCGATAACATATTGCAGCGGTTTCGTGTCGGGGCCGGTCACGATTCTCGGTACAGTATCGTTCCTCCTCGGTCCCCAACGGCGCCGCGGCGTGTCGAGCGAGCGGGACACATAGAGCCTCGGCGCGGCGACACGTCTGCAAATCAGGTCACGCCGCGTAGACACGACCGCCGAAGGTATCCAGAATCCGTGGCAACGCGCGCGATCGAACCGGAAAAGCTCGAAAGGGGGGGGGGGAGGGGTGATCGATGCGCGAGGACGATCGAGATTGATCGCGGCTTCGATGCACTGTGCACCGTCACCTTGCGGCATTCACTGACGACGATGCACCGGCTGTTCGCTCTCGTCCTCTTTCCCTTCCGCCGCGATGATAAAATCGGTCACCCGGCCCGTGGGGGGGGGGGGGGGAGGAGAAGGAGGAAAGGATTGGGCGCACAGCGGATTCGTGAGAATGGGGCAAAGGGAGAGGCGGAAATAGAGCCACCGGCTGATGTGGGAGCGAGAAGGAGGAGAGACCGGAAATGCAACACGCGTGCATAAACAGCGTCCGAGCGAGCACGAGGTCCGCCGAGGACTGCCGACTGGATGCTGCTGGTGTTACGGCCGCGGCCGCGAGGCCTGCTCCAACACCCAGTGGAAACGAAACTGTCCAGTGGCGCCGGAAGAGAGGCACCCATTCGCCGTCTAAGTTTCGCGCGCCCCGAGCGGGTCGATACAAAAACACCCTCCTACGCCCGCGTCGTCGCCGCGCGCGCGCGACCACCACCCTGCCCCTTCTGCGGAGGAGACCACCTACGCGAGTGACTTGACACGTTCCAAGTAAACCCTAATAATTCCCCCCCGCGATGTCCTTTGCGACTTTTTTCGCGCATTTCAACTGTCATCTCGGGCGAATCGAAGATTCGAACGAGAGTAGGTACGTATCTGTGGACAGCGAATAAACCGAACGCGGGCCTTACCGTATAGATAGGCATACACAACTGTGACCTCGTGCACCGAGGATAACAAGAATTCAGCATAGGTTTCTTCGTTTTGTTGCCTATTAGGGGGTAGATCACGACTATTGTCCACCCTAGACCACGACTATTCTTTTATTATGAACAGTATGAATATTCAGACTCTTGAGAGGAGGAGAATCGTTGCTGACCTGTGTTTTTTATTTAAGGTGAGTCACGGGCATACAAATAATTGCTTGATTTCGTTGATGAACGAAATCAGGCCCACGATGTACACATCGCGATTTAGGGATACGGACCCAATTTCTAGAATTTGTACGTTGGCGACCAATTATTGTGAGTGGGCCGATTTTTTTGGACGGAATATGCATGCTTTGAACGGTTTGATGTTTGTGGAAGGGTTATGCGTTTATTCGTGGGGTATGATGGATGATTTTTCGTGAGCGGTAATGCGGTTTATGTATTTTTTGTTATGACTTTTTGCAAATAATGGGGTTTTCCCGTATGCTAAATAAATAAAATAAATAACGAGGGGCGGAAAAGAATCGACTTGGCGACACCCCCCACTGGTTGCCTTGGTTCCCCCCTCCTTGTTTCCTCGATCGACGAGTAGCATGCGTGGAATTGAGCGACTTTTGGTAGGAAAGTAGTGACGGCCACTCACGCATCGAGAGTATTTTTGTTTGAACGATTCAGTTGGAATCATAAAGTTATGTCGTTTTGAATTCTCTCGTGCCTCCAACGCCTGAGAGCTGAAAGCGAACGAATTCGGAGCTCTAAAATACGAGTTTCCGCTCTCTTTTTTTCGAAGCGGCAACGCATCGAGGAGTGGTCGGCGTTCCCACGTTACCGGAGCTCGGTCGGTACTATTGACAGTATTGACAGGTTCGTTAGAAAAGTACGCACCAAGTTGTAAGGGCATGCGCGCTCCTCTGCACGCCCGTCGATATTTCAACAATAGAAAATCGCGCCTTCTCCATCGAATTCTACTTCTTACGTCCAACTCGTTTTCTTCACCTTTACGGTCGTCGCGAATTGTTTTTTTTTAACGAGAAGAAAAAAGAGCGCATGGTAGGTATGCGGCCAAGCATAATTCGATATCGCAAAATCGGTCGGCATCGTGTTCATTCGAGCTGCACAAGGCCTTCCTGTCACCTGTTTGCGCCACTACCACTAGGCAGCCAACCTCTCTGTCAATCCCACGTTAAGACACTCGATTGCTACGAGTCAGCGCGCGAATGTAACGAGCATTGCGTTACACCGATCGCAATTGAATTAGTGTAAAAGTTTGGCGCGCATCGTTAACCGCGGTGGGATTGTTAACGTTTCAGAGCAACGGGATCGGTGGTGACGGCGGATTGTTAATTTAATTCGCGGTCAATTAAAAATGTAATGGTAATTGAACTTACTTGGCGCGTCCTTGCTAGGCCCGGTGCTGAGATCACTCAGGGAGCTACGAACGGAGCTCCTGGCAGTTTCTTGAGTCGGCGACTTGATTTCTTGCCGGCCGCGCATCCTCCTGATAATTAGGAACCTGTTAGCAACGTTGGATAGCCAACCAACGTTGGGGGCCATTCAACACATTACGATTCTCTACGACGCCATCGTCTCACCTTTTATCCTTGTTATTATTGTTATTCGCGTCGCCGGCTTTCTTTTGCGTGGATCCTGCGGAGGATGGCTGGCTGAGGCTCTGGAGCACTCTGGACTTCACCTCCTTCCTAACCGGCCTGGTCCTCTGCTCGTTCTTGCCAGCCTCGATTTTGCTCATCACCGCGTCCCAACGGCCGCCCTTTCTGGGCGATCTCTGCGATCGCCTAGCTTCCTTCTCCGCCTCGTCCTTCGGGCCGGACTCGATCATCGCCTTGATCTTCGAGACGACATTCCTCTTAGGCATTTTGTACTTCTTCAAAGGAACTGAATCGGCCTTGCTCTGGCCCTTCGACCTCATATTGTCATTATTTCTCTCCGCCAGCGTTTTCACCTCGATCACCGTCACCTGAGTGGCGTTCATCGAGCCAGAGGAGTCCGCCGACGCGTCCAAAGGATTCACTGGGGCCTGAACATTTTACGAATCACGTCAGCTGTATCAAAGCGTCTATGCACATATAGCGGGGCTGTAAATGTATTAGGGGTGGAACATGCGGAGGTCGATACAACTCGCTGAAAGAAACACAGAGCGGCTTAAAGCAGAGGTCTGTGGTATCGAAGGAGCCTTGCCCCGGCGTGCGGCTTTAGTTCGTAGCCGAGTTAAAGCAGGCACGTAATTGCCCCCCTGTAATAACCATCCGAGTGGCACGCATATGGACGTGTAAAGAGCAATAGTTGCGGAGATATTCAATTTTGACAGACCGCGCAGAAAGTTTGCAAGTATAAACGTATAATTTAGAAAGGAAACGGTGTTACCGCGAGCTACCAAGTCACGATCGAGGACGGAGCCGACGTATCGGCAGAATTCGTACTGAATTCGAGCCGCGACATACAGTGAAGACGTAAACGGAAACAGTAGGAACCGAGGCATTTCCATTACGAGGTCGCGTACTGTATAGCTGTTGACGTATTATGTAAACATACCACGCGCAAGGAAGGCTGTTTTTACTTAGAAATTCTAAAAGCCATCTGAATATCTCTGCAAGCATTAGTTCTGCGATGCAGGCGCAAGTGTATTAACATCTTTTTGCCTCTTTCAATGACCCCCTCTATCTATACCCTGTGTACTGTAAAAGACATCGACTCGCCTGCAGGTAGTCCATGATAACTTGGCTAGCTTCCGCCTTGACGGGCGACGGTTGACTCCTCTGCGAGACCTCTGTGTCGATGGTGTCCGGGGTGCGATCTTCGTTCTCCTCGGCCGCCTCTTCGGGCGCGTGAAGCTCGTCCTGCCTCTTGTCCAGGTCAGAGTAGATCCCACTGGAGTCCATCTCCTCGCCGGTGAAGCTCGGGCACCTTCTACCGCCCGGCGCGCAGAAGAGGGTGCCGTCGATCACCTGCGCCTTCCTGTCGCCGCGGACGATCTCCTCGTACGCGTCGGCATCGCTCTCGGTGAAGAAGTCCGAGTCTGTCATAGGATCCTGCCTGCACGGCGCGGGAAGATTGGGAGGCGGCACGACGGACGGTGGATCGGCCCCGCGACTAGCCGGCCTCGAGTTCTCCCCGTCGCCCTGGTAGCCGGCCTCGAGGCTGGTGATGCTCGTCACCGACGTCACGAAACTGACGGGAACGCTGGTGACCCTGACAGTCTCCGCGGGCTTAGGATCGAGTGGAAGCTCCTCGGGCGACGGCGTGCGCTCGCTGGATACCTCCTCGGTAGGCTCGACGTCCGCCGAGGGCCTGGACGCGGATGCCCGCGTCAACGCCAACCTCGAGCCCGCTGAGCCGGTCAGATTTTCGCAGGATGGCGTCCTGGAGCACCCCAACGCGACGGTGAAGTCGGTCATCTGGTCCGGGGTCAGTATGCCGAGACTCTCGTCGTGCTCGAACGAGTTCTGCTTGTTCAGCATCAAATAGTGCGGCGCCGTGTTCGATGTGTTCTCATTGTAGGAGCCTAGAGACGCGTCTACGAGGCAGCTGTCGCCGGCGTCCTCGATCATATTCAGCTGAGGATTCTCGAGCAAGCTGCGCAGGGAAACAGAACAATGCCACTTTACGCCGCGCGGGACTGGGTCTCTTTGCCACATGCTCAGCTGGGGGGGACGATGCTTTTCTGTAAATGACACGGCGATGACTGAAAGGAGCGCGGCGGCAGGTAGCTAGGACCAGCCTTCGCCGGCTCGCAATTTAAAAGCCCCCTCTCGTTATTAGCCTGGACGTGTTTATACCGTCAACTCGCAGGCAGGTTAAATCCGCCGGTCGTAAAACGCTTTTCAGAATTCTCAGGGCGTCAGGGACGGTTCTGTTAACCGGCCGCGGCGGCGCAAATATCGCCCGTCACGTGTCAACAATCTGCCATTTACAGAACTCGGATTGTCGTGATACCTGAAAAAGTTGCTCTTCTCCTCGGCAAACTTAACCAACTGGACGTCATCTTTGTCAATGTCCCACACGGGCGATATCGTGAATGTCTTGCGTCCTGGCTCTGTCAACAGAAAACCGTGATTGTCAGTGTCTGTTGCTAATGAAACACGCGGCCAACAGCATCGCTCGTGGATCTTTTTTATTCCTCCCAACATTACAGAGCAACTTATTATAATTTTTAAATACCTCAATGGCATTATTCCACTCACTATTTATATAAAAATATATAAATAATTCGCAGTTTATTAAACTTAGATAGACCTTGTTCCTCTCATCTCGCCGCTTACGCTCTTTTTCATGGCGGAGAAAACTTTCTCAGTGTACCATTTAGAAAATGCTGAGGTGACAGGAACAGATAGAAGATAAGAAATTACTTTTAAATGATCATGGTTTTTTTCTTGCGTTTGGCAACTACGTACAATAAAATTGCGTTACGGTATACATTTACGAGTACCTGTAATAACGTAAGACGTAAGGGGTCATTCCACCGTGACGGTTTGAAAAAAAGTCGATTTTTTTTCATTACTTGAAAGTACATGCATATATCTAAGAACGCGCCGGTAAAGTTTCGCGTTCTGATTCGCTTTGGTTTGGCTGCTATAGCCGAAAGTTGCAGAGAAGGCGGTGCATTAAACGGAGCGCGCTGACAACGACATTTTTCTCAACGGGTGCGGGTGATTGCAGGACCAAAAACTATTTGACCAATCAGTCTGAAGTTTTTACACGTTATTCAGCACATCGGCAGGATATCGCAGGGACCTGGGGGCGCTTTTTTTTATTAAAAATTAAAAACACCGTATTTCCATACTTTTACTTCAAACCTGCGTCATTTTGTTAATTTCTTTTATGAGTCAAAGTTATTCTGCTTATTTGTAAAAAAATGCCAATTTCTTTCACGACTTGACAGTGGAATGACCCCTTAAAAAGCACGGGTGGCAAGCCTGTTTTGTCGATGGTGCGTACCTTCGATCAACGGAGTAGACACAGCCCGTGTCACGCACTTGGAGATAGGTGTGGTGGAGTTGTCCTCGGCATCGAACTGCGGGCATCCCGAGAGTATCAACGAGCGCCGATGCCCGGGCAGGAGCGCCGGCGTGCTTAGCCGCGATTTCGGGAAGAAAGAGGGTCGAGCAGCGCGGGGGACCGGTATCCGGCTCTCCCCTACGTTCTGCAATCAGAAAGAAACAGGAGGGATGATAAATACTACGCGTACTCTTCTCCCGGCCGGAAGGAATACAGAGCGAGGTCGTAAATGTGACAGAGGGATGAAGAGGGGTGGCGCTTTTGGGTATCGATAGGGAAGGACCAGGGTGTCTCGTTACCCACTGACAAAAATATTAATACAAACATTAGCCTAGATCCAGCGGAGTGTACACTACTACCTGCAGAAGTATATACATATCTTTCCAATCGACCCGCGTTAAAGCACGCGCGACCGTCCGCTATCCCGCGCATCCATTGGACCGCCCGAGGGATGTACATTCCACAGAGATGGTTACAAATTCCTCCATTAATCCCGCAATTAGCCGTGCGGCCCCGCAGCCTGAAGCTCGCGCTAACTGAATACAGACGGGGCTGGAATCGCGAACGAGCAATCGAATCAAGTCCGTCTGGGACAGGGACTTGGCGGGCAGCCGCGTGGTCGGGGGTGAAGGGGAGGGACCAATTATATGGCCAAGGGTAAAGTGGCGTTTTCTGTCTCACCCCCTCGTCGTCAAGGTCAAAGGAAACGCTTGATAGATCGGGGCGAAGAGTCCGTTGCCCTTGGCACATCTCCAAATAAAACCCTTCGCCGTGTAGAGGTGAATCAGAAGTGTCTCTACGGCAGTTGGCTAATTTAATTTTAGCACTGTTGGTCCACAACGGCCGTCAACTCGTCGAGTTGACCCACCTCCCTTCCTCCTGTTCCGCGTAAGAACACGCGTAACACGACGACGAACGAAGACCACCGTTTCTCCGATACGCTCTGACACGCGAGCAACACTCGAGACGGAGCTTCCTATCGGAGACCGAACGCCAGGTATTTCGAGTATTTGCCCGAGATTCCGTCGATAAGGCCGTGGACACGATTGGTCCCGCCGAGTGTGGCCTCGCGTGGCCTCGCGTGGAAGGTCGGTCGAACGAAAAGGCGTGCGCCGAGCATTGTTGGGATCCACGTACCGATAGCTGAGTTCGCGATACCGGCACCTGGCGTACCGCTATTTTTCGGCAACATCTGCCGTAGGAATTGCAGAATTATATAGCTAGTCCCTTGGATCGACTCTCGAAGGAGGAAGGATGGCCCTAAAAGGTCACTGGGAACCTACCTCCTCTGCGCACCACGTGTACTTTTATTGCGCTTCCATTGGTCCCAATAATTCACAGACACCGGGCATAAAGGTCGCGGTGACAATTAGGTATTTGGCCAAAATGCGAGACGACCGCGGAAGATCTTCCACTCGGTCCCGTTTCCACGCTACAGCCGCTTTTATACCTCGATTAACTATCAACTACTTTGCCTCACACGCGTGACCTTACCTTACAAATATGTAAGCACTTTCATAATATCCCATGAATCACTTTTGCCTTAGAAGCTCTTTGAAGCCAGGCCCCCGCGAAACTTGTTACGCTAGGCTCGCCCCGACGACGATTATCGAAACACAAAAACATTTAAAACCTTTTGCAGGAACATTATTCATCCTTTCTGCGCGTTCAATCCACGCCCAAGGTTGTGGCCACCTATTACGAGACACCCTGTACGGAGCTAGATCGGTAACTACACAGCTCCTCGCGAGAAACAGCAACGATCGGCTTTCGCGAGCCGATGAATCGAAACCCCTCTGCTGGCCCTCGGTTCGAGTGTTCCGGTTATTCGCGGATTAACGGCCACCTAATAATAGTGTTACCGATGGCCACCACTGTGGAGGAACGGACCAGCCAGCAGATGTAACGAAGTACGTTCACCGACGACCCTGTTGAACGGCGCTGCGGCGGCTGAGAACTGGGTTAGATCGTGGCGCGAGTTTATACTGCTGAACCCGCGGCCGCTCGTCGACGGGAGACGGAGACTCGCACGCAAATCGCTGTCGGAGCGCGTTCTTTTTCCGCGGTTATACGCTGACATCGAGCGAGGAGTAGCGATATATTTCGTCACCAGTCCCTACTCTCCGCCACTTTTACACGGAAGCGATAAATTATTCAGCATCGATGCATTATCGCGTATAGACACACCACGGCACCGGCCACATACGCGAAACAGTGTTTGCTCCAAGAACAGCGGCGCAACTGGGTATTAATCGGGGATTAATAAGCCCATAATAAGTACTTGTAATAATAAAGTAATCGTGTCGGCGTCTAAGGGACTCTTATCTCTTTTTTTCTAACGCGCTGTATATCCACGTTGGGCTCGCGTTGGTCAAAGAATCAATCGATAGATGCGCGTTATCGATCTAGGAAAATGTCAGGGTCAGAGGGGCCGCCGAAGAGATATCGACGAGACGGCCAGAGGATGTTGAACGCCGCGCCCGCTGTTTCGCGACTCGAGGAACGTGGCGGGAATCGAATACGACGTGGCGCGCTCGCGTCGACGGCCAAAGGCCAGGCCCCGCGAGCATAACTTTATTCCATTAGGCGTTAATTCGCGGCAATTCGAGCCGCCTACCCGCCGGCCGCTCGTTATCTCTCTCCTTCCACGCGAGACCAAGCAACTGTGTTAATTGGTAGCTTGCAACTTTTTCGGTGTAACGGGAATCGCGGACAATCCTTGAATACTCGACCGCGAGTCGGATGTGCCATCCTCCTCGATCAGCGAAATCGGGGTTCGACACTAAAAATGCGCGGAAACGCTTTCTAAAACCGAGAAAGACTTTCTACAGAAGGCAATGTACACATGGCTCGCGGCTCTAAATCGCGACGCGGTGGAAACAGCAGGAGGCCCAAGGCGAACGAAGAAATCGCGGCTTCGGCCGATTTCACCGGTCCCTAGAGCGGACGGGCAGAAAGTCGCGGTGGACAGACAACGTTCGGGCTCTGATTAAGTCGATCCATCGCGCGCGACCGCGTAAGTGACAAGCGCGCGTGACGCGCGCTGCGATCCACCGTGGTCGCATAATTCCGGCTTGTAATTTCGATAGAATTAATTAGCGCACCTGTGCGTGGCGACGCGACCCGCGCGGCGCTCGCCGAGTCTAAATACAAGCCTCGCTGTAGTAGTTTCTCGATAAGATTAAGGTAGAAGGTCCCCCCGAGCCCGGGAGAGTGGTTTGCACTCGGTTAAATCGCGAGACCAGGCTTACGTGCTTTCGTTAAACGGTCGCGCGTCTCGGTTGCGTAATCACGATTGCCGGTACACCGAAATCGACGCGTGTCGGCTTTGCATATCGCGAGGAAAAGCGAGACCGACGATTGGCAGTCACGCGAATTAGAAACACTCTATGTGCAGAGACTCACGATCGGCTTGGATCCCTTCCTCGCGGCGCTCGAGCCCCGCTCACGATCGCAGGATCTCCCATGGGCCGTGCCGCCACTTTCCCTCGTCGCGCAAAAAGCCTATGCGCAACTATTAATAAATTCGTGCACCGAGTCACGAGGGACCGCGGGAGGATCCAGCCCGGTTCCGAGTAATTTCCCTCCGCGGGAAAACGCGGGAAACGCTCGGCGCACGTACACCGTACACCGTACACCGTACACCGTACACCGCACACCGCACACCGCACACCGCACACCGCACACAGCACACACCGCGCCTTGGCGAGCAGAGGTGAGAACGGATCGATCGCGATGCGACCGCCTCGTGTACGACAATGAAACGTCCCGGATTCGCTCGGTGATCCCCCTGGTACTACCTATGTGCCACCACCGAGCATCCGCGCACCTCTACGTCCGACCGACGAATGGATGTACACGTACGCGCGTGCATACAGCTCCGTTCATAATTATTCCAACGACAATGACTCCTATTCCCGTACAAAACGCTCGATGAGCTAATTGCACGCTCGCCGTGCCTCTCGCTAGTAGTATTCTAGTATTACGTACATACGACTTTGCCTGTTATAAAACACGGGAATTTTGCTGGTTTCAGGCTAGAGCTCTATCGCGATGATATATTCGCCGATAGAGACGGTAACGATCCTTCTTCCCTACTTTCTACGTTGTTGCTCGTTCCTAAAGTTGCGTGTCCTTTTCGCAGCAACTAATCAACACGAATAGATAGATAGTTTTCGCGAGAGAGATACGGATCCTCGCGTGCGGTGGCACGCGGAGTCGTCGGAATAATAATGACGAGGACTGACACTCTCCGCCAACAACCCACAACCAACAACCACTGCTATTCTTCGGAAACGCGCGGTCTCCGCAGTCACCGGCCCGTGAATCCGTATCCGTACTTATCTACGAGCGTGTGCACGACGACGCGCGTGGATCGCGCGAACCCGAGCGTCGTGAACCGGCGAACAAGGCTGCGTTTGAGTTACGAGCCTCGGCCGTTCGAGTCTGCTGTTTTTACTGTTGCCACGAGCGCTTTGATAATTAGCTCTGCGAGCGCGCGTCGCGCCGATTCCGTCGGTGCGATCGGCAACGGGAAAATCCGTTCTCGATCGACTGTGGCGGCAGTCGTAGAAAGTGGAAACAGGAGTGCGTGTGTACGGGGTGTTGAAAAATCCACGACGAAGGAGAGTTTGCTTTCGAGTCCCAATGGTTCATTCGGCTATTCTTAGGCGTGAGTAGGAAATTCAATGTTGCTTTATGATCGACACTGGGAAGATGATGGAAATATCTCGGTACTGGATGCCTACCGAGTGAATCGCCCCGCAACCAGGTTAATTTAGAAGGGAGCCAAGTGGAGCGCAGGGAAAATAGGTACCTAATGGACAACTTTCACCGACGATTATCGCCACTACCCGCGTGATAAGATCGAGCCATCGAGCCATCGAGCCATCGAGCCATCGAGCCATCGAGCCATCGAGCCATCGAGCCATCGGCATTTATTCCGCGAAAAACGTGACGCGACGTTAAGCCCGGGTGAAATAAGCCCGTCGCCAGCAATCGGTTCCCGACTTGATTCGCGCGCACAAAGCGATCCAATCCGCGGCGCGGCGCACCGTGTTTATCGATTTTAGGATCGAATTCGTCCGCTGCGCGACCGGTCCTCGTCGACCTTTACACACATCCGTTTCTACTTCCCGGCCGCGTAAAAATCCACGGGGAGGACCTTGAAAGGCCTCTCCCTAGCCTCGGACATGCCGACTGGCCGTGTCGGTGCGGTTTCATGCGGTGCCGCGTGTGTACGCGAGACGGGAGCCGTCTCTCGCAGAGGCAAAATCGTTACAGTTGGGACGTCTTCCTCGGTTACGTCAGTAACATCGCTCTACCAAGAATATCCGCGAAAATTCTTCCACGAAGCTGGAAATAGATACATATTTAGGCGCATAGGCGGAGCGGCGCTGATCATTAAGCGCTAGAATGCTACATTTTATTAACGATACTGTTTTTCATTCGAGCATGTGCACGTTAAATTTGAAGGGGCGTAGTGGAAATGGGGACACTGCCGTCGCTGTCTAGGATCATGATCGAATCTATGGATGACGCTGGTTTCGCGTAATAACATCTACTATGCGAGTAAATGTATTAATTTCCTGCCAAAGGGGCATTAAACCCGCGTCTAACCACGTGGGTAACTATACGGTAATTATGGGAGAGACGCCGCATTTTCTGCGATTTTATGTTATGGAAATTAAAAGTGTTTCGAAATGCATCACGTCCGAAAGCGCGGCATCTCTCCCAAAAGAAGGATGTTTTTGGTGTGAATTTTGTAAGGGTGGCCAATATTAAAATTCTGATTCGCCCTATGAGCGACGGAAGGGAAACAGTGGCACAAGTGAGTGAGTGTTGGAAATAGTGACAGGCCGTGAAGCCGAGTCTACGCGACGATATATGTGGAGAACGGAGGAAGAATAAACAAGCCTTCGTCGATCATTATCGGTTGAGCCAGCCCGATATCACCCACGACTATTCCATCTCCTAGACAGAAATATAATACAGTTGGCTGCGATTTCCCGTGTTTTCGTGCCAAGAACCCGCTCGGCGACACCGGTTAGACGCAGTTGTCCAAGAAATCGCGGGCACAGCCGCGCGGAAATTATTCCCACCACGGGCGATTGCTTTTCGAATGGGCGCGTCCCTGCGCTCGAAATGTTAACCTCCTAATTCGCAGTCGATCCGCGCACGCGTTAGAAAATGGCTTATTTGCACATGGACTACCGGTGTTGGTACGGGCCGAAGGACCGTTAAGCACGGTGAAAATTTAACGAGGAAAACACCGCGCCGGATAATGGGTCAGTCCGAACTTGTGCGCCGTTTTTACAAGCAGTTCGCGTGGTTCGCGTGTCTTTTCTCCTCTGCGTGAATACAAAACGCGTTCGCCGATTGTTACATACATGACGCACAACGATCGAGCTGGCTGATTATGATGGCACGAACGCTTGAAAATCGACGATTCGGAAGAAATCGCTGTTACGGATATGCTGTAACACGCAGGAACGTTGGAGCGAGATACAGGGTGTCCCAGAATATATTCTAATAGAGCCGTTTATTTAATCGAGAAGTTTCTTCTACGTTTTCATTCGATTTGCAGGACTTACTTGGAGCGTTTCAAGTTCGACACGCAAAGAGAGCCGAACGTGACACGTAAGTAGGTGTCCTGCATCGGATCGAACCGGGTGGAAATCATTTTCCCTTCTTCTAACACGATTGTTACAGCGATGTCGGAACGTTCACCCGCAAGGTACGATCGCGGATAACGCTGAACGTTTCGTTTATAATTGGGTTACTGCTAGGAAATTTCTTCGACGCACAAATAAATGCCCGTATCTGATCGTCACAGTTTCTGCACTACTGCGGGTGAATACCTAAGTGTTTTACGGTTTTCAATGGGGCAGCTGCTGCTATTACGGGCGCGACGTGTGTTTGTACACACGTCTGTGGGGCCGCGCTCGAATCTATCGATAAGCCTCTTCCGACCACTCGGGATCCGCCGAAATTAGAGAGCCCGCTATAGTCCACCACGTGCGATCTTATACGGTATATTTATAAATTCATTTCCCCGTCGAATACCGTAGGCGTTCGTTCGCGCGAGATCGATCAGTCAACGGCAATTTAATGAATAAACGGGTTGTCTTATGCATTCGCGGGGGACGGGGACTAATGCGTGTTAATTAGCAATTGCACGCGCTCGTAGGTACTCGGACCACAGTCGACACTACCATGCAAACGCTTGTGTTCCCATTAGGCTCGCGATGATGAAAAAGATACATAGGTAGCTACTCGATCGTCGAAACTGCCGATGGGACCAAGTGAAACACAACAAGTTGCTCTAACGAAGAAATATACTAAATACTGACAAGTGTACATCTAAACCTTTTCCATTCGGACGAACTTGGTCCGTTCACAGATCAAAGTTGACTATGCGTCTGCAGTCCGGCTGATCACGACGGCGCCAAACTATCTTTTCTGCCGGGGACAGACCGCGACTGCTTTCCACACAGTCAACAACCAGCTGCACTTGGAAGATCACCAGGATATCAACACTAGCCAGTCGCCTACGTACAGGGGCACAAAGGGCAATCAATGATCGCAAGGAGAGTGGTTTACTTTCCCCGCTAATCAGCAACAGTTGTTGACAAAATCTGTATCCGCACCATCTTCGCGCGAAATAACACCTAAACGGCCGACGAAAACACGCACCCCCCCCCCCCCCTCTCTCCTTCGACTGCACACCAACGGTTACCGTGTGCCGAGGCTCCCGCGACTTCACAGAGACAGACGATTCTTTATTTTCACCGGAACTCACCTTGGCCATGTCGTCGTGGGTGGGTCCTAGAGGCTGCTCCAGGCTGAAACACTCTGCTCCCGGGTCCAGCCGCTCCGCTCGCTCTTCCTTGACATAAGTCCCGTTCTGTGAACAAACGACGGATGCGTCGGTCGCATTACCAGATCGTTTTTTACGCTGCGCGACGTTCCCTTTCGATCGCGACCGCGACCGCGTCGACCGCTTGCGAGTTTCGTCGCGACACGTCGATCTGCTTGCGGATGCCTTCACGCAGCGACGCTCCCCGACGTCGGCGTCGCCGCGAACAACATTTATTGATCCGGGCGCCGCGACGGAGGCGTCGCTGATACCCGCGGACGGGAGAAGGGGGTGGAATTACCAGTGACGGAGGACACCGGGGTGGTCGGCGATTACGCTGGAGATGGAATCTTCGCCCCCCCCCCCCCACCCCTCACCCTCTTTCTATTACAGAATCCCCCAACTTTCTTCTACGTATAGCTACGCGCGTTGTTATCGCTTTCTTCTGTATCGCATCTGTAACGGGGAGAAGAATTTTTCCTAATTTTCGGCTCCAAGTCGGTTGAGTTGAAGAGTATTAGCTAAGTAGTTGGTTAACTGGGATTTGCGTACACGATAAAGGAACCTTCTTCGACGAAGTTTGTATCGACGCGCGTTACGAAAAGTAGCAAGTTTCACTTTTTCTACATGCAATTGTCCGTAAGAAAAGAATGAAACGTGCCACGCTACTCTTCGTAACGCGCGACGGTATGTTCCATGAACTTTTCTTATTTTCATGTGGCTAATGAGATATGTATGAATTTGTACTAGCAAGGACTCTTGCGAAACTCTGTAAAAATATTTGAAAAGAAAATAAAAAATAGAGAGTAGAAAATGTTCCCCAATAACCAACTTGGCCCGCGAAAAAGGTTCTGCGTAAATTTCAATATCGGCGTAAAACCATAGAAATAATGAAACGTAATTATTCACCGTTCTACGATCATGTATCGTGAGTTAATATTTGAAGAAATAAAGAGGAATACATTAACGATCACTTTGCCCGAAACACTTGTTGATCGGCCAGAAGTTTCAAACGCTGCTTCGATTCGTTTTTTATCGTATACGTACATATAGGGTGCGTTCCGATTCACGCAGTGAGTGCAGAGATCGCAGCGCAGTCACTGCGCGCATTCATATCGTTCCGTTTCGTTACTGCGGTTCATGCGTTCTTGAAAACGGAACGCTTTTCCCTGCGTTTCATGCGAAATCAAGATGGACGCTACAATGGATAAAAAAATCTTGTTTACAATATCCTCGATATTATTAAATAACAGTGATACTGAAATTAGCAGCAGCAGTGATTCGTCTGAGGAAAGTGAAAGTGAAGATAGTTTATTAACTGATAATTTAGAATTAGAAATATTATACACTTTCTTAATTATAAATAAAAAAACACGTGGGGAGATAGTAGCGGAAAAGTTAACAGGTTATGTAGAACGTATTATTCCGGGATATTCTAACTCATTATTCAAGCTACATTTTCGGTAAGTAATATGTACATAATTATACATTTGTATTAAAAAAAATAACGTGAGATGATGTTTCTTTGAAATAATAACCTAGAAAAGTGGCAGCTGTGATCATTAGAGAATTAATTATTTTTATTAGTTTTCATTAAATTGTATCGGTTGAATTTCTCTTTGTTAGAATGTTCCCAGAGACATTTGAGATGGTCCTGGGAATAATTGGCCCTGGATTGCGTGCGATAAATAATGCATCAGCCGGTAGAAAGGTGATATCAGAAGAAAAACAGTTACTTATCGCCATTTGGTTCATGGCTACACCAGATTCTTACAGGTATATTCCATACACATATATACATATATAATGTTATGTAAAAAATTACAGCATTTAATTCACATGGCATATTATTCTTGTAGATCTGTATCCACAAAGTTTGGAATAGGCAAAGCAACGGCTTTTCGGGCATTGCGCCGAGTGTCCTATGCTCTACATTGTATAGCGCCTGATTATATTCGTTGGCCGAAACATGAAAATGCTGTAGATGTAATGAATCAATTCGAAACGAAATATGGCTTTCCTAATGTAATAGGTGCCATTGATGGAACACATATCCGGATTCGTGCACCCCGTGAGGATCCACATAGTTACATTAATAGGAAAGGCTATCCTTCGATTAATGTGCAAGTTGTTTGCGATGCACAGGGATTATTCACACACTGTTACGCTGGACAGGTGGGCTCTGTCCACGATTCCAGAGTTTTTCGTAATTCTCCAGTGGCTCAATTCCTGGAAATGCCAGAGGAGTATTTCCCCAATGATTCGCATCTTATTGGTGATGCAGCATATGGCATTCATCCACATGTGATGGTGCCATTCCGTCACAATGGTCATCTGACACCTCGTCAGATGAACTTTAACTTTCGCTTGTCATCAACCAGAATGGTAATAGAAAGAACAATTGGGCAATTGAAAATTCGTTTCCGAATTTTATTAGATTGCTTACCACTAACAGACATAACGAAAATTCCGGAATTTATTATTGCATGTTGTGTTTTACACAATATTTGTGTCATGAAAAATGATGTAATGCCCGCTGACGTATGCGACCAGGACGATGAAAGAGACCCTGTTGTCCACAATAATACGGTACATTTAGGAAATGAGAAAAGGATAAGGATCATGAATGCCTTGCCCGTATGAAATATGAACAATATTTTTTGCAAGGTGATCATATATGTACATATGTAGTAATATCATAATTTTATATAAATATAGATATTGCTAGCACTATTACCCTAGGATAGAGTATAAGTTTTGTGTTATATAATCTTAAGTACTTAAATTGCCTCCAAATACTCTTTTATTGCTTTTATGTATTTTTTGTGAGTTAAACATTGTTTGATGATCACCAGTACTTTCTCTTTTTTGCTCCTTTCTTTATAGGTAACACATTCTTGTTGAAGGTGTTTATGCCTTGTTAGGTTTTCTAGTGTTAATAGAATAGTATATATTTTAGTTTTTGTTTGTTTTGAGAGATAATTTAGGAACATGCCTTATCTTTTATTTTCTCCAAAAGTATTGTTTATGACATAATTAAATACATCGTGTTATATTACAACACAGATACAGAGAAACACTTTCTACGTGCTTCATTTTGTAACTCAAAGTCGCTGTATGTTATAATAAATTATTATACACAGAAATCAGTGTTGTCAATATTTTATTTATATTTAATATTATTATAAAATATGTAATAATGTAACATTTATAATACTGTCTGACAATGATCACAGTTTTTTTTTTATATATTCTACTGAGTCTTTCACAAGTGGTGGTACAAGTGGAATTCTGGCGATTCTACATGATTCACTAATTTTTTCATGTAAAGTCATCAGATTTCCGCTGATACCACTAGTTGCGGAATAGCCTGCACATATTCGCACTCAAATCATACATCTAATATTAATAAAGCGTTCAATGTGAAAGAAGAAAACAAAATATAAAACTAATAATTGCACTTGGCAGGAGGAAAACAGTCTTTAAAAATCCGCTGGTACCACTAGTTGCGGAATAGCCTGCACATATTCGCACTCAAATCATACATCTAATATTAATAAAGCGCTCAATGTGAAAGAAGAAAACAAAATATAAAACTGATATAAAAGACATAATAAAACATGAATTATGATATAAAAACCGATAAAATATATAAAGTACTATAAAAAAAGATAATAAAATATAAAACTAATACTACTACTATTTAGCAGCTAATGTTTTTAATATATCTAATAATGATTTCTGGACTGCCAATTTTTCGGCGTGCATTCGTGATTTTTCTGCTATCCTTACTTCTTTTTCTTCTTTTCTCTCTGTACGTCGTCTTTTTACTTCTTCTCTTTCTTCTCCAATATTGTCTACTAAATTTTCTAAAATCGTTTCCACGTTTTTTTTTCTGTTACCTGGAAATAATATAAAATTTAAAAGAAAATTATATTAAGAAAGGAAGAACACATTTAAATTTCAGGATAATGTATAATAAAACTAAGCCAAAAATAATATTTAAAATCAAATCGTATACATTATTAACATATACAATATGAACTAAAGTCGTGTTCAGATTTATTGGCCGGTGAGCTTCGTCAGGGGTATTCTCCCACCACATCGCTTGCCTGCCTCGGTGCTCCTTTTCTCTACGTTCGGCCCCCGAAGGGTATGGTGGCGACTGCCAATCCGCGATCGTCAGGTGGTGGTGGCTGATTTCTCCTCGCGCGCTGCTCGAGAAACCGAACTCACCGGCCAATAAATCTGAACACGACTATAGTAATAGAATTTGCATATATTTTAATTATTATAAGTTGTAAGTGTACTTACCATTCTTTGCAGCTCTTGAGGTTGAGGGTGTGGGAGGTGCTGGTCCGTCGCTGGAAGCCTCAGCAATTGGATTTATAGAAGCTTTTTTCCTCAAAAGTGAATCCATTGCCTAATCAAATAAGAACAGATTATTATTTTATGTAATGCTTTGCACTGACATGCATTGAGTCTAAAAATTTCTCCTCACTTCCACATTTATACCATTATAATATAAGTGGAAATTTACTAACAAATATTTCTTTCTCTCGTTATTCATATATATGCAGAAGCATAAAACATTAGTATTAAATATGTGTAATATACGTATAAAATGTATACTTACTGAAAACAATCCCCACGTCGACCTGTAACTTCCACTTTCTTTATTTTTATCAATAATAAGTTTATACGTTCGCTTTAGTCCACACCACTTGTTTGAACACTGCACACCACTAACGTTATATTGTGGGTCTGTATCTTGTAAAACTTGGGCAATTTCATTCCACAAATCAGTGTGGCGCTTCGCACTACCCATAAATTCCATCTCCCTTTCTCGATATAATTCAATTAATAATAGTGCTGCCTTGTCTGGCCATACAAATGACGTTTGAATTGTATCTAAAATATTATGTAAATATATTGTAATTGCAGAGATCAAATATATTGAACAGTTTTTAAGAAAAAATCAAACAAACCTAATTTTTTTCCAATATTATTTCCAGGCTCCACAGGATTCTGTCTGGCATTTTCTATTAATTGTAATAGAACATTTTGGTCTTTCTCTGCTTTTGCTACTACTTCTTCTTCCGCCAAGATATTCAATACTTCGTCTCCCACAGTTATTTGCAATTGTACGAGCACCATTTTACAAATAAATAAATGAATTTTTCTAAAGCCGTCACGTGTGCTACGCGGTATGCACGTGTCCTATAGGCAGGTTAGGCTATGGGTTTCCACACATGTTTTGCTTGCAAATTTGAATTACAGAAATAAATACGCATGCGCGCAGTGACTGCTTCACCTCGGAATTTCTGCGTTTGCTGCATGCTCGCTGCACCGGAAGTGAAAGGATTCTAGGGAATTCTCTGCACCACCACTGCGCGCAGTAACTAAAACGGAACGGTTGTCTCTGCACTTCATGCGCAGTATGCGTGAATCGGAACGCACCCATAGGTACACTATAGAGGCATGCGAATCGGCGAAGAAACTTGAATAAATTCATTCCGTGCAGAATTTCTATGGAAGAAAACATTGACTTGGAAAAGAATGGACGAACTTACCGGATAACCTTCGTCCATCTCGATTGTATGCATTCCCCTCGGTCCTCTAATCCTCCGCACGCTTTAACTTGCACCTTATAGTGCAAACATTGTCTGCCCAAACCGAGTCACTGACCATCGAACCGACTTTTGCTCTACGCATCAGATTTCTCAACGACTATTCGCAGAAAGACGCGCACTTATCGACGCAGAATACTGCTATGACACGTTGCTAGGAAAAAGAAAGAAATTCCGTTAAATACTTTTGAAAGACAACTCGCACGAAAACACGACGAATCACGGCCGACCGCACCTTGTAAATAGACCAATAACCTTTGACCATAAAACTGACCTATGGTAACGCTTGCACGAAAATGGCGCCCTTTCTCTCGTTATTCAAATCTGTAATACATCGTCATTTAAGTACATCTACTCTTTTCTTAAATGAAACAGCGAAGCGTGAAACTGCAAAATTATAAATGGACATTGGGAATAATCGAGGATATTGCGGATAATATCGAATAATCGCCGGATCAGTAAAACTACAATTGTTTCTTTTTCATTGCACATAGAGATACACAGATGGGAAATATTTTTTATTTATACTCGGTAGCTGCACAACACAGTAATTAGCAGAAATGCAGATACAGTAGAAGAAAACGAGGATTTTCTACGGCGCCGAACGGTGGTTGATCGTTTCCGTTTCGAATGAGTACACCTTATGATATATTCTAATATATATTCAAAGTCCCAGAGACTGTACCTGCCCTGTACGATAATGTTTGTGTCGAATGATGGGTCATTCTACATGCTTGAACGATAAACATTACCCGTACGGATAAACAGAGGGCATATTCCTGCCATATCTGAAATCCCTGTTCGATAATTTCTTTCGATTTTCCAACAAAAATTACGTCACACAATATCGCACCTTCTCACGAAGGCATTTGTCTTGGCGTCGTCTAGAATAATGACATTCCCAAAAACATGAAATGGAAAAGAACGCAAAGAAAGTAATGAAGAGAAAGCCCGCAGCTATCGGCTTCTAAACGCGATTAACGTGGAATGGATTCTGAAGATGTACTTTCTTTTTAAGCTAAAAAATTTATTTACACTGACTGACATCTAGGATGATCGCGGGCCCCTTTCCAAATCACCGTTCGCAGAATAGTCCAAGTTCATAATATACAATACTGTATACACACGCGCTCCTCCTTTCCGAAAACTATTACACTTTCAGATATATTCGTCTTTATAGTCAGAATTCATAGGTGTAGGCAGAAGTTCCAAGTATATTAAGGCTATTTGGCAAAAAACGCGCCTACTCGCTTAGTTACACGCTAAGTAATAGTAAAATTTTACTTTCGTGCGTTCAATGTATATAATATATAACACGTATATACATATATATTTTATAAAAGGCATCCAAGGCACAACTTGGGCGGTATTTACTTAAACATATAAGTCGTAGCGTTATACTTCTTTGATGTAACGTTCACCAGGCTTTCTCTCGTTTAGTATTCCGATGGAATTAGCAATTAAAAAGAAGTAACGTTCGGTGATTTGGAAGGGAGACTTGTGATATATATACACGGTGCTTCGATTAACAAAGAAATCAAGAAACGATATACCAACGAAGAGTAAAAGCTCCAAGTATGGGCATTACATATGTAAACTATTCATACATACATGTTTGCAATAAAGCATTGTGCTCGTTACGAGTGCGACAAGCTCGATATACCTAAAAAACATTAATTCGCATATGTCTCGACCGGTGTACACATTTTTACGACTCTCTCTCTCTCTCTCTCTCTCTCTCCCTCTCTCTCTCTCTCGATACCAATTACAATCTAGAGGTGGTGGGGTGAAAAATATCCTTCCCTTTACTTTTTCGGCTAAACGGGATTTTATCCAGGTGATGACAAAGAAACGGCTAGTGGTACGATTAAAACTACTCTTTCCAGCGAATAATTTTATCCGCCGTGTAGAAGAATCTTTTCTCTTTCTCGCAATGGGTTATTGTCATATTTCCTTGTACGACTGGCGTGTATAAATTCAAATGCTTATTGTATCCATTGATTCAATACAGAAAGAATTTTCCTCGTTGTTCATCACCCACACGTAATTTGCTAAATTTGGTAGCAAAGAATCACAGCTAGGTACATCGACAAAATAAGTAACAGCAAGCGGCAGTGACTTTTGTTCCACGGTTCTCAAGTACTCTTAGATAATGTTATATGATCCGTATATCTTCTTCGTACTTCTAATTCAATTATACGTAGGTATATAATAACATGAAAGAAATTCGATGAGAGTAGTTTTGATTTTATCAGCAAGCTAGAAGATCATTCGAATACCTAACATCTCGCAGGTATTCCCGCCGATTGTAGCAATAAGTCGAGATTTCTGCTTCCTCGGCAATGCCTCTGTATCTTAATGCAAACTTAAGAAGGAAGTCTGTGTATGTAAACATCGCGAAACTGATGTTCCGTCGTATAAATACATAAAAAGACACAGGACAAGAGCATTATTTGTAATCGTCGATACATAACAGTTTTCAATATTTTTCATTTCGCTTAATCTCAACTAAATATTCATATGACCTTTCTAGCTCATTATCGAATGTATGTGACTCACGATTCCTCTTCTCAATATTGTAATAACATTTCGACAGTATTTAACTGAATATTCCTTATACGAAATTCATTGCTCCGTTAATGAAAAGAAAAAAAAAAGAAGAAAAAAGAAAAACGTCACATACATACGATTTTGGCACTTTTCAGAATTCAACTCATAAAATATTCGTACACGTTTTGTACCCAATGTAATACCAATTAATCAAATTGCACGCAACGCCGCCGTTATAATTACTAAACGTTTTGTATATGTACAAACTGTTTAACTTTTGTTAAAGTCTGAAATTTGCAAACACTTCTGAAAAGTGCGAAGCTAATATAAAACTCTTATATTACTCTGAAATCTGATAAGTAGCAAGTAGACGACTCTATGTTAGTTGTCACATTAGTTTCTTATAAGGCTACATTCAAAGGCTTACATTACACGAATGTTAGGGAACGTTGCACAAAAAAATATTCTTTAGACGTACTATCGATGTTAATATTCCAATATGTCATCGGATGCAGTTAACTTTTCATACGTCAACGTGAGATCAGCATCTGATGTCTATATTGAAATATTAATTGCATTACCATTAGTAGAATTGAAATTAATTACACTTAGATTATAGTCTTTATAGTAATAAATTTGAATAGTCTAAGGCTTGTTCAGGCATAAGTCGGATGCTTCCAAAGCACGTGTATCGCTTTTAAAAATCAAAACGCTGAAAGTATTATTTCATTGAAATCGAAATCGAAATCGAATTCGTTTCTATCTATTGACTGGTAATTATACTCCGTTCGATTACGGTCGTTTCGTTCAATCATAATCGCACAAGTCTTGAAAAACTCTAGTTAAGCATTCGTGACACAGCTTCGGCAGATATTTCCACAACAATTTTCCATATAAAATAAAGTATTAGGTGTAGTTTTGAATAGATTTGAAAAATATGATTTCTCATATACATATATATGTAAGACATACTTTCACTATAATTCTCTCCCTATGTAACAGCCGAAAGTTGTACAGCTGTTTGCGTGTACATCGTGATCTCTGAAATTTTTATATTAAGGATCACATTCAATACTTGTCAACCTTTTGTAATCCTTTATTTCCGTAAGAATTATATTATCGTCTCTTGTCCGTCGCGAGATAGTTCCCACATTTCGACAGCGCAGTCTCGCTTACCACTCTCATTGTCGTTATCCTTCTTTTAAATCTCTTACGATGTCTGTATTACTACCGCACTACGTAATATTAAAAACTGCTCTTCGATCGTCGGGTCTCTTTCTACATTTCACTATTTTTTTTTCCTCCTCGCAATTAAACACGAAACACACAAGTTATGACACAGAACTTATAGCATTATGAGGAGAGCCCATTTGCGTCAACACTTTGTCCAGCCACTGTAAAGGTCCGTGTAAGTGTGCTTCGATCCAACAAGGAGTCGACGTAACGTCCTGCCGATGGTACTCGGCGCCCCAGCCTTTAACGAAGGACATTCTGGAAATAAAAAAAAATACGCGATTCGCGTGATCATTTATACGCGACGATATTAACGTTTGATAATAACTAACGTAATTATACAAGTTTACCTACCGTATAGTGCACATTTTTGTTAATTCATAGACAGCCTCGAAACCATGATTAACACTTTGCGAGAGCAATTGGGCAAACTCCTGGTTATTAAATATCTTCAACGAACATCCTGGTGGAATCTTACAAACTGTACTAGGATGAAATCCATGATGATGATTACAATTTCTGGATTGCACAAATATAGCAGAATCGGAGAGGCACTCTGCGTAAACTTCGCCGCCCACGTAATACAGATGCACCCCTTTGCCTATGTGCCTTCTCGTATTTTCAATGGTAGAATTTCGATTTACGTTTGACAGCTGTCCGAGACAGAAGCGATCCGAGTTGTTGCTCGGATTTGTAAAGCCATCCACGATAACAGAATGAGAATGACAATGGAACACTTCGCCCACTCTGCAGTTTAATTCGTAATATGCAATGGAGGCCCAATAAGGCGGTTCTTGGTAACATACTGGAGCTACTTCCGCCGATCCACTTGTATCCATGGCCACTGGATCAGGCGGTGGCGACTGCCCGGTTTGCGAACCATCCTCGGGCGGGGAATAGGCTGGGGGTGGAGTTTCTGGCAACCCGTTAGTACCGTACGGACTTTGCGGGTTCGGCGATGTCGTACTTCCTGGACTCGGAACAGATCCGACAGAAGACATAGGTGAAGTTGGATTCACACCGCCGGTGGACCCTGCGTTAAATCCGCTAGAGGAGTAAGATACATTGTGCGGCATTGTCGGTTCTGCTATTTGTTGGAACGGTAACAACGAATGTCCAGGAGCGTATTCAGAATGTCTCGGAACCAGCACCGGCGGTAGCACCGGGCTCTCCACTCTTTTGTAATGGTAGGGATTGATGCAGACTTCTTTCTGTTTCGCGGAGAACGGATACTGGCATAATTCCAGTGGCTTCAGTTCATGGTGCGACTGCAAATCTGGCCACCTCCATACTCGGCAATAAATTACGTGCGGTAGACCCTTGCGATGGGAAACCTGCAGTCTACCGTCTAAACTTCTCGGAATTGTCACACATTTACTCGGCGTACCGGGACAGCTCAAAGCACGCTCGAGTTCTTCTATCGCACCTTTTCTTTTCTTTAATTTCTTCACCAAAGAATCCACCGCCTTCTCTGCCCATTTCTCTTCCTCGTCGCCCTGTTTCCACCCAAGCAACTTTTTTACAGCGGGACTAGTGAATGAAAATAGACTGTTCAGCGACGACATAGGTCCGGAGCTCGACGATCCTTCTTCGTCGTCCATGTTAAAAATACTGTAATACCTAAACTATATCTATGATTTTCTTATGGTACTTCTGCCCCTAAACAACCTGTAATCGAAGAAGCTCTATCAAGTCCCTCGAATTTAGAACTTCCTAATATAGTCGACACAAATCTCCATTGTACATCCACCGCTATTTACTTTATCCCCCGGATTAATGGATCTCCCGCGACAAACATGTCTCGTAGCAACGTAGCTTTCAAAATCTCTTTCATTCAATTTACAAACACAGTCATACGCTGGTTAAATCGTTAAATAGAGAAACAAATGTACACTCTGTTCAATGTGAGGTTAGACGCATCCGAAGCCTTGTGCGGGAAATCTACCGAATACGAACTACACCCACAGGATATCAGAAAATAAAAGTTCGCAACGCTTGCACGAACAGATGAAATATAATCAATTAAGAATAAATAGCAAAGGAACTTACAGCTCGACAACTTAGAAAAGAACCCTGGGGTGGGAGAACGGTGACCCAGCCTCTTCTCCCACCATGAGACCTCCGACGCCCGACTTCTCCTTCAGCGCTTTTACGACATACTATCCGATACTATCCCAACTCGAATCCTGGCACCTCCTTTATTTTTTTTTCTCTAATAAATTTTGCTCCCTCGATATTAATATTTAAAACTAATTCCTGTAAAATATCGAGCTTCTATATTAAATAAATCTCAAGAAATTAAACATCGAAGTTGTAAAAAGTTTATAAAATATGCAGACACGCGCTACTAAATGCTTGTACATTTATATTATATGTTTTCATCTTGCAAAATCAACTGCAGAGAATATGAGCATATTTTATCTGGATTTTTAAAGCTATTAATCAGAGTCGAAATTTGCCAAATAAGATTTTCTTTAGAATCTTCAAACTTTCAGCAATGACTTTTTAAGTTAACAAAAATTTCTTCGTAAAGAATGATTCTTCTCCTTTAACACAGAGAAAGAATAAGCCCAATATGATAAATAGTTTACTAGATATAAATTTATAAGTACGAGCATAGAATAGATTAAGAAAATTGTCGTTTTGAGGGGAATCGTGCGGAACTTGGCGTTTCTATCCCCACCATTCACCCCACTACGCCTCAGTCTCCGCCTTCAGGGTTCTTTTCTAACTTGCCGAGCTATACGTAGAATAGCCTAGCCGAAGAGAAGGTATATTAAGAGGCGACACTCCGAGCGGTATCTTTGAAGTTCATCGTTGGCTTGTCCTGGATTGTCCCTTTCTTAAATTGGTTGTATAGGCAGCTGAATATTTTCGTCTTACTATCGCCCCTTGTTAATCCCTCCTCTTTTTGACTGCCGAAATGATATTTAAATTGGTTATGTATTTCGTCTTTCTCTAAAACTGGTTTCTTCGCCAGAGTGTCGCCTCTTAGTACAAGTACCTTCTCTTTGGCCAGCATTGTTTTTGCTACAATCTCCCACTACTGTTACCACATTCTTGACGCCAACCTCTCGCCATCCCGGGCAAAGTGAAATTATCCGTGAATTTATCGATTCTACAACTTGCAACTTTATATCGTGTTCTCGGTAACGATAGTTTTACAAGCACGACAGAGATAAACATCCAAGGGAATTTTCTTTCAGCACAGTATTCATATAGTCACTCACTCGTAGCGTTCATAATCTCTTCTCTCTCTCTCTCTCTCTCTCTCTCTCTCTCCCCCTACCTCCCTCCCTCACAGCTTCCCCTTCTTCTTTCAATCTCTATCTCTTTCACTCGTTCCCCCGCGTGGCCATTGTCGGGGTATTTGCGATGAGCGATAGTTTAATCAGAGAACTTTCAAAATTTTAGGAAGCAACGCAACTTCCACGCGTACTCACCGAGATCGAGCACCTGCAAATTATTCTGACCTGGCAGAATGTCTCGTAATAAAGTTCGTTCCTTTTATGTTTCACGGTGGCCCGTTCTAACTGCAAACATTTCTCGTGGAAAGAACGAAACGTCGTATAACAGTATTATGGCGTTGGAAGAGCATCATGGCGCCGTGTTTACGAAGGCAGAACACTTGGTGAATCTGTAAAACTTTTAACTAACTCTAACCACGTTCACCGCACTCATTTGCGATTCCACTGTTCTCGTATTTTAATTGCCGGCGATCGACGTTCCCGGGGCACTTTGCCTCTTCGATACGCGAATATAATTTATGTATGTATACGTTTACGTGCAGCAGTAATATGCACCCATCGCGCTACGCAACGACAATGTATTCAACGATAAGGGCTGATCGTAGATGACTCACTTGACAAAAATGATACATTACAAAATTGTTACGAAATTTCAGTGCGATCGAGGGAAAATGTTATTCCGTGTACTGGGAAAGACTTTTCTTTGTTTTTATTTATATATACTAATCGTTGGTTTAGTGAAATTATTACGCGATCCTATACCTATTCTCATTTAATTTAGTGTTTAGTTAGATCGATTAGAGTAAAAAGCAAAAAGCCGTGATTGGTACGATCCGAGCGTGAAAAAGGAGGGAAATTTGATTCTTTTAATTATCTTTTTTAGTTGTAACTATACATATAAAAAGCGATGTATTAAAATCCTGTAAAGGAGGTATTATACAATTGTACAGATCTTTGTATACATATATCCTGATTTAATAAACGTACTGTTTCGCCAACGCCCTTAAAAATTTTGCTTTCCTAACATTAGCCGCTTCCCGCTGTATCTCCTCGTTATTATTGGAATTTAGCTCCAACAAACCTATCACTTTTATCTGCGAAGATAATGTTAGAAGTAAAATTAATACTTAAGGAGTTAGTTATTTATTTTTTCTTAAAAACCGATTACCAACCGCCAGCTGTTTCCTATGATGCTCGCCGCGTTTCGTATGCAAATGAATAAGATACTCGAGAATCGTAGTGTCCCAAATGCAATGATAATACGCGTCCATAGCGTCGGCCGAAGCGCAACTTTTCTGATCGCTCGCTGCCATCTTAAATGCTAACGAATAATCCACCTCCTCGAGGAACTGGCACAAAACAGCAGCTTGAGTGTAGCATTGTAAATGTGCACAGCATTTGATCATGCGCCTATAAACCAGATCGTCGATCTGTAAACGCGGTACCGGTTGACTGAACAGATCGCTGGCTACCATGATAGCTTCTAAATAATACTTCATCGCGCTTTCGTGGTATCCTAAAACTAACAAAGCATCGTAATAATATTTACTCTCGCCGTCTATTAAACGTAAAAGATTATAACGTATACCAAAATTAAGGTCCCCCATCAGCCTCAGCCAAGCAACGTTACTCGGATAACATTTCAGAGCTTGCGTCAATAGTTGGAACAACAATTCTCCTATGCTTCTAATGTTATAAGAGTTGGCGCTGCAAAACGAATGCGCATTATGTTATTACAATCGTCTTATGATGATAGAAATAATTTCTGCAGTACACGTGGAGGGAACACCTCTTACTTTGGCACACCAGCTGGCCAAAGAGGAAGATACTGGGTGTGTAATTCGAGGCTTGATTCGTCGCGCAAAACGTTGCGTAAACGTGCTAATAACGAAATAACGACAGTCAGGACCATGGGCTCGCGTAGTCTACCGAGAGTACCCCCGATACTAGCAATTACATCTCTCGATGCACTACCAGCGCTAGTTCCGCTGTTACCACTGTTGCTACGCTTCTGTGGTAGATCTCTACTTGGCCCGAACGCAGCTAAAACTGCAAAACGAAACACAATGGGTGTGCTTGGCTAATATTCCATGAGAATTTCGAGTGACAAGTATCCGGTATAAAAGAAACCAACTCATATCCCACGCTTCTCTTGGGAACTTTCGCCCTCCTTTGTACTTGACAATATCTTGGCAAACGCTACTAATAGCTGCGGCAAATTCGGTGTAACTCCAGCGTTTCTCTAGACTTGTCAAATAATCCCATTCAGCCATGTTTAGGAGAAAGACAGTGCAATATTCGATGATCTCTTGCCGAGGTATAACTTGATCTGTTGCTTGCAATGCTCCAAGGCACTGCTTACTCCTTGTGACCAAGCTTTGCGTATCACCTGTGCCATTTTCAACCCTTTTTACGTTTGTTGTAATTGTTATACAAAAGACTCGTTAAATCAGACGCGCTTACACATATTTGTTGCCGGCCATGCATGAAGGCATCTCCATATTTCGACTAGGAGACATTCCCAATTCACTAATTTACACAGCTTAAATATCAATGTGTTCCCACTTTGCGAATGTTGCTGGACTTCTTTTTCCAGCACGCTTAAAATTTCAATCGCTCCTTCGAAATCCTTGGAGACCACCAACTCTCTGCTTTTCGCCAGCAATACGTACGAATAATCTTGGAGGAAGCCCCTGGGAAGGGACATTACGACGCTTTGCAATGGGATAGGTAATTCCCAACAACTGTTCACGTGCCACAAAGGTTTCATTCGATGCTTTCCGTCCAAGTGTATTAATATTTCATGGATTTTAGCAGTGTCGTACGACTGTATCAACTTTTGCTCCAATTCGAATATTTCTATCCTGTTGCTCTCTGAAATCACAAGAATTATTGTTGCAATATAATTCCACGTCCGATTAATATTTCCGAAATGCCGGAATGTACTAACGGGTGTATGTCATTAATGGTACGCCCCAGTCGTTCTTTAGCAGCAAATCTGGTAACTCGAATTCTTCGACAGTGGCTGATTTACTAATTTCATCCAATTCCTTTTCGTCAAACAACGCTACGTGCGCAGGATCTCCGAGTATCTTTGAAGCAACTCCGTCGATATCGCTTGTATGAACAAGGTAAAGCAGGTAACGAGAAATTCGTTTTTTATCTACTGCAGATGTCTTGTCTAAAACGTTCCCAAGAGCCTGAAACGATTCTTATATAAACTGAATTCATTAATTATGAACGAATTAATTCGCGGCTAGAAGCGGGCGGAAATAGTTTTACCCAGAAAAACACATCGGTTCCTTTGGGACCAGCCGCTCGTATTTCAGCCACGTAATCGCCAATGATCACAGCACCATCCAAAACTTTTCGAACTACATTCAAGCATTGAATCTGAAGCAAAAGATCGCGAGCTACTACCAGCTTCCTGTTAACAGATCCTCCCTGTATATCCAGCTCTAGATTATCTCTGTAAACTTCTGGAATTTCTCTAGAAATATTATCTGCTTGTAAGATCTGTAATATATTCTGTAATACAAAATCGCTATTAATATTCTATACGCAGGCCAATTTCAAGAGTAACATTATTTAGGGACACCCACTGTATATTGATCCTTGATCGATGCCTGCAATTGCTGAGTGAGACTAGAGGTCACTCCATCTATAGGCACTTGGCACGCCAAGGAACAGCCATTCAAAAATTCCTTTCGGATCTTACAATACGACCTACTTTCCAAGTTATTCAAGCTATAAAATAATTCCTTCGCTCGTGTAATATGACGCTTCGTCTCTTGATACTCCTCTTTTAATAAATGAAACCTCGCCAGATCATAGTGTATCTAAAGTGGAACAGTGAATCGAATCAGTAATGATAAATCTATTACAGTAAGCTCGTGTAAGAATATACTCTACCTGACACTTGTATTCGTCCAAATCTATAGGGTACATATTTTCCCAATTCTGTTTGATCTCTGTGCAATCTTCGGTCGGCATTTGAAAAGTGTCGAAAGTCAACATTTTCGGGTACAAGTCCTTGCTTTCCAAAATATTATTTAAAATATTTATACTATCAGACACCTGAGCCTCTAGCTTCCTGATTATATCGTCCACCACGCTAGGTGGTACGTACGTCGACTCCTGAATACCGGGGCTAAAGTACGGGACAAGATTATTCCAAGCATTCCCCAATGCAAGATTTACTCTAGTCGTGCGTATTATGCGTACGATCAAAGACTTACATATGAAGGAACTGTTGCTTCGACTGTTTATTATACAAGGCTCTGTACGTGATCGCTCTTATATGCCACCTATGATACAGAACAATGGTAAACAGAGCCTGGTCAGAAATTGAATGCACCGTAAATTCAGGCACAACGGGTATCTCGACGATTAGATCAGACGTAACGTAAAAGAGATCGTGAAGCAACGTTATCTGTATCGGCAGAGGTAACTTCTTTTCTAGTATGTCTAAATCCCATTTCAAATGCGTCGCTACTTTCAACGATAGAATTTTTAATGCAAAGTTTCTGTGGCTCCATTTGCCACCGACAGTGGCAGGTTTCGCGTCGCTCGTTTCTGCATCGACGACCTTCGCTTCGTTCTCCCTCTGTTCCGAGTTTATCGTGATAAACTTGACGATCAGATCGGTAGCCGATGGATCTGCAACGACAGCGGGAATGTCAGCGAACTGGTAATTTTATTATGCCTTTGCTGCTCGTATTAAATAGTAAGATTAAGGTTAGATCAGAGCTTACCAGGAAAGGGTTTTGATAAATGTTGTTGCAGCAAGGATGGGTTTAACAGAAACTCAAACCAAAGAATCGTGTCGGGCGAAATCGGCACAGTGCCTGGCCTTAATAAATCCACGTCCATCACTGCATTGTTGTTAACCTTTCACTGCTGCTGTGCTGCTAGAAAATTGAAAGGTGATAACAATTAATATGTACAGTGTACACTAACAGTTGCAATTCAGCTGTTTTCTGCGATAAGTTTCAAGTTTCGAGTTTCGAGTTTCGAGTTTCGTGTGTCGTTTTATTTAAATGAAATAGGTACCTATTTAATTATCGCTCGATTTGAAAAACTGGTATTTGATTAAAATGATTAAAACGAGCCGCCATTCTCTTTGATTCTCTTTTTCCAAATCGATCTTGTATTCTTCGCTGCCCGTGCGACGCGTGGTCACGTGACAAGAGGCGCGCGGATCATTCCAATTTGATGTTTGATCAATTCTCATCTATCTAATTCTCGACATGCAGTTTCTCAGATTTGCATGTTTGGTTGAGTAAAGTCATAGAAGCATGGTGACATTGAATACCGAATACATCGAAAGAAGATGCTCCCAAGTGCAATTAAGCAAGTCCCTCAGCAAAAAGATAAAGAAGGATGAGTTGTACAACTCGACGCATCTACGTATGAATAATATGTTCATAAGCAGTATTGTAAGTAAGTCGCTATGGAATGATATAACGGTTAAGAGGAGGAGTTTTACGCGTGGTTGTTGCATTACAGGGTAACTTTGGCGCTTACAAGAACCTGAAAGTGATATATTTGCAAACCAACAATATATCGACGATAGAGAATTTACATTTTGCGTCAAGCTTGACTCACCTCTACCTCCAGCACAATGCGATAACCAAGATAGAAAACTTGGACAGCCTTGAGAAGCTTCAGACCCTTTACTTGGGATATAATAATATAATAGTGGTGGAGGGGCTCGATCGTTTGCGAAACTTGACTACTCTGCACATGGAGAATCAGAGGCTGACCGATGGTGAATCATTGTGCTTCGATCCAAGAAGTATACATACCTTATCCGTGAGTTTTCAAGTTAATCGTGTTTTAAAGCGATTCTTTACATCGATGCCTGCTGTTACGTTGCTTTCAGAGATGCCTGAAAGTGCTGAATGTTTCTGCTAACAAAATTACGAGTTTGAAGGTAATTAAGTATTTAGGCGAATTAGAAGTTTTGGACGCCAGGAACAATGCTATCGACGATATCGACGATCTGACCGAAAGTATAAGTGCCTTGGTTTCTCTGAAAGAGTTAACACTGCAAGACAATCCTGTCACTCGGCATTACAGATACAAAGAGAACCTTATTGCCAATAACGATACAATAAGTACGTTCCTGAATGCGAAAAGCTTTATTCGCACCTGAATTTTATTACGCCGATTCGTCGCAGGCACCCTCGATGGTAAAACGGTGACAGATATATGTCGATGCTTTATGAAACGATTCAAGATCGAGAAACATCTTTACCGTGCCAAGAAATCTTCGAGAATCAGATTAGACAAAGATATTACAAGTATGATATTAGAAATAGCTTCCATGAAGCATAATTGCTGTTAATGAAATTTACGGTCATTTCAGGTTCATTGAATTTACCACCCGCGCTTAGAAAATCGATATCTAGAGCAATGTTTCAACATCCAGGGCCAAAACTATCCGTTTCGATTTCGACAGCCATCGGTGAAATGCAATCGCAAGTATTCCCGTCGTGGAAAACGGGTAAGTAGTGAACGGCAACTATCATTCGGTTGATGATCGGGAGATATCTATACGCATTATTACTAATAAATCAACTGTTACAATCACTTTAGCGCCAAGCACAGAACCAATAAGGAATGGCCACATTATTCCAAGATCGTTCTGGAGTAATGTAACCACAACTAATTGTAAGCCGCCTCGTGTAGCGCAGTCGTTGATAAAGAGTAAATCTATCAAACTACCACCAATTTAAATTATCTTCCAACATATTGTAATAGAACAATTTTTTATGTAACATTTAATACATTTGTCATGATTTAGCGTCACAATATTACAACACCAAATATTAGTTGTACACAATATTGGTATGTACTTTTTACACAGAAGAAAATTATTATCGAATATCTTTAATATAATCCATGTGAATACCGGATACATGTACGCATGCAAGAAAACAAAATTCTTTCAGTTATATCTGTTCTTATTTATTAATATCCTGTTTTTTTATTGTTTTTTTTTTTTAAGAAAGTTATTTATAATTCATTGTATATTCTTCAATCAAGTTTAATTTTCTTTTACACTATACGTATTCTATTAAATAATTACTACGCAAACTATTCGTTATTGCCTGCATGCTGGCAAGTCGTGTGCAAGATAAGGGTAAGATCTTGGAGCCGGATCGAGCTGGACAGAAAATGTATGCCGAGCTACGTGAGAAGCTGACGGACAACTAATTACAACAATTAAACAGTTTTATACACAACTTTCTAGCACTAAGGCGACGCTCGTGTCGTGTATGAGTGTGCATGTAACGTAATATCTTTTGTGGATGAGATTAAGTAGAGAGAATCATGCAGCGAAATTCATGCGTGCGAAACGATAGTTGAAAATTCGAATGTGACAAAACGTGCACGATTAAAAACAAATAACAATCAATGCGAATGACCTTCTGCGCGAAATACTATTCTGTATAATTATATGACGTTAGAAAACTATAATATCAAGTATATATAATATTACATGTTACCCCTAAATGAAAAAAAAAGTATTAAAGTACAAAATACTATCAACTACATTTGTACACTGCTTGCAGATTCGTACATAAACTTTAAAGCTTAACTTTGTGTGTCAGCTGTGAAGCATGCATGAAAAGCACGCGAATTTGACACGGAATGCAGAGACAATATTGTTCGTGTTACGAATCGAGTACAATCGTATAGAAATTTCTCCAAGCTGGGCCGGTATAACAATTATATTTCCATGAAGAACTCAAATAAATAAAGTTTAAATGACACAGGCATTTATAGTACATACGTATGTTAGTCACTATAAGCATGGAATGTTAGATACAGCAGAAAGAAATATATAAATTATAGAATTATACGGTATAAAAGGTACAAGTAGAAAATAAATTTCTTCTTTATCGTAACTTTACTGCTTCCGCGCGACATCGAAACATTAAAGTCGATCTATGAAATATGTATAAACTGCTCAGAAATAACGTTCGGGAATAAAAAGAAACTAATGCAGTGGTCGAGCATATCTTGACGTACGTATCAATTAACGCTACGAAATAACATGAGATTAATAATGAATCGATATACTTTATAATATTCGAAAATTAGCTGCCAGCGTATAATAAACCTAACTTACAAAAGGCGGGATGCAGTCCGCACGTAGATGGTCAATGATTATCCTTTGTTCCATATAGGTAAACTATAATGATTCTATACCACTGACTGGTCTGTTATAGCTCTTGTGTAGATTATCCCGTCCCCCCTTTTAAAAAAATACACGACGAACAAACGGAAACAGCTAGGATCTAAATTTCTCTGAAACTAACGTAGACGTTATGTGTATAAAAGATTCATTCGTTTAGGTTTATGTAAAATGTAGAAAAGTAAAAAAGAAGTCTGTAACAGCTAACACGCGAAAGTATTGTGTGAGCTTAAGAAATAAATGCTTTGTGCAAAATGCAACAGGGTAATGTACATTAACGATAATACATTAAAAGGATATTTTTTTTAAAGAACAAAGGCATAACCAAGCCTCCTACAGTGTGATATGCATATCTTAATGTTGCTTCGGAATTGCCGCGTGTACAATATACATATTATCCATACATAAATATACGAAGCTGCGATATATTTTAATATTTATAAATTTATAATATTTATATATAGCTTTTTTTTATCTCCTCAAAGAAATGTGATTTGAATCTTGTTAATTTTATTGTAGATTCATGGTAATCAGCCTTTTCTCCTTCTTAGCATAATTTCTCGTATCTTATAAAAGAACTAAAGAAACTATCGAACGAACGAAATCTTGTATGAAATTGTAGGCTTAAAGCTAGAAAAATGTACGGCTAAATTTAGACATATACGCTGACCAATGCGCGTCATAGCTCTTGGTACGAAGAAATTCACGTACATATAATTTATTATCTTATCCGATATCATTTATTACTAATAATTCTTCTCGTAATTAAACTATATGATTCAAGAACATCTACACAGTTTCCAAATGCATATATTAAATTATTAAATAAAAATTGTATACAATAGCAATGCCAACATATACATCTTTTTCCCATGTTACACACTGTTGGATAGTAATACTTTAGGTCACAGGAAACTTTGTAGATTTCTATCCTTTACGTCTAATAATCATAATTGTGTATGTGTACATGAGTGTGTGTGTGTGTGTATATATATATATATATATTTGTTCTGTATATATTAATATATTAGATTTTAAGGACTTTGACTTGGTCACACAATAAACAATACATAATATTCGTTACAAAAAAATATGTCACAAAGAAACTATTTATACAGAAAAGTATTGCAAGAAAAAGTTTTTGTATGCCTGTTAGTTATATACTATAGATCTTTCGTTTGTATCAAGAAATGCGTAAAATTACGCTATACGTATAGCCTTGTATATCGTTAGTTATAATTCATTTGGATAATAATATGTTTAAATATCTTCGACTTTTCAAAATCTTTTTCAGCTGCAATATTTTTTTAAAATTATTTCGTTTTCTTTACGTTAGGCTCACGGATAAAGTTTCAAAAATAGACATTTAAATTACAGCAGAAAGCAAGTCGGCAAAAGAATCGACAAAATCAAGCTTAGTAATATCTTTACCGTGTACTGTTTGAACAAATTCTCCCGCCAGTGACATAATCCGGTTATCACACGACATCGCCACGAATCATGATTCTTCTCGCTATGAAACCGAGATGTAAGCTTAGGGGCACTCTCTCATCTTTATCTCTATAAACAGATCGTTTTTCATTTAGATACGTAAATATATGACTATGCATACGCAATATGTATAATACATATTTATGCCTGAGTGCACGTAAACGATACTCTAAATATGAACACTGCAGTTTATGGTACAAGGTACCGCGTGACATTTTTCTCTCGTAATAACTTGATTTTCAATCAAGCTGTTACGCAAGCTCGTATCATTGGGCAATATTTGCTACGGGCAATAATGTCCCCCAATACTTGGGGGAGATATATTAATTTTCACTTGTTCCACAATATCAATATTTAAGTTGTTAATGACAACGACGATATTCAAGTCTGATTATTTTTACCATGCACCGTTCGGATGCACGCCGATATATGATACAGCGAATATCAATTTAATCCCCTAATTTGCAGCAGCTACGCGCGTTAGTTACGGCCTTTAGATACACAGAGTGCCCCTCACTTACAAAGATGCTTTTACATCAGGTTACTGTGCCGTTTGCTGTTGGATCTCTATCTTTTCTACCGTCATGTCCGGATTCATAGCGGTGGCTTCCTGAATCGCCTCGGCCAAAGCTCGATCGTGATCAATCGGATCGCCGTCCGATTGTATCGTTATTTTTTGTTCTACGCGAGTTTCTACTACCCCATCTCTCTCAGTTTTGTACTAGAAGCAGAGTAACGTGTACGTTAAAAGTTTCGCGAAAAGTATCAAATATTTGTAGCAAAAAGTATAAAATCTTACCGTTATTGTTTCAACGGTACGAGTCTTGCTGGATATTGTCTGAGAACTGACAATTTCTCCACTCGCACTGTACATACCATCCTCACTTTCAACAGCTACTTTCCTAGTCTCGCTTGCTACCACGGGGACTGCCGTAGTAGTAGTAGTAGTAGTGGTGGTGGTCGTTGTCGCATCGTTCTCTGGTTCCTCCTCTTTGTAAACGTGCATCTCGGTCGCAACAACGCCGGCAGCCGGATCACCCTGAATCACATTTAAACAATTTTATTTCTCCCTTACGCGAACAGAGGACGAGAAAGTGTATTTAATATAACGTAGCGTGTGTGTTATATCGATACCATACAGTTATGTTAATTAGGCTACAAGTATATGAACATTTAAAAGATACGGTGAACCATAATGTTTTATTTAAGTATTGTAGGCCTGTGTTACTTTCATTAACTACTGATTATAATACCTTAAAACCAGTGCCTGCGAAGTAATGAATATATTAAACTCTCTATGAATGTTAAGCAACGAGTTCCATGTAGCGATTAGTAATATATCTTGGATAATTCGAACAATATCCGTTCCTCTATGAATTCTCTTCCACTTGAAAAATGCTTCCGATACGTGCACCTTGATGTAAATCCATTCTTTAGATATAGATTCTCGGAATAGTATTCTAATCTGAGATTAAATCCATACACAGGCTTCTTTCGAAGTCTCTGGTAATTATTTAACACGATTGTACCATCCCTGAACATTTACCTGATAATATTGATTGTAGAAAGCCTGTTGATCATCCTCCAGGTCAATCGGAGTACCTGAATCGTCGCTGCTTGAACTGGACGTACTGACCCTTCGTGAGAACAGCTACACCATGCAATGTGTTAGCGCCAAGCCGGCAAAAATTAATTACAAAAATAATAAAAAAAAAAAAAAACTGACCGATAGCATGAATTATGAACGAGTCAAGTATTACTGTCTCACCAATCAGCTTGTGTAATAATTCCTTTACTTAAACATACTGTATGATTCTGTTATGTATGTACATATGCCGAGTGCGCGTATGACTTTTATCTACTTATACATGGTATATTACATGAGAAATAAACCTGTATGCATCGATTGTTACGGATGTATGTTTACGAGATTAAAAATAAAGGAGATACTTGATTGTATGTGCGATAACCATATTACCAGTAAATGACAGCGCGGTATATTTTAATGATTTAATGTTTGAATCAATTAAGGACATGATGTGTGGTAATTCACAGAAATGCTTACATGCTTCATCCATTAGTAGTGATGAGCTTCGTATGCTTTGAAATTATGAATATGCTATTACCTGTTCACCAGAGAGCACATGACTCGTTGTTCGCACTTCTTGGGTCACTACCCTCTGCTCCTGTCTCGTCGCGCTGGTCGCCGTAGTGTGTGCTACAGTCTTTTCTTCTACCTGATGTAAAAAAAAATTATACAAAAATAATTCTAGCTCTACAGAGAGAGGTAAATAGTATGTCGAAGGCAATATGTGGAAACGTTCGAAATACTAGCCGAACTGTGAGCCACGAGCAAGCAGAATCGGAAAGAGAACGTCTAATACATCTCGATAGTTTATTAACACGCGGGTAATTTATGACAGCAGTATACTACAAACCTGGCTGGTCTTTTGATTCTTTTCAAGATCCTCGTGCATTGTAGCTGTGCGGGTGGTAACAGCGGTCGCTGTCATGTACGGAGTTCTACCGTCATCTGGTGCCTCTGCCTAAATACAACTACAATGTGACTAATGGCTTGCAATAAAATTCCGTACATGTGTACACGAAATTATGCAAAATACAAAGAGTGTTTGGATGAATCGACCTTAATGTTCCCCCTTATGCACTGGTTTCAAGATGATTGTAAGTTATGTATGAAGGAGTTACGTGTGGTGTTGTATTTATGTATTCAAGGGACAGACTGCATGCAATACGCAAATATTCAATGGCTAAGAACACACTGCGCAATATCTACGATGCATATTATACAACTATTAGAGATACACTACGCTGTACTATCAAGTATTATCAAGTAATAATTTGGAGTTCGAAGGGATCCGTGAACTAAACTTGATTCTTTTTGACTAGAGAGAGAGAGAGAGAGAGAGAGAGAGAGAGAGAGAGAGAGAGAGAGTGTGTGTGTGTGTGTCGTCTCTCTTAAAATTCTTCTTTACCTGCGTAGTTGGGCGAAGGAGGGAGTTACTTAATTTCTTATGTACAGATTGTATTATTTAAAAAAATGATGTCACCTTGTTCATTTGTGTCGAAACCGTTACTTGGCCTGTGCCTCCAGGCGTAAGATCCTCAATCTTCTCCTCTATATTTTGCGTCAGGCCCTCTTGATCCTTTACTACCAATTGCTTGGTAGTTGTTTTCACTATGGTGGGAGCGGTACTCGAAGCTGCAGCTTTCTTTGCTTTCGAGGCACCGGTTTTTCCTGTGTCTTGTATATTCTTCAGAATAGAATCGCTCTCTAAAGGTTGCCCGGTACTAGCCAAGACCACTCCGTCCTTTATGGACGCTCCCTCCTCGCCGAAGATCTCCTGATTCATTAGTTTACCAAATTTGTCGTGAATCTTTCCATCATTCACGTAGCTCCCGTCGTTCCCAAATGGCGCGTGTCGCACCGGCTTCCCGTTTTTATCGCAAAGCAAACCCTTGCGAACTAAACTGATGGTAATCACGGTGAAATATTTGTCAAGAGGTTTTCCCGCTGGTGCACAAACGACCCCTTCTTTCACAATGTTTCCCTCGCCGTCGAAGACTCCTTGTTTCAAAGGTTTGCCAGCTTTATCTACCACGACTCCCTGCACCACTTTCAAACCCTCAGGTCCGAAGGCTTCCTGCGTCAGCGGCTGTCCATTCGTGTCGTAAATCTTTCCATTCCTAATGTAACTAGTCTCTGATGGTAGAACACCTTGGTACATCGGTTGCCCGTTGCTTCCGTATAAAAGACCATCTTTAATGAAGCTCCCATCATTTCTATAAGAAGCTTGATTCAAAGGTTGGCCCGTATGATCGTAGATCTTCCCATCTTTAACGACGCTACCATCGGTATCGAAAGTACCGGACTTGAGCGGCTTACCATCGCTACCGTGCACTAAACCGTAACGAACAAACGTAACTGTGATTATTCCTTGCTTTCGATTCAGAGGCTTTCCATTCGGGCCATATAATAGACCATTCTGTATAAAACTTCCATCGCCCCCAAATGTTCCATGAGCAAGCGGCTGTTTATCCTTTCCGTGAACATAGCCATTAGCGATGTATCCCCCGTCAGTACCGAATGAGCTGTGATTCAAGGGTTGCTTATCTTTTCCATAAATCCTGCCTTCGTCGATGTAACTCTCGGCCGGTAACTCGGTGCCAGCGTTTAGCAATTGGCCGCCCCATCCGTATGTAAGACCGTCCCTGATGTAACTACCATCGGGTTTGAATGCTCCTTGCTTCAGAGGGAATTGGTTCTTGTCATAGACTATACCGTCGCGTATAGAACATCCCTGTGGAACAAGGGACGCTAGATTCTTCGGATTTCCCTGGCTGTCGACGACTTTTCCATCCTTCACCGCCAAATTATCCGGTCCCTTGTCATCTTGCGTTAGTGGTTTCCCATCTCTTCCGATGATCAATCCATTTTTAATGATATTGCCGTCAGGCCCGAAGGCACCCTCCGAAATTATTCTACCGTCCTTTCCATGAATCACACCACCAGCGACGTACGAACCATCAGATCCAAACATTTCTTTAGTCAATGGCATGCCGCTGTAATCGAATATCACTCCGCACGCGACGAAGCTGTCTTCTGGAAGCGCCGAGCACAGATTTAAAGGTTTGCCGTCTTTACCATAGACGAGACCATCTTTCACATAACTTCCATCTGGCTTGAAGAATGAGAACTTCAAAGGCTTTCCATCTTTAGCGTACACTTTTCCGTGTTTAATGGACGAGCCTTCGGGTACGAATGAATCTTGATTAAGAGGTTTGCCGCTTTTTGAATGGATAATGCCTTTCTTTATAAAACTTCCATTCGAGCCGAAGGATTCTTGTTTAACGGGCTTGCCGTCCTTTCCAATTATCATTCCGTCTTTGATCAATAGATTGTCTGGCCCGAGGAAAGCATCTGACAGTGTTACTCCATTTGCGTCATAAATTAGCCCATCTTTAATTATTATGTCATCGGGCTTGAAGAGGCTTTGCGATAACGGTTTACTATCTTTATCATGTATGACGCCTTCTTTCGCGAAGCTTCCGCCGACTATTAGAGGAATCTGGCTCAAGGGTCTACCATCTTTCGCATGGATCACACCATCTTTTACGAAACTTCCATCAGGTGTATAAAACGCGTGTTTGATTAGCTTCCCATCCTTACCAACAACTTTTCCATCCTTCAAGTGAGCACCGCAGGGAAGCAGGGATCCTTGGTTCAAAAACTTTCCGTCCTTTGAATAAATTATGCTGTCCTTTATAACAGACCCGTCTGAACTAAAGGATTCATGTTTCACTGCTTTCCCGTCCTTGGAAAAAACTTTTCCGTCTGTTATATAATGGCCTTCGTGCCCTAGGATACCATTGTTAACAAGATTCCCATCTCGACCATAAATTAAACCATCGGAGACGTAAGTTTCGTCGGGTATAACTGCAATCTGATTCAAAGGCTTCCCACTCTGGTTGCACACCACACCAGCAACAATATAATTTCCACTTACACCATACGAGCCTTGCGTGAGCGGTCTAGAATCCGAGGAAAATACAAGACCATCCTTCACGTACGTCCCATTGACACCTAAAGTGCCATATTGCACCGGCTTCCCATTTTTCATCACAATTCTACCGTCCTTGACTTGCGCCGCGTGCTCTAGTCCCAATAGATGCTGATCAACTATTTCTCCGTTAGAACCATATATCACGCCGTCCTTGATAAAGTTCCTTTCAACGCCTAGGGAGTCCTGGTTCACGGGTTTGCCGTCTTTAGTCGTGATCACGCCGTTATTAACATAAATCCCATGGGGCCCGAAGTCAGCCTTTCTGATCGGAGTCTCCTCCTTTGTACAAACTTTTCCATTCATCACTTTACTGCCTTCTGGACCGAGATGACTTTGATCCAATGGCTTGCCATCCTTGGTGTAAATCACACCTCCAATAACTTTCGAGCCATATGGAAGCGGTAAGATATGGTACTCTGGCTTGGATTCTGTAGCCGATGGTGGAACTACAGCCACTTGATTAGCACCTGTTTGCTGTTGTTCAGCAGCAATCAAGACTGCCGATAGATTCTTGTCAGTCTCCGGCTGCTGGCACGCGTTTTTCTGCTGCTCTTTCAATCCCGCTGATTCTACGTAGTTCAGGCCGGGGGTCTTTAATCCTGACGGGGGCTTATTGGCGTCCATGTCTTTGGTTTTCCTCTTTTCCGCTGACTCCGCCACTTTTTTCTCCTCGCCCGGGGCATAATTGAAAGCTAAGCCCGTGGCTTTGCGACTCGCGGAAGTCGGGGACTGTTGATTATGTACCCCAGGCGATGCTGGCCTATCCTCGTACGAGAATCCGTGCGGCGTGAAGGGTTTCCGCGTCGGGGATGTTTCTGTTTCTTCGTAATCGTAAGGCTTCGTATAGCTGGGGGGCTGCGGGGATTCCGGAGTGGTGGCCTTCGCCTTCTCGATATTCGACGTCTCGGTCAAAGGTTTCGCCTGTTTCTCTAATAACGTGGAAAGATTCGATTCCGTGTCGCTCTTGTCCACCGACTCCTCCAGCTCCTTCTGCTTCTTCTGCTTGGCATCCTTTTCTTTTTTGCCGAATAGGAAGCCGCCTACTGGCCTCTTTCATAATAAACAAAAACATGCAATGCCAGAAACATGCCGTATACCTAACATAATATTCTTTGTAGATACGTTACAAATAAATTATAATAAAGCTAATAAGAACTACATATCGATGCATTACTAAATTCTTCGTCATTTACAGAAAAAAAGGGAGAACAAAATATATGTAAACTAACAACCGTGCACATTTGCATTCCCGAGGCTATGTACGCGTATACATACTTGTAATACTTTCTGTTCAAACTCAATTCTCATATTAACATCTGTAGCTTTTATGCATAGAAATTGCCACTCTAGAGACGAATACGATGAAGTAATCTCATTTTCACCAACTGCGGTAGGCAGTAGCATGACAGTGGCTTAACAATGTACACTTACCTTCACTTTCTCTTTCTTTTCTTTGTCTTTTTTCTCCGGCGTCTCCTTATCTTTCTTTTTCAATTCTTTTTTACTCGGCGACTTGGCGTCGCTGTTCTCAAGCAGAGCGCTCTCGTTTATCAGATCGGAGTTGTTCAGCAGATCATTATGATTCTCCTTCTCGTTCTCGTTTTGCTTATCCTTTTTCTTCTTGGATCGTACACCGCCGCCCGGTAGGACCGCAATTCCCCCGACCGGTTTCTATAAGTAAATTTATAGTCACACATCGCTTCATGCAATAAGCACGGCATCGACTTTAATCGCTAAGCTGCTCTATAAACTACGATCATTACGCATTCTCTTGGTATATATTCTCATGCTCAGGTAACCAAGTACGGTCTGCGCTCTCAAAAAATACAATCGTTGACCTGTCGAAGGAGAAACATATTTTCCTGCACAGTTCGCTCGTAGCGACGTTAACGCGCTTCTCCCTTCTTCGATACTTTTTAGAACACGGCGACGCTCGGCACACGATCGTGTTATTTGCATGCGAATTTAAGCATCGGCGCAGTTAACTTTTAATCTCCTGCCAATCTACTACCAATCTACCAATCTACCAATGTCAAAACAGCATAATTTACAAAAATATTCATAAAACTTTCGGCATCTATTGCACACATGCTCGATGCGAGATATCAGCTTTGAGGCGATGGCCGTATCATGTGGGCGGAAAATAAATAAAAAAAAATATTTATATATATATATAGCGGCATGCGTCGAAAAGAGGAAAACACCAAATGGTCACGTACATTAATAATACAAGTAAATGTAAGTCGGTTAATGCAACGTCAAGTACGTCCTAGGAAAAGTTCTATACCTTTTTGCCACGATCTGCATCGTACTCTCCTTCCAGGCTACTGGTACTGCTGGCTGATGTTGTTCCGGCGCTTGTTTTGCGTGTGAGCTACCGGTGTTAGTTAGGTGTCAGTTAGTTTTTTTTATAGTTGAAGCGCTAGGACGTCAAGATTGAATTCAAGTTTGGAAAATTAAATTCGTCGCGTACAAATGCCCCGCGGGGTGTTCGGAATTTCGAGGGCAATTGCAGGACACTGTCCCGTAAAATCTACACATTCCTCCGTTCTTTGCATGGCGGTATTTCAAATCTTTATGGACTCGCACAAGTTAATGAATTAACTGGTTGCTAAAGCAACAGAGTCGACTTTTTATCGAGCATTTAATCTGTCGCGTTTAATTCTACAACTAACGTTTATTAACTTGTTCTCGATGTACGGAGTTTGTATCGATAATGCTTTCGGAATGGATGTAATAAAATAGCTAATGCATACAGCCATGTCTAATACATGGTACACAATAAATCATTAGCATGCCAGGGCTACAAGTATCATCCGTTTTATTTGATAAAGTAAGTGCATGGTGATCGATTCATACTTTTTTTTTTATCAAATACTCTAGCTTCTTTTACTTTAAGTGATCCAATTGGTGTTCTACAATTTCTCGGTTTCGTAACGTAGCTATCGTTCCAACGACAATGTCAAAGACACTATTACGCGGTGAGAGGATTGAAAGATAATTAGTAAAATCTCTTGGTAAAATTATAGACCTTTTAAGGTAAGGCCGGTTTTGAAAGCGTAGACCGCAGGTGAAATCAAATGTAACCACCACCCCCCCCCCCCCCGCCCCTAAAATGAATCAATAAGTTTTCTTCAATTCGCATGACGAGAATCTCGTGCATCTTCTACAAACTATCGCCATGTTCGATATGTATAAACAAATCAATTATATGTGTGCCCGGTTTACCTTTTCCTTCTGTTTTTTAATCGGACTAGGCCGCTGGTCTATGTGTTCCATGTCAGGTATCATTTCAGGCTCATAGCTCATCGTGTGTCTCTTGCTCGGTTCCGAGCCGTAAGTCTCCACTTGCTTAGGTCCGCCTAACGCTGCGAGACAACGTTACAAGATCTAAAGGTAATCTAACGACTCCGAAATGAGCTCGTCGAAACAATGATTGCGGCAAGTTAAGAAATATGACGAAAGCGCTCTTACCGTCCATGCTGCGAGATGTTGGCCGACGACCACTCAGAGACCTTTCAAACTGCGGGGGTTGTCTATCGATGGGTGTCTTCTTCGTCTCGTAATGAGTTCTTCCAGAGTACCGGAAGCGAGAACCCAGATGCGGTATCAAGCCTACTTTCTTTACAGGCTCTGGACTCATGAGCCTAAAAACGCATTTAGTAAAACCTTTCGCTTTAGCACCACCACTGCACATACACCGTCATAATCCATGAATGATTATTCACCTGAAGAAAGTGTGATGCTCCACGCAAACTTTCCACAACTTCTTCGCGGCCCTGTGGTTGGCCAATTTAAAGCCGATCGTGGACTCGAACTGTTCGAATTCGCCGGGCCTGATTTTTATGTAAAAGTTATGCCTCTTGTAGGAGATCTTGAGAATCTTCGGCCAGGCGAACCTGTTGATCCGTAATCGATCCCTGTAGACGAGGAGGCCCGACGAGCATACGCCCAACATTATATCAACGCCCTCGGAGTCTTTAGCGGGATGGAGATCGACCCCGTACATCGCCAACTTCTTCGCGTTCTCCAGAAAGTGGAGCTCCGCCTCGGCGGGTGTTTGACCCCTGGAAAAAGGAAGCCCACAAGCGCCCGTTTAATACCTTGCCCTCGCGACGAACCAATAGCCCGCCCATAATTTCCCAAATTGAAAGAGCAGGAACTGACTTGTGCGTTTTGTGCAGGTCCATCACTTTCTCCACCAGCTCCGGCGTCTGATTGGGGGAGAACTTGAAATCCTTCAAGTAGGTACGGCCGTGCTCGTCCGGATCGTAATCTCCGACTTCTGATTGCACTAAATACGAGCCTAAAAGCGCGTGGGTGACAAACGAGCAGGGCAATCGGCCCATGATAATGTCGTTTCTAATCTGGAGGCATAGCTGATAGCGCGTTATGTCTTCCTGTAATTGAGCTGGGTCCGGCGGATAAAACTTCACCTCGAAATTAAACTTCCATGGCTCGTCTGCGAATGAAATGAAGGCTGAAGCTTAATGCGAATCTATCCATACCACGGCACCAAGCAGTGGTGAGCTGGCCAGGGCATGTTAAAAACGTTAGTGAGCTTTTAGTATAGCTTGAAAATATAATAAAAGCTTTAAAAGTTTAGAAAAATTGGAATAAAATCATTTTTCGAGGAAACTTAATATTTACAAATATATACTAAATATCTGTGAAAAAATATTTCTGATTCGGGTTATTGCAAGCAACATTTTTCAAGCCAGTCCACCACTGATGATAGACAAGTTTAAGCGGCAAGATGCTCTCCCTACTTTTCACAAATTTCGCGATCCTCTTGTCCAAGTCCAGCCAGTTGCGTGGATCGTGTCTGTCCTCGTAAAGAAGACCGAAGTAGTCCTTCTCCAGGAGATTCATGCTCTGGCATATCATATCGAGCAGCTCCTGGCCTTTCGCCTTCCTCTGTAAACAATATAGTGTCCGAACTGATGAGCATTAGGTTCTTCGGTGAGCGGGCCAACTCTACTTACGTCGATGTGGAAGTCTTTGACGGTGCCATCCAGCAGAGTGACCTTGGCGATGGCCGTTTTCCCCTTGCTAATCGGACTCTTCGTGGGCGAATTCGTCCCGGTGCCATTCTCGGCCGTGACTTCTGGCGGGCCACCAACCGACTTTTGTTCCTCTGGCATGTTTCAGCCCTGTGCTAAGAGAACAGCGCAAGTTAATTATCTATCTCGGTGGCATTCTGGAGAAATGGCGCAGCAGAACGCGCGAAGCCCCCGATCAATCCATCGCCGTGAGAGATCGCGTGCCACAAGAAGAGTAGAGAAACAATCGCCCCTTTCGCACGGGGCTCTCGGTGTAACGTGTCTACTCTCATCAACGAAGGAAAAACGCGGAAAAACAAGGACGGCTGTCGCTCCGAACTTGACCATCGTCGAGCTCCTCTAACGAGCTGCAGTAATTTCCGTCGAATCACACTAATTTCTCCGTTCTTACATCTTGCGTTTAGCTGATCGCGTCAAATACAAGGCGCTATTAGCGCTCGATCGTCAAATGGCAAAGACGAACAGTGACGACGGCTGATTTCGTAAGACTTTGGCGGACAGGTTGCAGTCACACGCGACAGAAGCACATGTCTGCATTTACCGCAGGTCGTTGGCCCTTCTTCAAGACGAGAACGGACGTGTACAGGCGTCCGCTGAGCGCAATGCCTCGATACGGAGCCGATGTGATTAAAGGCACCGATATGCGCAATATGCAGTCGAGTTCAGAATCGATCGTGCTCCGGCAGGAAATTACGAAACGCTCTGAAAATTCCACCCCCGAATAGTATTAGCCGAGCGATAGCCCCATAGAATTTCGCGAAACAAATGACTCCTGCGCTGCGACCCTGACCGACACGCTCCGGCGACTTCTCCATTCAAACGAACGCGAAGCGGCTCGTGGACGGACTTGTGTGCGACGGCACCCATCGAGCAAACGGGCAATTCAGCCTGAATTGCGAGGAATCAGAGATGTGTGCATTATATGTATATGTATATGTATATGTATACATATGCCGGGATGTCGTTCAAACTCCGTTTAACGCCTCCTCCCCGCAACAGGGGAGGAGGATCTTTGGTCGGGAAAGATCACCTGATGACCCTGGGGCCATTCGGGGACGATTCCCGAAACGGTCGGAGGAGCTGCCCGTGATCAGTTCCTATCGTATAGTTGAACGGAAATCACGATTTACCGTACAATTGCGGGCGAATATCTCGTTACGCGAGCCACGCAACCGGTCCGACAAAAGAGTAATTAGGTACATAAATCTGCTCCTGGGCCGCTTGCGCAACGGTGCCGTGATTGGAAAACGGACACCTATTCTCGAACCTACTCTGTAATGCAAACGACCTCAGCAGCGACTGATCAAATTCACCACCCTTTGATCTCCAATTTTCCGTTCAATTAAGAATAGGTAATATACGTACAAGTACGCTGGTAGGTAAAAACTGGGTAGGATAACTTTCCAGCCGATTTTAAAGAAATACATCAAATTTATTGAATTTCTAACGTAAGGCTCTTATGATATGTATAAACAAGAACAAAAACATTTTCTTTTCAAATTTCTTTAATGAAAAATAGCGGCAAAAAAAAGAGTCATTCCGCGGTGGAATTTTTCACGTCCACACACCGTTCGACCTAGAACGAAACGACACAAAGTTTTCTAATCTACACACTAAATACTAGAGATGTGCCCGTGAGTTTTGCAAAATATTGAAAACCCTTTTTCTAATTCAATTGTTTTCAAATGTTCGGGACTCCTTGAAAAAACAATATTTTTTCGCAATCTCCGCGGCTTTCCCAACTGGAACATACGTATGGTTTTATTAAAAAAATCTGAAAAAATGTTTTCTTTTGTTCTCACTTGCACGTATCATAAGAACCTTATGTTACACATACAGTGGGGGACAAAAGTATGTGGATGCTTTTAAAATCGTACCTATAACGTGTTCAAAATTGGTCCAAACAACTTGAGTTTTTTTTAGAAGCTAGAAGGATTAGTTCGCTAAGTGACGTGTTTCGTCGCTTTGAAAAATATCGTTTTTTCAACTTTTTTATCTGTGCCCGAAATGAAAATTTAAAAAATGCCCTTTGTAGATTGAAGTGAGTCGTATACGCGCCTAAAATTTCATCAAAATCGGTTAAAGTTGCTCTGAGCTATAAACGCTTAAAGATCGCAGAATAAAATCGAAAAATATTCTGCGATCTCTTGGTGTTTATAGCTCGGGCTCAGAGCAGCGTTAACCGATTTTGATGAAATTTTAGGCGCGTAGGTATACCTACAACTCAGTTCAATCTGCACAAGGCATTTTTTAAATTTTCATCACGAGCGCAGACAAAAAAAGTTGAAAGTGTTCTTTCCTATTTTTTTTTGCTATTCCGACCAATTGTGACTTTTTTCAAAACGTCCAATCACGTCACTTAGCAAACTTTTAAACTTCTAGCTTTAAAAAAAAAAAAAAAAAAAAAAAAAAACTCAAGTTGTTTGGACCAATTTTGAACAAGTTATAGGTACGATTTTATAAGTGTCCACATACTTTTGTCCCCCACTGTATAGCGTATTGATTTGAAAGCGGGAGCCTATTCACTAAGGAGATACATTTCTGATCAGAAAGGATGCGCCTAACGTTCGTAATAAGAATCTGATTCACCTATAGAAAACTGCAGAGAAATCGCGACGGAATTCGCAGAACTCGCTCTTGCAACAAGTTCGACAAGCCCGATGCCGTCATCGCTGGAAGCAGTCGTCCTTTACCGCTGCTCTATGCCAGTCTGGTGAAGTAATGCGACGATTAGCAGGCGCGATGACGCGGGCCAGCAATATTATATACTTACGTCGATTCGGTGAATCGAATTAATTGCAAGCGAACTAGATTCTATATACAAGAGCGACATTCCAACGCTCGAAGGATCGCGAGGAACTGTGGAGGATCCCAGGTATCGACCCTCGTTTCGCCAACGGGGGGTCAGTTTAAAGTTTAAAGCGGTGGGGCCAGGTCTGAAAGACTCCGTTTCTGCTCGTCGCCAGACGCCAGGAGATCCTTTCAGAGACGCGTGGGATTCGCGCGTCTGGGCGTGTGTCAAAGGGCTGATTGTAAACGAGGCTCGCGTGATCCATGGCACACACCTACGCGACCCGCGCGCACTGCGCACACGCCTCTGTGGATCTCTGCACTGTATTAAATAGACATCGCTTTCAATGAAAGAATTCGTACCTCCCCAGACGTGGAACGCACATCCTTCCGAGCATCGATCGGTCGAATTAAAAATAGAAGATGGTGGAGTGAAACAGCTCTGGCGCCCGTTTTCTTCATCGCTCAGAATTATTTTGACAATTTATTGGTACGAGGCACACAGCTGACACGGCAAAACCACGGATATTTCAAGGTGAACAACGAATGTAGGATGTGAATTTCTGTTCCTGATGGACGCTCGGTGGAGTTTCACTCTGTTTGTAAGGGACGCGAAGGATTTCGCCCATAGCTAAAAAGGTTTTAAGATTTTTTCGTTTGTGAAAAAAAGTTCTGACGAGGTCAATAGCTATGGAAAATGTAGCAACTAGAGCAGATCGAATCGGAACAGTCAATTATCATTAGATCACGTCCAATATTAACGGAAATAGAAATCAACTTGTTAAGAATAGTTGAGAATACTCTTGTGTACACCTCGAAGGAGCAACTAGTTACTATATAGAAGAACGGTGGAACGTCGGCTACAAATTCGAGAAAGGCACGCACAGCTGACACCCTAAAATCCCGTCTGGGAGCATTATTAGGTATATACATATAACTGCAAAGGATTTGGATGGTGAAAGCAGCAGAGATCACGATTCACCATTATTGGCTCGTATTTTCCAGTTAACGGAACCGTACGGTACATTACAATCCGGTGTATCGACATCGTGCCCCCACGTGCAGCAGGTAGCGATATCTCCTTCAATCTACTCCCTTGAAGATTTTCAATCAAATCGCTGCACTATTACATCCAGATTTTTCAGTTATTTATTTATGTGTTTATTTATTTATTTATTTATTTATTTAACGGGGAGTACGGTTCAGTTACAACGAAGCGTATAGCCAAGTAAGTAAGAGGCAGTTTATAATAACTAACCTATATAACGGAAGTGAAAAATAAAGAAAAATATACAGAGAATGAGATATGCAGATGTGGTATGTGTTCGTATCTACTAAAAGAATTCAGAAAAGGGAAAGGAAAAAAATAGTAGCAAAAATAAAAGTAAAAGTAAAAGTAACTTTTAATCCTCGCGAAGACCCTCGAGGATTCTCGCATTATCTATTATTCGAATACCATCCGTTCTACGTCAAAACCATCTAATGGGGAAATCCTATTTTTGGGGCTAAAAACATGGGAAAATTGGAGAATTCTTTTGTCAAGAAACTAGCGATTCGATTCATCTGAAATTTGCACCACGTTTTTATGCATCTTTTGAAGAAGTTGCAGATTTGTTTTCATTAGTTTTTAATAATATATACATGGTCCAAATTTCAGAAGAATCGAATCGCTAATTTGTTAAAAAAAAAATTTCCAATTTTTCCCATGTTTTCAGGCCGAAAAAATAAAATTCCGCCCTTAACAGCCATATGCAGGTTGAGCAGGTTGTCGAAATCCTTCCTCCCCGACCTGTCGCCGCGAGTAGGGGCACTGCATAAGCGTGCGGAGTAGTTTATTAACCCGGTCGCGCGCGTCTCGTAATCGCCCGAGCACATGAATGAACGTGCGCGCTCGAGTCGAAGCGGACGCGGCGATCGTTTTCCAGTGGCATTTAAATCCCTCGCGACGAGCTCGGGGCTCCGGCGCGAGATTGTCCCGCGAATCGATGAAAATACCCGACTAGTTGGGAAGGCGCGGGAGGCCATAACCGCCCTCCGGGGATGTTTGATCGATGGACGAGGCGCCGTCGTCGCGGGCGAATACGTGCGAGCTGACAATTTTCCAGCCGACGAGTATCCAAGAAACCCACCGCTTCAAATACGACGAGCTCGGATCGTGTGCGCGTGGGCGTATAACAGCTTTTTCTGTGAAGCGTGCCCACAACTGCAACCCCGCGACTGATGGGGGCCAGAGGAATAAAAAGGAGGCCTCCTCCGTTTGCTCTCTTTTCCCTCGAATCACTCTTTCCGGAGAAACCGTCGCGCCCGCGATGCATTCCGCAAACACGGTGCACTCTGCTTATTACCGCGACATTCTCGTCGGTTTATAAAGTTTACAAGGGGGAGGGGAGGACATACCATCAGGGCCCCATCTAGTTCCGCTGTCGCTCTGGGAAAAAACGATTTTTGCCGCCCTTTATATTTGTAGTTTTCAAGAATTATTTTAAAACAGTCAAACTTTTTACAGATACCTATATTCGTTGGATAACAGAAGCCTTTTGTTTTATAAGAACTTTAATAGATAGGTAGTCATACAACAACAACAACAATAACAACAACAAACAGTATCAAAACAAAATAAAATATACAGGTAGGAAGTAGGTACCTAATTTTTAAATCTAAAACAAAAAAACAACGCGAAGCGTGAGCACAAAATGATAAAATATATTAAAAACAGTTTTAAAAACATTTTCAACTTGAAAAAGATCTAGTAACTCTGATGAGTGATCTAAAAATAATTTTCAAGTTTCATACTAAATTCAAACATGTATTACGTACATCTTTACCACTTTTCACAAACTGTTACTGTTTAATTGCTTTCTATTGATTTTAATTTTCTCTTTTTACCAATTTTATCGCCCCCAAAAACCGCCTTCCATGGATTTCCTTACTGATAAACTTGAATTCACGTAGGAATAACAGTGGAGCTCCCTCGTTGCGCAAGATGCGAAACAAGAAACGCAGCCGCCGCGGGTTTTGCGCCACGAGTAAGCGGAACTTTCATCGGGCAGCAAGCGCGTCCAAGCAAAACATAGGGGAGAAAAAGAAACTGAAACTACGAAGAAAGTGGCGCTACTGCTTCTTTCCCATAATTGGACGTGTCGATGATGTTCTCCCTCGTTGTTAACAGGCTGCACGCAGAACTGGAGATCTTGACGGGGCCCAGGGAAGTCGTCATTTGGAAAACATTTCCCCTCCTCGGGGGAGGATTATCGAATCGTGGCGATCGAGAACAAAGTCTCGCGCCGCTCCCCACAGCGAAGACCCGTCGAGTGGAAACAAGGGCGGATAAAAGAATCGGCACCCTTTCACACGGGCGGCGGTGATTTTCGTATCCGCGAGCAGACAGGCGCCGGGGCTCACATCGGAGGGCGCACAACCACCAGTTGTGCGAGGTTTTATACCGCCCCTTGCAGACGCTCGCATCTCGCTGATCGTCTGAGCGAAGGGGGGTTGCTAGCCGCGTTTTGTTTCCTTTGCAACCCTTTCTTTCATCGCGGGTTATTCATCGGTAGATCTTCCTCCACTGTGCCGCGGGACTCAATGGCGGGCGAGAACTCGCTGGGGCTGTGAGATAAGGGCTGGATAGGTCTCGCGGAGGGCGGCGGAGGAGGATCCTCGACGCGTAAAATTAAAGGGTCGAAAGTTGTAAAAACGCGACGTATAAATTTCGCCGAGCAAACTCGTTTCTTCCCTTAATGGTCGCGGGTTCGTCATCCCCCCGGGGGGAGGACGCGTTGATTCGACGGGAAAGTGTATCCGAGCTCGCCCGAGCTCCGTTGGAATTAATGGCGATTACGTTGTCGAAAAGAGGTACCCCGACCGATCCGTGGCGTCGGTCGGATCGAGGGGCCGGCGAGAGGTTGGTACTTTAATTAAACGCCATCGCCGAGTTGCACCGCCGTATTTTTACACGGGCTTTCCTTCACGAGTGCTGTGGGGACGTTGGAGGGGCCGTTACGTACCCGCGTAAATTGAAAGCTCGAGGGCCTCGTCAAGAGCGAGAATGTATAATACGCGATTCGATCGTGTCACGCAACGAGCGCGAGCGTGCTGCGTGACTCACGGCCCCGTCTGATAATTTATAACAATTTGGAGGGCGTGGCGCGGCGGTGGTTCGATGCGACCAAATACCAGAATCTGTAATGCTGGCGAAGATCGGAGCGACTCCATCCCGAGCGAAATCCAATCCTCGTCGTTACCCCGACGCTGCGCGTGGAGGGGCCCGTCGATTTACTCACAGCCTTTTCTGATTCCCTTTTTCCGGATCTTTCTGTGGCGAAAAGGCGAGCCAATGGAATTCGTTCGTGCGAGCGCAAATGAATTACAAAGAAATGCCGCACCGGGACCGTTTAGCCGCCTCTTTCTCTCGCGGTGGTTCCGTTGCAACAACAATAGCGATTTTTTACAAGCACTTTTTCCCCGCATAAACCAAGATAATTGGCCGTGTCGTAGCCGTGACGCTGCCGCTGGGTACAACTCAGTTCGCCAGTTATTGCCGTTCTGCTCTTTTATGGCTAAATCGTTTTGTTCCCGCTGTGCGCGCCGTGCGTGCCCGCTGGTTCGTGAAAAGCATCCCTGCCCCCCGAGGAAACGTCTCACGTCCCTGACTCCGTGCCTCTGTCGCGCAGGTGGAAGCGAAAGTGGCCGGGGTTCCCGTGAAAATCGCGGGCGCGAGAAAGAAAACATCGCGAAGCAACGAGTTGACGCGCGGCGGATTCTCCGCCGTGGAGAAAACGCCAGCATTAGATGCGTCAAGCGGCCGTGACGGAAGTGGAAGAGGCGAAAAAAAGAAATCGCATATCAGGTTGATCACATGCGTGATTTAATCGAGCCCGAACGCGTGCACGATCCGCGAACACGAAGCGGAACTGAATAAAAAGGAGTAGGAAGATGTTCGAAATAACGGGCGGGGGAAACGCGCGATATTCCAGATGCGCTACATTACTCTACATATAAATTTTTGGCCCAAGAGTTGGACGTGGATAGTTGCGCGCGGTAACTCAGGTTCGATCAGGTCCGGGTCTGGGTCCATAAGGAAAACATGGGACATTATCATGGAACGAACACCGCCGCCACGCCTTGTCTACATTTATCTCCCATGTTTTTTTGCATAATATGGTGAACGCTCAACGTTGCATTACCCGTGCTTCCGTTGGTCGCTTTACAAAGAACACGCATACGCGACCAAGTAATAACCGAGCAATCAAATTTTAAGCGAATTAGTCGCGTTCGCGATGTTCCAACTGCTCTAACAGGTGTTGACGATGACGCCTCGTGCCTCGTCCCTAATGCCGCACGCGTGGGGCGTTCTGATTTATTTAGCTTGTATAATAGTATAATACTCGATAAGCGCAACTTTGAATGCTATCGACGGACTGATAACGTTGGCTGATGGAATAGAAGTGCGATTACCACACAGGACGAAGTGGATTTCAATGGTCGCGGCGACCCAATTGAGCACATGCCGTTTGTTTATTTCCTCTTTACTTGTTAAAATTCGAACGATAACTACTACCGATGTTCTTCCTTGGTCTGGTCGACCACACAGTAGTCCCTAACAATAATCGCCTGTGTATAACGTCTTCCTAAAACAAGAACTCTATCATCCTGACACCAGGATCAATGATACCAATGGTAATAGTGCGCCAGCGGTACCGATGTCATAGTTCATGGGCACGCACGTCTATAAACGCGGGTTGGAGAAAGGCGAGTCACGACTGCACAGGGCGTACTACACTGGCGAGCGAGCTTGCTTCCCCCCAAGTTCATTGTAACTTTGGTCATGTCGTGCATCACCTCCCTATGCAACGACCGTCAGCGCACTTCCTTGCCCCTGTTTAACGTTCATCCACGTTTCATGGGCCCTCGCTAACGCACAACATAAAGTCCTAGTACCTCGTTATATTAGAGACATCTATTAATAATTTCGCGAGGCACCGATCCGCGTTACCACGCCGCGAGTACCACTTGAAAGAGTTTCTCGACGTCCGAGAAAGTTGAACGAGGAAAAGCTCTCATCGATTATTCTCGGGCGGAAGCCAGAGTGCGTCTTTCGAAAAACTTGCCACCTCCGCGATGCTGCGCGTAATTGACCTAATTAGCGGTAACGAGCGTTCACGGTGACAAGACCTCACGAACGGTGTGCAGACGAACCATCAGGCGCATAAAAATCTTCCACGGTTAGCCTGAGAAAGGTTACCTACGGGGGAGGGGAAATCGTACGAAAAGATGCTCCGTGTTTTAATCGAATGTACGAGGAGAGATCGGTGCGTGCGGCGAGGTAGGTATCAAGCGTGTGTGGCACACTTCGGAGGAATGCTTTAAGGTCCAAACACACATCCGTTCCGTGTCAGTTCCGTTCCGGCGTGCCAGTGGTAAGAAGAAAACACCCTCTACGCCCCTCTTCTTCTTACCACTGGCACGCCGGAACGGAACTGACACGGAACGGATATGTGTGTTTGGACCTTTACCCTCAGGGTCGCACGGCGAACCGGGAATGCTCGTACAAATGACTTACAAACAGTCAACGCATCCCCCACTTGTTAACGGAAAAAGCATGTCATCCGCATCCCTTTTCTGTATTTAACATCGGATTCTACCAGACGCTTCGCACACTGCTAATTCTACGATTGCGAGAGACCGGTCCGGTACGGTAGGTACGCTTTCCGACGAAATACGATACACGACGCGTGAAGAATGCATTTTTAACCGACATTCAGCTTCACTCCACCGACTGTATACGCTCTTCCACAGTTCCGCCGAGACACGATCGCCGCCGAAAACTTTTTCTTATCCAGCAGTGACGTCTCAGATAATGTTTATGTTTATTTCAATTATCTTCGATACAGTTATTATGCATGCAAGAGCAACAGTCGTCACGCTGATATATTCCATCAATCGGGCCCAACAGATGTCTCCGTGAATTTTCGATCAAGTCGCAATCGGTAAACTCATTACTGCGAAAATACGTGCAACTGCAAACGCGATGCTAAAATGCACCTCGTAGAGAGCACACTTTGCTCGGTAGCTTATACGAACATTCCGTGCCCACGCTTGTACGATGGTAAATTCCATGCGTAAAGATTTCTGGACAGCACAGCTCGTTGGAAAAATTCACGCGAATAATAATACGTTATTTACGAGTGCGTACCGATGTCAATGGGAGAATTCAATAACAACAGGGTCTATTCCCCGTGTCGTATACATATTTAACAGCTCGGGAAGATGGAATTATTTTGAAGCGAGATTCGGCGGAAAATCGCCACCTCGTGCCGTCAAGGTGATGTGTGAAATCGGAAGGCTAGTAAAACTTACCTACTATGGGACGTGGACGCGATCTTCTCTCGAATAATGCACCACGAGAAAAACGCGGATAGACAATACACGACAAGGGACAACGCACAGGGCCGAAACACCGATTCTTTTCTTCTCGCGATCGTGTAACGGTGTACTTTTTACTGTAATCACATAAACAACTCTCGTTCCAATTCCGCCGACAGCTACGAATACGAGGTGAGGTCCGTGGAGTCGCGGGGCGACGCTGAATGCGGCCACGGCCCATACTCGCACCATTTTCAAATAGTCCCCCCTGACGCCGCACACAAGCCGATTTATAACTCTACGTACCTTGATGCTATCGAATTCTTCGCTAAACGAACGATCACGGGCTCATGGAGAATCCAAACGCGTTACAAAACTCGCGCAATAGTGACGCACCATTTAATACGTAGCCGCTAGGACAGTGAATACGGGACTGCTTTCAATGTTCTTACGCGCAAGTCAATATGGCCGACTACCTAGGAAAATCAGTTTCTCTTATGACGCAATCAAGCGAGTACCGCCCTGTTTGAAAACATTTTATGAGCTAGATGGCAGCACACGGGTGGCAAACTGAATCGGTTGGTAAAAACAAGTCACTGCTGGTCGATGAGCGAGAGAGAGAGAGAGAGAGAGAGAGAGAGAGAGAGAGAGACGGTAGCAAGCGATTACGCTCCGTACGAGGATATAGAAGACTTATCGATTGTAAAAGGCCTGTTGTATTTTAACAGGCAACACTCATTTTCCTGTCCCCGATTTTTGGGTCCCAGGACCGTCGAAGGTAAAAATCAATTTTCATCGTATTTAATTTGAATTCTAACCGTCAGTAGGACTGCGATCGAATTCCAGCGTGAATCGATAACGTTGCATGCGACAGATAAACGATAAGGGGGTTCTAAAAAGTCACCGATCTGTGCGACAAAAATTTACATTGGATATAAATGGTCTATATTTTCTATACCTACCTCGTTTGTCTGTGATGTCGTAATCGTAATCGATGATCAGTTTTCAACGGTTTCGCCGATAAATAGATCCTGCGAGGGCAAGCATTTTTAGTCGAGTCCAGTCGAGTCTCTGATTGAATCGTTCGTGCTATCGTATATACGGATCCCCTGGACGTTTTAATTTCGCAACTTGGAAATAACGCCGTATCTCGTATCGTACAGTGTGGTCAGGAAGTGTACCGATGAATACGCAAAGTAGCCGTGGACGGTATTAGACTCGAAGCTTAATCATCGTTTTATTTAGGTGAGAAGGGAGGAAGGTCCCTCGAATTCTAAAATTCTCGTACACAAAACAATAGAGGAGTGGGGATATGGACATATGTAAATGTACATATGTAGTTTGCTGCATCTCGCGTCCGTGATTTGTGCGCGCGAGATAACGGAAATGTTTTGATCGTGACCTTTAATAATCGTGTTGCGACAGGAGCTACGGCCTGATAATGGGCAATGCAGGGAGTAATCAACCGGTTGGTCATCACCACGGTGGCGGCTCGAGCAGAGAACATCGTCATACCAAAGACCACCCTCCGCCATCGCCAGGGAAAGAAGGCCAGGCATTCGTATTTGACAAGAAGCCAATTGTTCAGAAATTAGTTTTCCAGTCGTCCGAGGAAGAACCTTATTATGCTAAAGTATACCCGATACGTCCTTGCGCTCTGCGAATTATATATAAACATACAGTAATGCCCATTACCAGAGGCTTAATTCCTTTTGCCAATAGAGTAACACTCAGCACGACGGAGATGACTTCGGCGCCCAGCGTCCGCGCTCCAACACTGTGTCCGAGGGGACAAAGGTGGCGGACAACAAAGTGCTGCCGACGGTGTTCAAGTGGGAAGGGGGTGGTAAACAAGTTTATATCAGCGGGACTTTTACGGGATGGAAGACATTGCCGATGGTGAAGAGTCACGGAGACTTTGTAACGATCATCGACTTACCAGAGGGGGAGCATCAGTACAAGTTCTTCGTTGACGGCGAATGGAGACACGATCCGGACATTGTAATGGGCCAATTTCGTTTATTGATTCCTATAATTAATGAGATCGCGAAGCGGTTCTCACGTTGCTCTTTAATCGTTCTTCGTAGAAAATAATTGACAATGGTATGGGCTCCAAGAACAATTTAGTGTCTGTTAGGAAATCTGACTTTGAAGTGTTTCAAGCACTGGCAAAAGACAGCGAAGGCATTACCAGTAGCGCTCAAACCGAGTACGCTCAGGACATTCCTCCTCACAGGCCGTGGGAGAAGGTGGCCGGACCGCCGATATTGCCTCCGCATCTGCTGCAAGTCATTCTGAATAAAGATACTCCCTTGTCTGTAAGTATACAGAGGAGAGGATCGTAAACGAGCGTCCACTCTTTACAGAACTAAATTTGGTTACTATACGATTACAGTGCGAGCCGACGCTTCTACCAGAACCGAACCATGTAATGTTGAATCATCTGTACGCTCTAAGTATCAAAGATAGCGTGATGGTTTTGTCGGCGACGCATCGCTACCGCAAAAAATACGTAACGACTCTGCTGTATAAACCGATCTAAGCTTCTAAATCGTAAATCATTCCTAAAGTTGTCGGAAAATGTTAGTTACATCGAACCAATGCGTATTTTGTAGGTGAGGTAAAATAATATTTGACATTTTAAACTGAGACAGACGTTGGGAAACTGTGGCAGAATATGGAACAAAACAGCTCGTTGTATCTTAATTGTAAAATACTGTAATTATTATTTATTAAAATGGAATATTTTACATGAGATGTAGTCGCCCATATTATGTACAAGTATACTTTCCACGTCTCGACGAAATATCTTTAAATATGTATTGCCATTTAAACTGTGTTGTCCGTTATCTGTTCTTGATAAGCGTAGGGCGTTTCGGATCTCGTCTTGAGAAAGTACGTTCCCATGGCTACTTTACTAACATGCTCTCCCATCAGCGCAGTGTCGGATCGATTGCAATTACCGCCCATAAATTGATCCCATGTATTGCACTTGCTCGCCGTGAATCCCGTTTTGGAAACGATGCTCTCCGTGAAGTATACGTACGCACGCCCGTGACTGCACGCCTCTGTGCAGAGAGAGAGAGAGAAAACTCTGTGTGTAAAAGTAAAACGTAGGACCGATGATTACCTTTTACTTCCGGCACGCAACAGCATCCAGGTTGAACGGCCGTTCCCGCGTTTGGGTAAAAATCGACGCTGCCTAGTGGTTGCAGGTACCCTAACACGCCACCGCACGAATGAATAATGTCAACGAACGACGCGTCCGTAGAATCCAGGCGAGTTTTGTCGGACGTAAGCAAATGAACACCTGGCAGAGCAGGATCCAAGCCAGTTATTCTTCCCAAACGACCAGAAGTCACGGAACTTCCGGCGTTTCCGGCTACGTGTGCTCCAAGGGAATGCCCTTAAACGTATAATAGTTCAGCCATAGCAATTATATATTGGGTAGAACTTTAACGGTATACTATACGTACCAAGGAAATGAATGTTGTCGGTTTTCAGGCCTGTTTCAGCGACTAGAAAGTCTATAAACTCGGCAGCCGTTTTTCCTACTCTCTCGGTATTGCGCATCGGGCCGAGGTAGAACGTGCTGGCAGCCAGAGGTTGCCAATCGACAAGGATCACGTTGTAATCGCCCAAAGTTAAATACGCTACGCAATTGGAACGGATCTTGAAACGTGGTCTTTCTTCGGAGAAACCTACCCCTTGGGGTAGCATTCGTGAATACCTTCTTTCAAGTTGACAGGCCCGGCGCTCAGAGCGCTCGATTTCCATCCGTGTGTTACAAGTTTAGTCGGAAGGGAGGGATCGAAAGTAGATGCGCCGAGTCTTGTGGTATCGTTCGTGTACAATGCGGTACCATTCTTCGGGCCGGACCTTCAAGTAGTTCAAGTATAAAATATTATATTTCTTGAAAGATACGTAGTGTAAAAGTATACGTGTACAAGAAAGTATATTCTAAAGTGATTATATACCGGGTATAAAGGATATAAGTGACTTCGGATTCGTCAAAAATGCCTCGTGTCGTAACTTCTTCGTGTTTTAATACCGCCACTTGGGGTTGGTCATTTCCATCGGGCATGAAGATCCAGTCTTCTCCGTATCCATCGTATCTGTCTTGCAAACCGCTGTTCCATGCCCGGCAAACTGTGATTTCGCGAAAGGCAATAAGCAATGTCGCAATCTGTGCCCATGCACTTTGTACGATCATTTTGAAAACTTTGGCACGGAGAACGTCCACCGCGCGAATTCTCTCACGGATGCCGAGAACCGCAGGGTGGACAACCTTCTTATAAACCCTGACAATGTCGCATAATGAACGTTAGCGGACCCTCGAATGGCCCAGTTTCTTTCGGTTTATCTGCAACACGGTATCGTGCGTGCGGAAATACTGCCAAGTGATTGCCCGACGTTGCTTTAAACATTATAATCGTATTCAAAGAGGTGCGCAGGTTCTTGCCCAATTAACTGTCGGGCATACCGGATATTTTCGTATCGCGCCAAAGTAAACAGTAAAAAATGCACACGATATTAAAGGGGCGCTGATAATTATTCTGAAATTATCGCTTCTTTGTGCTTTTCTTTTAACTCGAACGGAAAGGAAATGATTCTACAGGGATGTAAAGTGGGGGGGGGGGGGGGGGGGAAAGACGTATTATACGAACATGGAATATATTATCACGCATTGTCGTAGAACACATTTTTTTCCCTCGATATACGACGAAACAGTCGACTTGGTTTTTTCCAACGATCTAACGTACTCGGCGTACATCCAGATCCAATAATGGTATAAAGTCCCCATGTCCAATGGTGTAAAATCACGGTAATATAGAGATTCGCTTCCGCGTTGTGGAGTTTCAACCGTACGTGATTATCAGAAAAACTGTAGTAGTCTCATTGTACCACGTTGTCTTTTTGCTAGAAGATGCTGCAAAAATCAGTAACATGTATCACACAAGTGATACCGTTTCGTATGGACGCATCGAACGTGGAGAACTCTACCTACCGCTTGGTATCGAATTTTTACCAAATTCTCCATCGCCAAAACATCCTACCAACGGTACTTGCGGAAATAATGCCTTAAAAATGGTCGACTCCACGTTACATTCGCCGAACATACTATCGCCGCGGGCGCAGCACGCGAACATGAATCCCATGGAATGTTTCTTTAAACAAACGCGGTCCTTGAATGATTTCAGTCGCTGTTCAACCCGCTCCTTGGTTTTACAGCTTTTATCGACGATTACAGACCAGGTGTTTATCCGCCCAGTCAATGTAATGGCAACGCAGAATGGGAACTCTCCGCATTGGTCATTCTTGTTGTCTTTCGCGTTACATACCAGCAGATCCTTGGCCACCCCTCCCCACACAGATAGTTTACCCGCAGCGTAACTAAATTTTAAGGAGAACGATGCTTTAATATCTCTAGAATGCTAGTTAACATTAACCATTATAGATCTTTAATGTTTTTACCATCGTTTCAAGGCGTTTGCGATTTTTGTCGCCAACGTGCAACCTCGCTCATCGGAGAACAGTAACAAACATTTGGATTTCCCACGATTCTTTTCACAAGTGAGAACCTTTTTCATTTCTTCGGTGCATTTCTCCATGGACTTTGATATGTCCCTCTTTGTCGTCGAATTCCCTCCGATGGTGAATGTTTCGATGGATACCTCAGGTATCTCGGGTAGAAATGCGCACACAACGTGGTGCACATTATTTTCAATTTCTGTGTTGTCGATTACAATTCCGTACGTACCCAACGTTACGGTATCACAATTTGTGGGGAGAACTTTGCAGTGGCAATCTTGATAGAACAAAGATGTTTTCGTTAGAGATACGAGAGTATTGTCCGATGTCGAAAGATTGGTGGATCGGGAATGAAAGATCGATACCTTCTTTAATAAACGGCATAGACGAAACTGTGAAGAATAATCCCAATGCGGGCTTTATCCATAATCTTTTGATGATTTGCGACTTAAAATATTCCATGCTCCGTTTCTCGTTCGCGAAGCACGCTACGCATTCTTTAAAATAAATAGGGCCCCTAGTTTGTTTTTCGTTATTTGCCGCTTCTAGCCAGGATCTGCAATATAAAGCGCGCTACGTGGTAGCGCATTTTACGAAGCCTCTACGTATAAACCGGCCAGGGAATCTCACAACGTATGTACGGGAGGCTGACGATTCGCTTCATCGCCGCGCAAAATTAGACCTTTCCCATATTTAAAGGGACGAGAGTTTCTCCCTTGTATTTAAATTACAGAGAACGCTGTGAAAGGGGGAGGGGGCGGGGGCGGGTAATCGAGATCGCACCTGCAAACCATCGAGACGCTCGACAATTCCATCCCGTTTAAATGTTTGAATATAATTCTCAACACGTCGTAGGTTAAGCGCTGGTTCGGCCACCTCTCGATAAACGTTCCGTCTTTATCGCCGCCGGATCCGTCGGCCACGCTCCCTCGTATTTTCTTTTGCGGTAAATCCTCCATTTCCGCGACCGTTCGTACTTGTTACGATTGAAAGATTATTATTTATCATATAAGGGGGCTCTAATCTATGTTTACTGTCGCGCAGTGTCTGCTTATGTCACGAACAACTAAAGTAGAGTAAATAGATTGCCACCGTGTCTACTATTACTACTCATCCTCCCTCTTTGATACTTTTTGATTTTTCTTTCGAGTTAAAACATAATATGGTACATGGTACATCGGTACATAGGTACATACGATTCTCAATCAATAGTATCGAATTAAACGACGAAAGATGCCAATTTTTGAAAATTTCTTTCCGCGTAAAGATCGATCTCAAGTGTCATAACGCTGACATAGAAACTCTGCTAGAAACACGGATGAACAGAACTGAGAACAGAACATCATCATTCATCGATGAACACTTTTGCACTTCTGTCTTAGGTCCATGACTTTTGTGCACTTTCGTAGTAGAATGAAATACCGAAGGTAGTCGTGCTACTCGGCTACTCGCAGCTATTCGGGCCTCGGAGTATACCAGTATACTCCGTGCCACTCCAGCTGCATCGTATCCGAATAATGACGTATTGACGATTATAAAGCTCGAATGTAAATATAGCTTCGGTGGAGCGTTCGTTTTTACTGGGATCCAATGGAGGTGGAAAATGGAGCGAGAATTCCACTCGATCCTAGCGATCTGTGCCGTATTTGCCTTACAACGGATCAAAGTAATCACTGCGTTTTCGGGGCCGAGCAAAATGATTTGTCTGAGAAACTTCGTTTGTGCAGCGGCGTGGAGGTCAGTTTATTATTTAAACCTGTTTCTCCTGGCCTTTCTCTTTCCTCCTTACTCTTACGTCTTATTAATAAGGGCCCCTATGTTGGTTAGATCATGGAGAACGACGGTTTGCCAGCCAATATCTGTGCGAAATGTATGATAAGAGTCGACGATGCTCACGAGTTAAGAAAGCAATGCGAGCGATCGGATATCTGGCTAAGGGAGCTGTACGGGAAACTGAGAGCAGAATGCAACACTAATCAGTTTAAGACCACCAAAGTGGGTATTCTACGCGCGAGCAGGATAAATGGAAGTAAAAGGTTTTAATCGTGTGGTTTTTCTTTGCCAGGATCAATGTTGCCAGACAGACTGTACCTTTACCTCAGATTTTATAAAAATCGAAACGAATGTAGCTTCTCCGGCGGATCGTAATGTCTCGCCGATTATAGATAGCGATACTAGTGTCGGGTTTATCGAGGAGCATAGAAGAATTACCGAATCTAACTATGTAGAATACAACGGACCTAATAATCACCCGAGTAATGCCAATATTAAATGTAAGCAAATGGGATGTGAAAAAAGGGAGGCTTATCGAACAAGGAGAACAACGATGTTCAAGAGGGTGACGTCAATGGAGAATCTGAGAAATCATAAAGAGAGGCAAAGGCAGTATATAAAGAAGAACGCGAATGTTAAGAGGGACATGGAAAATGAGCATTCTGGGAATACTAACGACGCAGAGTCTGGTAATTCTTACAGCTGTCCAAAATGTAATAGATGTTACTCTAGTAAAAAGTATCTGGACAAGCATGTGTCTTCTCACAACGAGAAGAGATACACTTGCGATAAATGTGACGAGCAGTTTTTCCAACTCGACAAATTGGCGAAGCATAGTAAATTGCACAAAGTTAAAGAGAAACTTGAACCAGTATTATGTAGAATATGTAACAAGACTTTTAAGAAAACCGACACTATGGTACGACATTTAAACGTTCATAAAAGGGCGAATCCAAAAGAGGTTCTTTCCATTTTGAAAGAGATTAGGGACAAGAGGAAATTGGTAAATATTAACGAACGTGAAGGCGGAGCTATGACGAGAAATGGGGGACGTGCAAATAATGAAAATGATACATTGCAGTCTGAACATGAAAGCTGTAATCCGCGTTTATTAAATTTGGATACTGTTACGGGTAAAAAGTCCGACTCCCCGGATGGTGGAACGCGGGTGCATCGATGCAGGTACTGCGACAAATGCTATCCGCACGATAAATTGCTCGAAGAGCATTTGTTGCTGCATATCGAGAAGGCGTTCGTTTGTACCGTGTGCAATATGAAATTCTTTCGTCAAGACAGATTAGAGAGCCACAAAAATCGGTATGGTCACAATGAAGCAGCAGAGGCGGCTTCTTTAGAACCACAGAGGCCGTCCGACGAGAAGTCGGCGATCAAGTTGATAAATAGCTGGATAAGGGAGGAGCTCGACTCGGATAACGAGGAGAAGGGTTTCCCTTGTATAATTTGTGGGAAATCGTACGATACTAAAAGATCTTTACTGAAGCATCAGCTGAACACGCACAGCTCGCAAGAGGAGGGTTGCGCGAGCTGCGGCGACGCGTGCACCTGCGACGAAATGGTCAAGGAAAAGGACGAGCAGAAAGCGAGTGAGGCGCTGAAATCCTATCGATGCGACGACTGTAATAAATCTTTCGAAACGGAGACGAAACTGCAGAGGCACGCAAAGATTCATGAACGCGCCAAAGAACAGGAGGATGCGAATTTCAAGCGATTCTTGTGCCATATATGTAGCAAAACGTTTCGGCAGAATACAGGCCTCATGTTCCACATGCGAACGCATACCGGTTATAAGCCTCATGTTTGCAAGTACTGCGGAAGAGGATTCACGTCGAATTCGAACTGCATCAATCACGAGAGGACGCATACCGGCGACAGACCGTTCGTTTGTCACTTCTGCAGCGCAGCCTTCGCCAAATCGTGCACCCTTAAAGCGCACATTACAACGCACACCGGGGAGGCCAACTACCATTGCAAAACTTGCGGGAAATCGTTCAGGAGACTCAAGTACTTGAAGGAGCACAGATTCACGCATACCGGCGAGAAACCGTACGCCTGCAAGATTTGCGGCACGGCGTACAGCCACAACGGCAGTTTATTCGTGCACGAGAAGAAATGTAAGGCTCAGTATCGAAATGCGCAGAACCATTGTCAGTCCGAAACAACGTCCTCGCCGAGCGTGACTCCCATTATCACAATTCTACCGCAGGCCTATTTGAACGAAGTGATCCTTCCGTTGACCGCGCAGGAAAGCAAAGTCTATGTTGACGACATCCAGAGAATGAATTCTCCTGGCGACGACGGCGCAAGTCCTGTCGGCACGCTGGATTTTGCATGTCCATCCGACCTCGGTTACCCCCGATGTTTCTCTAGCTGTTGAAAACTTTGCTCTTTTTGTAAAAAAAAAAGTGTTTCTGTGATAAATTTTCATTTGGCGCATGTGCTTTCGGCGGATGAATAAATTTTAAGGAATGATAAATACGCGACACGTTTATTATCGCATTTTTAGCGAGTATTACGCACTACTGTACACCGTGTATTTTATACAGTATGGGACACAAGGGAATGGGTCTTTTTTATGATGGTTTTATTTCAATTCGTATGACACGAATTATTATCCCTGTATAAAGGACCAGAGATAATCTATGTGAATAAAATGATGAAAATCGATTGCCTCTTTTATCAAGTTCTTTTTTTATTAATTTATCAATACGTAAATGCTGATGTTTCTTTTCTTGTTTTTCTTTCTTAAATTTAAATTAAAACCGACAAGTCCCGCGTTTTTACTGTCGTGTTTGCAGCGACATCTATCTTAGAATTCACAACTACGAACATTTATTCGTTCCCTTAATTTCCGAAAAACCCCACGCTCCGAATTGACTGAGGTTGTGTTCCGATTCACGCATTATGCGCATAGACCGCAGCGTCTGCGCTGCGCGCATAAACCGCGTTCCGTTTCCAGCAGCGCATGAACCGCAGTAACGACACGGAACGGGTTTCGATGCGTCTGATACTCGTGAGGTTACGCGGGAATGTTCAAACTTACTTACAAATAGCTATGCAGTTGGATGGATTACGGTTAATTTAATTCGAGGCTTTTGGACGGTGGTCGAAGCACGCTTCCTAACTATATCGGTTACTTCGTCCTAAGGATCGGGGACCGACTACTAACGAAATTTGATGGCTTTATTGCTGGATTTTCTCAACCCGAGTTTTTCTATTCTTATCGAACAGCGATAATTATTGAAAGCGAAGAACATATTTTATGAGTTTTACAGGACGAATTGCTGCTTACCCAGCGTAATTTGGTAAACAGATGTGTAAAGGAAAAATGAAGTTATTTATTATCCGCGTCCGGGGTAAATTCAAGGTTTTGAAGGCTATTGAATAGAACCGCAGGCTCTCGTACGTCTTCTGGTTTAGAGTATAGCTGTAAAGTTAGCATTATAAGAGCACGTTCGAAAAACTTAGCAGTAAAAGCCTTTAAGAAATAAAAATGCGCGCTACGTAGGTATTTGCTTCCTTCCTCATCTTTCGGTTCGACCCTGCCTAAAACCTTCTAGGGATGTGTTGTTCGCTTCGAAATTGAGTCAGTTACGTTGGTTGCAATTCATACAGCGAGTGCAGAGATGGCAGTACCAATTTCGTAGAATTTCCTAGAATCCTCCAACTTCTAGCTCATAATGCGTGCAGCAAGTGCAGAAAATAAAAGCATGGGCAGTCAATGCGCATATTACGCGCATGCGTATTGTCGCTTCACGTGTGCTTCTGTATTCTATTTTTTTATTCCTATGAATTGATAGTTTGAAGTGTTTAGTTATTATTAGTATGACCGAGAATGCATAAATTTACGTTGTAACAAAGTTGGAAGATTTTTTATACTATCTTTATCTTTGTACTAATTAGCTTTATACTCTGTACACTAAAGGATTCTCCCGTTAAAATAATAATAATAATAATAATAATAATAATAATAATAATAATACTGACACTGACACTGACACTGACACTGACACTGACACTGACACTGACACTGACACTGACACTGACACTGACACTGACACTGACACTGACACTGACACTGACACTGACACTGACACTGACACTGACACTGACACTGACACTGACACTGACACTGACACTGACACTGACACTGACACTGACACTGACACTGACACTGACACTGACACTGACACTGACACTGACACTGACACTGACACTGACACTGACACTGACACTGACACTGACACTGACACTGACACTGACACTGACACTGACACTGACACTGACACTGACACTGACACTGACACTGACACTGACACTGACAATGACAATGACAATGACAATGACAATGACAATGACAATGACAATGACAATGACAATGACAATGACAATGACAATGACAATGACAATGACAATGACAATGACAATGACAATGACAATGACAATGACAATGACAATGACAATGACAATGACAATGACAATGACAATGACAATGACAATGACAATGACAATGACAATGACAATGACAATGACAATGACAATGACAATGACAATGACAATGACAATGACAATGACAATGACAATGACAATGACAATGACAATGACAATGACAATGACAATGACAATGACAATGACAATGACAATGACAATGACAATGACAATGACAATGACAATGACAATGACAATGACAATGACAATGACAATGACAATGACAATGACAATGACAATGACAATGACAATGACAATGACAATGACAATGACAATGACAATGACAATGACAATGACAATGATAATAATTTTCTGTCACTTCGAGGAGCGGATTACGATGTTGTGGAGTGTAATTATTCGTGATTAAAAAATCAAAGTATCCATTCATAACGTCATTTTCTGAGTACATTTCATCGAAATAGTAAGTTTTAGCTTAATTTGTATATGTTTACCAAATTCGTGCGCTTCCACAATTACTATTATCAATTACATTCTAATTGATTTTAGCATCAATTTTCAGGTTTACAGATCTATGCGCTTCATAAGGTTATGGCTGGACAAAATAAGTCTACACAACTGGTTAAACAGAGTAATTGTGTATTTGTTAAAATTCTAAGGACACATGCCCTAAATGAACATCCTACAAAGAAATAAGCAAATGTTTGTAAATCACCATTTCTCGTCCTAATGGAAATTTTGATTTCCTAACCACGCTTAATTACGTTTCTCGATTTCATAGAGATACCGTTCCCGCGTACAAAAATATTTTGGATGAATGTTAAGTGATCAAAAATTGACAAATGTAGCGTAAAAGAACGAAATATCCAATAAACATTTATTGTCATGTAGCATATATGTAGGTTATCTTTTCTGTCACTTCGAGTAGCGGACCACAGAATGTGGTGTATGTTTTTCAAAGCGTACGTAAAGAGACAAATACGCATGCGCGCATGAACTGCACGCTTCATGCGCTAGAGGTGGGAGAATTCTAGGGAATGCTGTGCGTCACCAACACAACCAATGCACGCATAGAATGAAACGGAACGGTTTTCTCTGCAGCCTATGCGCATAATGCGTGAATCGGAACACAACCTGAAATTTTCACAACTCTTTCATTTTGCATAGAAATAATGTTCGCAAGAAGGATTTTTGGCAATTTGAAATTTTTTCTACCATTTCGATGTCGTTCCCTACATGACGTCTAATTCTAAGTATATACTAACGAAGTGATTATTCACGAATATAAATTGTAAAAATAATGAAAATTGAAGAGAAATATACATCTATAATTATTAAAATATACGAGGTGAATATACCACACTACGAGGAACGCTTCAAATATGGGTTGTGTTCCGATTCACGCATTATGCGCATAGGCTGCAGAGAAAACCGTTCCGTTTTTTTTTCGGCCACAATCGTTCCGGCTCAAACGATTGTGGCCGATCGAGTTTCGATTGCATTCGAGCTCACTAGGGCTGGCTTTTTTACATCGCTACGATTCTACAGTATTTCGTGAATATGGTGGAGGCAGTGCCAAGCCACAGGTTCCCGTCTAGAACACTTCCAATTCATGTTGAAACACCACTGTGGCACCATCTGCCTATGATTGTCATAATTATATAAATCCGCGCGATCGGTTCTGTCGCGATGCTGTAGCGAAAATGACACAAAGGATAAATGTCAAATGACTTTTATTGCAATGAACCTAAAAAAAAATCATAATTATTTTGCCACTATAAACGATAAACTTGTAATGTCCAAAGTAAATAAATCAACGGATTTATAATGGAAGACACAAATAAATAGAGAGGGAGGGTGGGGTAATAAAGAATAGAATGAAAACGAATGTTATATATTTCGTAGAGATGGCAAGGGTTAGGAAACCAGAATACTGAGATGTATAAAGTCTTGTGGTATTTTATTCCTAGCAGTCCTCATAGATTAAAATCTAAGACGCTCATTATTAGTGGAAATGTGTAGAGCAAAGAAATACGCATTTATTTCAAAATTTACTATCCGTTATTTTATGTTAACAACGGGAAAATAAACATAACCGAAGCAATGTAGATTAAATTTTGTGACAGGACTGCGCGAACGTGTCTCATATTAAACATCATCCGTTTACTTCACGCTATATCATAGGCAGATGGTGCTACAGTGGTGTTTCAACATGAATTGGAAGTGTTCTAGACGGGAACCTGTGGCTTGGCACTGCCCCCACCATATTCACGAAATACTGTAGAATCGTAGCGATGTAAAAGAGCCAGCCCTAGTGAGCTCGAATGCAATCGAAACTCGATCGGCCACAATCGTTTGAGCCGTCTGTACATGGTTATTATCTTCGATTCCCTCCCCGCATTCACACTCTGGAGATTCTATTATCCCTTTCCTGTGCAGGGATTCCGCCAGGTTGTAATGGTTAATTAGAATGTAATTGATAATAGTAATTGAGGAAGCGCACGAATTTGGTAAACATATACAAATTAAGCTAAAACTTACTATTTCGATGAAATGTACTCAGAAAATGACGTTATGAATGGATACTTTGATTTTTTAATCACGAATAATTACACTCCACAACTTCGTAATCCGCTCCTCGAAGTGACAGAAAATTATTATCATTATCATTATAAGTATCAGTGTCAGTGTCAGTGTCAGTGTCAGTGTCAGTGTCAGTGTCAGTGTCAGTGTCAGTGTCAGTGTCAGTGTCAGTGTCAGTGTCAGTGTCAGTGTCAGTGTCAGTGTCAGTGTCAGTGTCAGTGTCAGTGTCAGTGTCAGTGTCAGTGTCAGTGTCAGTGTCAGTGTCAGTGTCAGTGTCAGTGTCAGTGTCAGTGTCAGTGTCAGTGTCAGTGTCAGTGTCAGTGTCAGTGTCAGTGTCAGTGTCAGTGTCAGGGTCATTGTCAGTGTCAGTGTCAGTGTCAGTGTCAGTGTCAGTGTCAGTGTCAGTGTCAGTGTCAGTGTCAGTGTCAGTGTCAGTGTCAGTGTCAGTGTCAGTGTCAGTGTCAGTATTATTATTATTATTATTATTATTATTATTATTATTATTATTTTAACGGGAGAATCCTTTAGTGTACAGAGTATAAAGCTAATTAGTACAAAGATAAAGATAGTATAAAAAATCTTCCAACTTTGTTACAACGTAAATTTATGCATTCTCGGTCATACTAATAATAACTAAACACTTCAAACTATCAATTCATAGGTATAAAAAAATAGAATACAGAAGCACACGTGAAGCGACAATACGCATGCGCGTAATATGCGCATTGACTGCCCATGCTTTTATTTTCTGCACTTGCTGCACGCATTATGAGCTAGAAGTTGGAGGATTCTAGGAAATTCTACGAAATTGGTACTGCCATCTCTGCACTCGCTGTATGAATTGCAACCAACGTAACTGACTCAATTTCGAAGCGAACAACACATCCCTAGAAGGTTTTAGGCAGGGTCGAACCGAAAGATGAGGAAGGAAGCAAATACCTACGTAGCGCGCATTTTTATTTCTTAAAGGCTTTTACTGCTAAGTTTTTCGAACGTGCTCTTATAATGCTAACTTTACAGCTATACTCTAAACCAGAAGACGTACGAGAGCCTGCGGTTCTATTCAATAGCCTTCAAAACCTTGAATTTACCCCGGACGCGGATAATAAATAACTTCATTTTTCCTTTACACATCTGTTTACCAAATTACGCTGGGTAAGCAGCAATTCGTCCTGTAAAACTCATAAAATATGTTCTTCGCTTTCAATAATTATCGCTGTTCGATAAGAATAGAAAAACTCGGGTTGAGAAAATCCAGCAATAAAGCCATCAAATTTCGTTAGGAGTCGGTCCCCGATCCTTAGGACGAAGTAACCGATGTAGTTAGGAAACGTGCTTCGACCACCGTCCAAAAGCCTCGAATTAAATTAACCGTAATCCATCCAACTGCATAGCTATTTGTAAGTAAGTTTGAACATTCCCGCGTAACCTCACGAGTATCAGACGCATCGAAACCCGTTCCGTGTCGTCACTGCGGTTCATGCGCTGCTGGAAACGGAACGCGGTTTATGCGCGCAGCGCAGACGCTGCGGTCTATGCGCATAATGCGTGAATCGGAACACAACCATGGTTGCCACTATCCCTTCTTGCGACGCGACAAACGTTCATCGTTACACCAAAGAGTAGGTATAATAAGAGGCGTCACTCGACAAGGACAGAAATAATCTAGGGAAACAGTGATTTCTAGTGAGACAACCAATTTAAATGCCCATTCGGCCCCATTCGGCAATGATCGGTAAACTTCGGCAATAATCAGCCAATTGTGGTAAGGTACATTTAGTCGATTTGAATATCCCGCTCGAATGTACAACCAATTTAAATGCCAAGGTCAAGCAAGGACTTCAAAGGTTCCGCCCGGAGTGACGCCTCTTATTATACCTACTCTTTGGTTACACGTCACTGCGCTTGGGCGAAGCAGCAGCCAAAGCCGACTCTACTACTAGCCGTGCTATACAACGTGGCAACACCGCTCATGTGCGGATCGGGAGTCCTATTTTCAATAGTGGAGTTTCGTAGTCAGCATTACAATTATCGTTATTTTGCGATATAAAATTATACTAATATACAGTATTTTTGATTAATTATGTATAAGGAATACATAAATATCATAACTATAGTAAGTAGATATAATACAGGAGTGTATTAATATTCATAAATGTGGTATATGTTATGTGGACTCTCGGAATAGTTTCGTGTTGTGATGCATTATATTTGAAATATTTACAGAGATTTGAAGAAAATAGGAGTGTGAAACAAGTTAAAACCATCTTTGAACCACATTGAAGGATTTACAAATTGATAAAGGTATGTATAAGTTAATAGAGACGTGAAATATGTGTAGACAAAATTATTGGTACGAAGCCAAACAGGTTAAGTGCCCGTAGAAAAGAGGTTAGCATAATTAGCTATTGAAAGGAACAATTATGCAGTTAAATATAAAATCGTGTTAGAGGGCAGTATTATAATTGTGGAAAATTTTCTCACCACCCTATGGGTATTTACCATGGCACGTTACCTTTTTTTTTATTATAATGGGTTAACTTATATAAAATATGTTTATGATTTTCAGATTGCAAATGTTGAGATTCCAAATTACCATGATGTATTATGGCTTACATTATTGCATATACTTGAATAAATGAGGTTCTGACTTCTTCAGTGGGAACAGAAAGGACCCCTTTTTGTAAGTGATTAAAATATACATCGCCTATAGTTTTACCGTTATCATCCACAATTAATAATCGACATATATTGCAATTTAATTTTTTAGCAACAGAATGGGACCCATAACTGGATATGTAAATTTAAATGGAACCATCTACAACCGGAAGAATATTTTGTTGCTGTCCAATTTGTAAAAGGTATAGCAACCATTTATTTTTTCGGTAATTCCTCATCTTTGAGGAATAAAAATATAGAATTATAATTATCTTTTAAAGTACCCTTATAATTTCCCTTGCAATTCTTGGCAGGAAGACATGAATTCAGTATGGTAGAAGAAAAGGAAGAAAGCCTAAAAATAAGCGACGCAGAGGAATATCAACTATGCAACATGAGTATGTCCCCAATATCAACAAAGGCATGCACAAAAAGTTAGGGAAAAAGAGTTCCCTGAAGTATTAAATATTAGGAACATCGAGGAAGCAAAGAATATGTTTTATTTTGTTTAGACCGTAAAAAAAAAGTAAACTAGCACTAATTGAAATGTAATAAGAGTATAAATAATATATAAAGTATAGATATTAGGCTTAAGTATAATGTAACACAGATAAAAGTAAGGATGTAGATAAATGTAGAGAACCAAACAACTTCCTTTGTAATAGGCTATGAGCCTGTAGAGCAAATAAACATTATTATTATTATTATTATTATTAATTTCCCTTAATGAATACGTGAAATTTGTAAAAAAATTTATGTAAAACAAAATGTCCAAAAATGCTACAGATTGTATTAAATAAATGTGCTACACACAAAAATAAAGATCTGTAGGGTTAATATAAATAATAAAATCACCTGGATTATTGCTCCGCTTCTGATATTTAGAGGATTTCAGTGTTGCATTAATATAAACATCTCTATATTTAAAAGATAAACGGGAAACCGAAACGCCGGTAGAGGGAGACTGCGTAGCCGGGAGGCCGGTGGGTAGTTAGAGGCTGATACGTAGTGTGTATATATATATATATATATATGTATCAAAGCCGGACTCTCGCGGTGTTGCCATTTTGCCTTCAGCACGGCTAGTACTAGAGTCGGCTGTGCAGCAGCCAATAGAAAGAAGGCGTACGTTACCTCGTCACCCTTCCCGCAAGGTGATCTCCCCCCCCCCCCCCCACAACGATTTCTCCGTCCCTATATATTCCTATGTCCATGGTCTATCCTATACCTCGTCTGTGCCTACTATTTTCATATCGACGAATCTGTTCGCTTTGAAAGAATGGAAAGTAATGAATGTACTGGGCATGGTACTATACTTAGCTATTTATTGGCATCACTGTCGGCATCTGCGGAGCTCATCCTCCATAGTCGCGGTGGTAGTCGGTTTGTTGTAAGCGACCATACATAAACTGTAATGCCTACTTACAATTATGTAGTTGGTTTGACATGCAATATAGCGTTCAGAACAATCATAACAGTTTATAATGTAAGCATACTGCATACGTGATGCTATGCAGTAGAGTGTGAAATTTGTGAAGAGTGCTATGCTTCGGGATGATGTATGGAGCAGCTTTCGGTTTCACATTTGCCTGAACGCGCCGAAAGTACAGAGCAATTGCATTTTCAATTTTCCAACATCTCTTCTGTACTAACCCGTACAATTCTTAAATAATTCTTGGATTGTAAAAGGGCTTTATGCCGCGACATGCCGCGACAAGCGGTATAATGACTTCGATAGTTTAATTATTATCTACGCTGTGCTTGGATAGAGTTGAGTTACATTGCCTTTTTCCTTGTAAAACTGCCCAAGCTCGTCAGTTCTAGGAATTTACTTATCGCCGTATACATATGTATCGTTAGATGAACGAAGAAAAAAATGTTACTTTCGCGATGAACACCGTGCGTTCTATGTAGAAGAGACATGTGGCCGGAAATTGTGGAGTATTTAAAAGATTCCTCGTTGGTCGCGGAGATTCAAAAGAAATTCGGTGTCGAAATTCATTATGGGAAGAATTTGAAGCATCTTGGCGAGGAGAGCTTTAATAGGAGCGAGACGCGCGATACCACGTTTCGGAAAGTTGAACATATTTCCAGTAATGGTCCGCTGATTCGCGGGGAACCGAAAGAAAACGGTTATACGCGCGTGGAGAAAAGAACTGTGAATGCGGCGAACATTATCCTATCGAACAGTGAGCAAAAAGAAATTTCTCCGATCGGCGAGATTCCGAATTATACCATAACGAACTACTTTTGGTATTATCTGTTTCTATTCGGCACCGAATTAGGGGATGAAATATTTTATTCAACGTTCATACCATTCTGGTTTTGGAATGTCGACGGTGCTGTGGGTAGGAGAGTGGTTTTAGTGTGGGCAATCATCATGTCCACAGGTATGTAAAAACATGCAAGAAAATTTAATAGGCTTTATTGCCAAGTGAATCTGTTTATAAAAGAATATTCGTTCAGGACAGATGTTAAAAGATGTAATACGTTGGCCAAGGCCTGCATGTCCACCAGCAGTTCGATTGCAAACGAAATGGGCAGAGGAGTACGGAATGCCATCGACCCATGCTATGATTGGCATATCAATCCCATTCAGCGTAGTATTATTTACAATGAATAGATATATTTACCCTCTTCCTATTGGCTGCGCAATTGCTTTTCTCTGGTAATTGATACATTAAGCCTCAACCGCCGATTGATGGAGCTAATAAGGGACCTAAAGTATAACAACTATCTTTGTGTGTTGAAAGGTGCACACTTGTGTGTATGAGCAGGCTCTATTTGGGTATGCACACAGTGTTGGACATATTAGCAGGCTTAATACTAGCCGTTGCATTAATGGTTCCACTAATACCTTTAGTGGACACAACGGACTACTATATAATTTCAAATTTCTGGGGTATGACCAGCTTGATTGCCATTAGCATAGGCGTCATAGTTTATTATCCTTGCGATAAAAAGTGGACACCGACCAGGTAAGAAAGAAAACAGTATCATATCTTACGGACACGCTATGGTGATTCTGATAACTTTTTGATCGTAGAGGTGACACCAGCATGGTGGTGTCCGTCACCACGGGAGTTCATGTAGGAGCCTGGCTTAATTATACTACTGGAGCCATGGTGGCTCCCGTAAAGTCGCCGCCATATCCTATTATTTGGCTTTCGTATCCAATGTTTGGCTGCATGATACTTAGAACGATACTTGGATTCTGCAGCATTCTCGTAACAAGAACTGTCTGTAGATCCTTCAGTCATGGAGTAATGTCTGCCATATTAAAAGTTAATTCCAAGGACCTTATGAAAAGTAAAGATTATTCAAACGATAGGAATAAGGTTCTCGTTGATCTAGTCCAAAAGTATGCGAGTTGCTTCATGATAGGTTTAAGTACAGTGTACCTATTGCCGAATTTCTTTAAAATAATCGGGATCGAGCGACCGACATTCTACACAGAGATGTAAAATAGATATATAGGTACTCGTATATCTGTCCATGTGGATAAGAACGGCATACGAAAATCCCCGAACTCGCACACGTTCCTTGGATGGAGTGTGCCATAAAACGTAATTATTAGGGCCGCGTACATTGACACATTCCGCTACCAGTGTTTGTGATATAATTTCTATGTACATAAAATAGTTTAGAGTAGCGATAGATTTTTTCAAACGTGTCAGACGCACATATTTCGCGCGATTTGTAACATTTTTTACCTTTCTAGTTTTAATAGTAATTATTGAAAACATTGAATCTCTGTTTCCGGCAAGATATAAAATTAGTTGAAATGGAAAATATTGTCTTGGATTGTATCCTCTGTAGAAGACATGATTTGTGTTGCGATATTTCATGTTTTTTCATATCACAGTCGAAGCAGGTTCGTTATAATAAAAGACTTGATAGAACGTTTTGTATTTTTTATTCATTAGGTCTCGGTATTATCTACATTATCTTGCACCGGCATATCTAGTCTTAATATCTGGAAGAGTTGTAAATAAAAGGATATTATTCGTTATTTGAATGTGGAAATGTGTTTCGTAATAAGATAGTCTTACCTCCAGATCTTTATCTAGAGAGCATTTGACTTGTGCTATATTTATAGCATATGGAATTGAGAGGTCGTACGCGAATGTACCATTATCAACGGTAATTACAATTCGATCTTGATCCACATGTACTTGGACATTCACACCAGTAATCTGTGTAAAGTACAATTTCTATTGATCGGTAACACTGATCGTAGATAAACTATCAAGCGTCTTACCCCTTTTGGCATTTTAAATAAACCAATCAAATGTGTGGCTGCTCCCTCTAAAGGTTGCTTTAATAGTACATAATTCGATTTTGGATTCGCTTGATTATTTTCCATTTTTATTTCGCTGCTACTACTTTTCGTTTTAGGACTGCTTTTAACAGAGGATCCGAGCTCCTCGATCAGCGGCTTTCGAGCCTGCGGACGACCTCGCGGTTGGCGATTTTCAATCTTGTGTTGCTGTAGTTTCCCAATAACCTGCAATGCGCACAGAAGCCAAATTTAGTATCACAGTGTCTCGCTTTGCCCCCGCTTCGTCGAAGGTGAAGCGCACCTTGCGATTTTTCAGAATCACATAGTCCTCTCTGTTGAAAGTTTTATCAAACTTGCTCGCCACGCCGTCGAGTACCACCGAAACTGTGAATAGTAAAAACATTTTCTTCTGCTGGCATTTCTCGAGATATGTCGTGTTGACCGCAACATCGTAAGTTACGCAGGGACGTCCGTCTGTAATACAAAATGTTGTCACGCTGGCAGAAATTTCTTATCCCCGGAATTGATCTTTGTAAAAACTGTAAAGGCACCTTTATCGGATTCCAGCCTTTCAGTACCGATACTCATGGGCATTACATAGTCTAGATTTTCAGTTGCACATGCTATCTCAAAAAGTTTTGCATCCGATATATCTTTGGGTGGGGGTATTTTATCCGATGTACATATGTTAACAAAGATCTTTTCTCCATCTTCGGTCTTTGCTTTTACGCATACACCTGGAACACGTTACACGAACAGAAATGATGCGTTTGAATCTGATATGGCCAACTATCGTCAGTTTGAGATGTTGACACAAATTACCCGGCACAGGTTGGATTATAAAGAAAGCTTTTGATTCGGGCTGTTTCATTGTAACCTCATCTTTTGCGGCGTTTTCCTAGAAAGAAGAACATTTTTATGCTGTGGGCACAATTAATCTCGGTATATAAACCGCACAATCATCTACTCACGGCTAATGTCAAGTTCTTTGTTAGTATCGAGTCATCGATATCGAGGAACATTTTGTTATTCATGATTCTCAAGTTCCAAGTTTCCAAGATATTTTAATTATTCGTTTTTTCTTGTATTTAGAATAATTATTACCTAAGTATGCTTCGATGTTATTTTCAGTATAATTTAATACGTCGCAATAGTTTCTATATAGTTTCATATAGCAAATGTTTACATATGCACAGACGGACACCATCACAGTCCACGTGGGAACACGTGGGAATGTAACACTGTACAGAGAGGTAGGGATAAGGATATCAGTGCATCCCAACCTTTTTTCAGCCGCGATTCCCTTTTACAATGGATGCGTTCAGTTAAACTCCGCTCACTTTACTCAACATATTGGGAATTACTAAAATATCCCCACCCTCCCAAATGTCGTTCAGCGGAGCTGACAATGAGCGGAACGATGGCTGCCAATGGCTGCTCACTGATCAGTTTCCAACGGTTGACCGGATTGAGCCGTTGAGCTCTCGACAGTTGAGTCCGCTGAACGCGCAGCCATTATTCAAATAGCTAATGAGGTTAAGAAAACGCATTAAAAAAAAGGTACCTAAAAAAACAACGCAAAAGCCGTGACGCCCGCTGAGAAAACACTCCGCGACCCACCCCACCGGTACCAGTTAGAGATCACTGTAGTAACTTTGCCTGTTGCCAGTTGCACCTCTCGTTGAAATCTGAGAGCTGAGAGTTTGAAATTTTGAAAGCAACGGATAAGCAGACAGTGGTAGCCTGGTAGAATTATTATAGACGAGTGAAATAAGAGTATCATTCTGTTATCATTCGCATTATCATTGAAATCAGGAAGAATCCAACGTGCTTGTATACGAGCTATCGTTAAAATGGCAAAGCACGGGAATTTCGCAAGTTACATACCTAATTGTAAGGTGAAAGAATACAAAGTAAATTGCAATATTTATTTCAGCGACTTAACGTTGGAGGATGGTGTTGTTATTGGAGATCGGCGACGAATATCAAAATGACAAAGAAGAATTCTCTTATTCGTCGGAAGTAGCATTAACCAACGAAGAAGCATGAAATCTTTTGAACATGGATGATTTTGAGGACGAGGACGACGTGTTTGCAAATGGCAAGGTAAACGACACTCTTTTTATTAAAATATCATCATGTTCATCTGCTTCTCGAAGAATAATGCGTTTTCTCACATGTACTTGGCAAGTTAGGAAGCTGGCGAAGCGGAGAAGCTAGTTGCGCCGTCCGATGCACAAATTACTATAAGATACTTTGTTCGTCGTGCATCTAATCGATTACATGGCCAATGGATCTATCGAGACTCTCCAGAACTTGTCTATAGAGGAGAGAAGGATATTTGCGAACGTCGTTAAACGGGTGCGAGCATAGTTTAATACGGCCAAGGACTGGTTCGATAGGCAGTAGATCAAGCAAGCGATACGAGAGTAAGTGGTTTTTATGCAATTGGTGCGTATGTAGTTGATTATACATATGCAAATGTGTAGTCAGTTATTCAAAAGCTGTTGAATCGTTGGAAGAAGCAGAGTTAAAACATCGGCAAGACAAAGATGAATACAATAAGTTACTTTCAAGAGGCTATAGCAACCTTGCGGTCTGTTACAATATGGCGAACGTACCACGTCGAGTTTGTATCGCGCGCAACAGAGTACCTACGCCAACAGCTAAAACCTCTTTCAAGTATGTTACGTAATAGCATTTTAAATATTCCAAGGAACCCTGTCTAGGCGGAAGTAGAATTTATGTCAAATGTTACAGCCATGGTCGAGCATTCTTCGGAATGGGAGAGTACGATAGAGCGATAGAGAAATTGCAATTTGCTCCCAGACTGCAACCCAACAAGGTGGACACGATTAAAGAAATTCGATTGGTAGATATTCAATTTTAGAATGCAAGTAAATTGTAAGAATTTTCTTACCTCGCTTGTTAATTGCAGGCGAACGAGAAGCAGAGAAAGTACATGGAAATAGAGAAGCAGCTTTGGAGAAATTGGTTTTAAAGACCTATCAGCAGCGGATGGCAAGTGTGGAAAGCTCGTTCGAAAAAGCTGTGCGCGAAACGTGCGAGAATTTCTTGCGAGACACCCAACTTTTGAGGCAACCGCTTCTAGAATCTCTAACACCGGAGGAGGACAAATACATACGCTTTCGTGCCGCTGCGTTTGGTCTTACCACAGTTACCACGCATCGAAGATACGGTAGAGAAGTAACGCACCTTGATAAACCCACTTACCAAACGTGCCGCCTTAGCTCAAGTACCAAATATACGACGAAAAGTGGAGGCGAACTGTTATAAGTTTATATTTTTGAAAGAAAAAAGATACATTTCGCAAAAGTTTCTCTCATCCTTGTATTATTCCTAGACTCGTAGTATCGCGGAGACTTTAAAAGCGGAAGAAAATTCAATCGATACATAATAGTTTTGTTTTTCTTTTTTAAATCTGGCACAGATCAGGGTATATCAATCAAATAGAAGGTATAAAGATTTCTTCGATCGTGACAAAGTGTGCAAGTAACGAAGCTCGTACAAGCTCGTTTAAACGTTTGCGTCAGGCGTGGACGAATCTTCTGCAAGAGGCTTCTCGATCTCGCTCCCGCTCCCAAATCGGACTCTATACTTTCGCCTCACCAGATCCCAATCGACAATATTCTCGATTCTCGTCGGATCTCTCAAGGATAATTGACTTTCCAACGGACTTGACCGAAGTAATGGGAAACTAATAGCATCGCGCTGCTGAGGTGATACCCCGTTGTCCTATATGAAAGAGAGAGAACGCTATGTTATCATCGATGTTGTCGGTTCGATGTAATCCGAGTTTCTCACGTACCTGTATGTATAGGTTGCCCGCGAACAAACGCATCACACCTGTTTTCTGGTGGCCGCGGCCACGAGCTGCGCAAGGCTTTCGAAGGTACGCGATCCAGGAGGTGACGAGGTTGAAGGGCGAGGGCGCGGTTCGTGTTCTTAAAAACGCGGGGCGTGCCCGGCTTTCGTTACTTACTGTTCTCAACGGCGATATCGGCCCGTAGCGAGGATGTAGCCAACATATTCGCGTGCTCTACTTACTTTTGCATTTTGCGGATGAGCTTGCTGAGCCCGTACTTCCACTCGACGTCGCTCTGAGACTGTATGTTTTGATACGTATCGGACATCATGGCGATCAACAGATTGATCAGCACTATCACGCTAACCAACATGTACAGAGAGAAAGATACCTGCCGGAACCAATTACCAATGTGATCATCGATCGCCAAGAGGATCGTGCAAGCCCGCGGCGGGATCCGTGCGCATTGGCCTGACCTTAAAGAAATATATCGTCCAACTCGGTTGCAGCTTTTGCTTTAACGATACCGTGAAGTCGTCCGTGTCCTTCTGCCCGAAAATAGCGAAGAACAGATTCTCCGTCATTTCGATGGGATTCACTTTCACTGAAAGAAGTCGGCACACGTGTTCACACAATAGGGACGCACTTACTCTCTGAATTGCATTTAATCGTGTGGCATGTTCCGTCGATCCAAGGCTGCGTAAAAACCTGCGCTTCTTTCAGATTTCACGCAGCTTTGCATCGACATTAATGGAGACAGCATTTGAACGATGGGTAATGAATTTCGATACGATTCGTGATATCGAATATGGGGGAAGCGTGTGATGATCGATAGAAAGCGGATCGATCGGCGGACGGTCGATGCACCGATATTGCGATACGTGTCTCGCAAGTACGCGTTCGAGTTCGGTTAGTTGCAAGCGGTCGTGATGTGTCGCTAGGCGTAGGTAGCATGTATGTCTGTGAAACATTAAAGGCACAGCCAGTATGAGCGACAGTGTGCACGGGGACTAATTCGTACGCGCGGGGCCGTGGCCTCGATACTCTCACCTCCCCTAAAATCTAAAAACATCTAAAACATTGGCTGACGTGCTCTCGCTAGCGGTGGAAAGGGTAAGGGAAAAAGTCCGCGAGTGAGGGAATGAGAAAACGATCCGATCGATTTCGACGTTTATTTCGTTAAGAAAAGATTGTGTATGAGAGCTGAGAGGCTGTATCATACGCGTACATGTCGCTGTAAAACATTGGCTGGTAACAGCCAGTCTAGATCGGCGGGTTTTCAGCGATCGGTTCAAGTGACGGTGGCAGGCGCAGTTTCATTCCCGGCGGGAGGGAGCACCAACGAGCTTTCCAGCGCCACCGGCGGAATGTCGTGCTCCGCGGCCTCTTTCGGTTCCTCGGCATGCTTCTCGACCTTCTCGCCGTAAAGATCGCGATATTTTCGCCTGACCGCCTCCCAATCGACAACGTTGTCGATCCGAACAGCGTTACTGAACGACAGCTGGCTACCGAGCGGGCTCAGATGTACGACAGAGAGCGCCACGCTATCCTTGTGCGCTACCTGAGTCTTTTTCACCTTGGAGAGCCATTTGGCGCCCATTCTGGACCGCGGGGAGAGCGCGTCGGCTCTCTGCATCCCCATCAACCGGACCAGGGACGGTCGTTGCTTATTCGCGGCGCGTTTCTTGCACACCTTGTACAAATACGCCAACCAGGTGGTAAGTAGATTCAGCGGGGACGGCGCTGTGCTTGTCCTGCGCATTGTTAAACGTAATTCTATCAATTTAGAATTCTCGCGGAGACGCCGTACGAAGATCCCTTAACGCCGCCGCGCCGTACGGATCGAACGTAATCCACGGGTGGGGCATGCAAATGATGCAACAATTCGAATACCAGACAATTGCAATTTGAAATTCGAATATAACGCTCGGCTATCATCCGTCGCAAATCGATATACACCGTGATCTGCGATTATCGCGGGAATACAAGCTGGGGGAGCCGGCAAATCGGAAGCGTGGGATATAGGTAAATCTTTTGCTTGGTTTACTAGCCAGCTTACCTGTGCATGTTCCTAACGAGCTTACTCAATCCGTACTTCCACTCGATGTCGGACTGAGCTTGTATCCGCTGGTACGTGTCGCTCATCATGGCGATTAGCAGATTAATCAGTACGACCACAGAGACCAGCATATAAATGCCGAAGGTCAGCTTGAAGAGAACCCTGGTCCAGTCGGGCTGCATTATTTCGACCTTGAATTGTTCGTGGGTAGTCTGACCGAAGATGGCGAAGAACAATAACTCAACGGCCAGTACGGGACTCATCCTGACTGGAAATACGTGGGAACGATATGTCTCGTGAAAAACTCCGTTGTACCCCGCCGTTTTCTTACTGTGCAGTATGGCTGTGTTTTTTTGCATGTACGTATGTGTGTATATACAGGAGGTTTCAGGAGCGCAGCCGCGAATCTCACGCTAGCATTCTAGCAGACGGAGCCCGGAAAAGCAG